>QLOH01000830.1:0-371216 GCA_026901365.1 Sesbania bispinosa
AGTCAGGGTCCTGGTTTCGGGCCACGATCACTGGTCGTGCTCTACTTGGCTCATTCAAGTCAAGTTCGACTTGAGGCTCTCTTCTAATGGCTTCCTGTCTCTCGAAACCATCTGTCTCTGATCCGTTCCCAAAGACATCTGCTATCCTACCCATTTGCCTAGTCAATAACTGATAGTTCTGGTTAGTGGTTGCAACCAGAGGTGTTATCACTGTGCCATTTGATGAGTCAGCATGTTAACCATATCATGGTTACTCATCCATTTGCTGTCTCATGGACTGTAAAGCAACATGGTGAAAGGTACTGACCCAGGTTGGTTCGACCACATTTCTGGTGAACCCCTATTGTTCCTAGGGACAACATGCGTTGCCAAAGGGTTAGTGTACACACTTTGAGGCAATCCCAAGGTTGCATCATATTCTGGGCCTGGAAAACCAGGCGGTGGTCCTTCAGCCCTAAGGGGTTCATACGGTCTCACTTGGCTAACTACGGTTCCTCAAGTTATGGGAGAGTACCAGTGGGTACTTCATCATCTCTGTATCTCCCAATACCCCTTTGAGGAGTTTGACCACCATTGCGGCCATCATGGGGTGGTTCATTGGTTGAGGAACTTCCTGAGGAGTGTCCAGAACCACTTTTGTTCTTATTTGTCATAGTTCTCTTACCACTTCTAAGATTCATGCAACACTATTGAAGTAAGAATGGTCCCACCGGGCGTGCCAATTTGTTTGTCCTAGGAATTTACACAAACAAATGTATCTCTGATCAGTCTAGGACGAGATACGAATCCTTTGTTATTTAGTATGGGTTCTACCTTAGTGTGAAACCTTAGAAACGGTCTGAACATGCAAATCGTAACGTTACCATGAAACAGAGCAAAGATGATGTAACAATGGCCCCTGACAGGGCCTTAACTTGCATTAAAAGGGCAAAGGTAACTTACAAACACAAGCAACTGAAGAAATCAGTAACGGTGCCATGGATTCTTAGTTTATAAAAAAAGCGTAAAGCATAAAAGAACAACAAGAAAAAACATGAAAAATAACATGTAAAAGAAATAAGGGGGTTGGTCTGCAAGGTCCCTACTTCCTCTAAGCTTGCTGGTTTTGCCTTGATCGCTACGGCGGATGCTGCGGCTTTTTTCAGGTTGCTTTGAGTATTCAGGTTGCGGATCCCAGTTCCTTCTTTCCTTCCCTTATTTATAGCCTTCATCCTGGTAACCATTCCCTCTTCCAGATGCCGTCTCCTAACTGCCTTTGGAACTGCCAAAAGTCCACGTTCTCTACATGAACGTTGCTGGATCCCCTCAGTAACTGCTCAAGGTGACGTGGCCGCAAGCCTTTGATAATTAAAGTTGACGAGGAATAACTGATCCTTCGAATCTGGCTTGCAGAACAATTCCCCTTTTTGATTCAAGAGAGGCTTCGAATTCTTTAGGCTATTGGCCTCTTTGAGCTAAAATTCTCTTTAGCTTCGACCCTTTAGGCTATCAGCCTCTTCGAGCTAAGGTTTTCTTCGAACCATTTTGGCAATAGGCATAAGACTTCCTTGATATTCACGATTCCTTTCGAGCTTGATCCCTTTTTCCGAAGTACCTTATCTGCTGACCACTTTGATTTGTTTGACTACCGTCCATCTTGGTCAATGCACATAGGACTGCTTCTCATTGGCTTACAAGGATGGCATTCTCAATGCCTTCAATGTGCTTCCTCTTTATAAAGGATGGTATCATGTTGTTTGTACCATCGTCTTCCTTTGTTCCATGGAGAGGCCCCTTATATTGGCTGCTCTGTACGACCTTATGCCTCAATTCCCTTTGGATTTCAGGTCGTCAGAGTGTCCAACATTAGTGGTCACTTCAATGAGGACCAAAACTTCAAGTCGAACAGTACATCCAAATTATCAGGCCTTAGCTCCATGCATGGCCTGGTATTACTCCCACCTCCCTGGTTCTGTTCTGAGGTGTAGGGCAGGAAATCACATGCTTGCTCTGCACCCAGTCTTCTGATCTTGAGGAGTAGAAAAAGAAGAACAAGAGGAAGGTGCAGAGGAAGAAAAAGAGAGAAGAGGAGAATGATAAAGATGAAGGATCGAAGCACTTGGATTATTTGGAAGATTCAATGCTTCGATTCTTTCCTTTTCAGCATTCGATCCTTTTGGGCTTCCCCTTCCGAAGACATGACACTAACACCGGGCTCGAAATGGACTCTTCCCCTCAGTTCGAGGCAAATACCTGCCAAAATAGATTAGGGCATAGACATGAAGTTCGAATAGTGAAACTCCACTTAGGAATAGACTTATTGTACTTAAGATTTGAATCAATAAAGCTATCATTTCTTTGGCTTTTCCCGCTTTCCTTTTCGAACTTCATCAATTTAAATTTAACGTATAACAGACCTTTATCATCAGTTATAAGTATTTTTAAGCCACTTTAGTTTATAACTCTTGATGCTGCAACATATAATTGATCGTGGGAAAAAGCAGGCTTCGACAGATAAATTCTAACATGTTTGAAAGATTGTCCCTGACTTTTAATTATTAATCGTCATTACAAATGATACAATAATAGGGAACTGTCTTCTCTGAAACTTAAAAGAAATTCTGTTATCTAAAAGAGTCAATGACAGTCTAGGAATGAATACTTTTTGGCCAATTTTTGTCCCACATATCACCTTTCCTTCTAAGACATAAGTACCTAGCTGAGTAAGAATAAGCAGAGTACCATTGCAGAATCCTAAAAATTGATTACTATTTTTCAACAACATCACAGTTGCTCCAAATTTTAACTTTAAGACATGATTTGAAAATCCTGAAGAATTGATTATATTAAAAAAATTCTGAAGTGTGAATATTATTAAGTGTATTAAAATCACTATTCCCCAAACATGAGTTATCAAAACTAAGATATGTTCTCTATCTAGGAATCAATAACAAACATGTATTCATTCAACTTAAAAACAATGTCATTAATGGGTGATAATACTATTATTTAGACTGATTAATTATTTTATTAATATTTCAACAAATTAACGGAAGTAGTCAAATCATGTTCTATTATTAAAAAAAAAGAAACTATCAAATTTTGGGGTAATCAAAGAGACACGTGGCAAAACAATATGTAGATCGAGAAATAGTAGTAATGATTTCAAATTGGATCATTCATTATTTTGGGGTAATCTCACACACATGTACATAACAAAACACACCTAACAAGGCAAGATTTGGAGAAATATTCAGATTCACTCACACACATGACAAAACAATATTTACAGAAATAATTGCAAAAGTGGGTCATTCATATAATCAATATGAAAAGTGGACCTACACACAACAAAACAATATTTGAAAAATAATTGTTCAAAGTGGGTCATTCATATCATTATCATTAATATCTATGAAACAAGTCGAATAGCCCAAACATTTGCACGACATTAAATAAATAATAGACACATGCATTTTATGTATATTTCTTTATTTTTTAAATGTTTTTTATATAAATTTATGACATATAGAAAAATAAAGTAGGGTTAAATATGTTTTTAGTCCCTGAAAAAAATAGTGGAATTTAGTTTTGGTCCATCGTTTATTTTTTAGGGTTAAATGCATTTTTGGTCCCCCTATTATCATCAATCCGCGATTTTGGTCCCCCTACTTTTTTTTTCGCGATTTTGATCCCCCTATTATTCCAAATTCGTGGTTTTGGTCCCTCTAACACATAGATTTTGAAAATAGGGGGACCAAGATTTTGAACTAAATGTGATTTTGGTTCTTCATTTTTTAAAATCACATGCTTTTAGTCCTCTTTATTAACTATATTTCATTAAGTCACTTTAGCAACTCCACTATGACTTTTCCTAGGTAAAAATTCACATGAAATTTCTTATGATTTTTCTCTAGAAAAAACATTACTAATAAATTTTCAAAAAAAATAACAATTTTTTACATAAAAAAGTTGCTATAAAAATTCATTGTTTTTTTTGTAAAATAATCTATAGTAATTTTTTTCATAAATTTTAGAATGTAAATAAAGTTTTCTTTGAATTTTGAAATTTGTAGGAAAATTTAAAATAAAATACATAGAAAAATCTAAAAAAAAATTATTATATCATCACTTAGTGGAGATATTTTTATTAAAGTAGTGTAATTCCCTTTAGAATTTACCACTCTGATATAGATTTTTAAAAATTACTAATTTAGTATAATCGTGCATGAGAAACATGATTTTGAAATTGAAAATCCTATGAATATGATTTATTAAAAAATTATTTTTCCCATGAAAATCGTGTATGACATATACGATTTATTATTAAAAAATAAGTAAGTTATATTTATTAAAAACAAAGTAAATTATATTTTGATAATATGATTTTTAATATTTTATAATAAAAATAATAAATATATATACCATACACGATTTTCATGAAAAGAAATATTTTTAATAAATTTTATTCAGCAAATTCGATTTTCAAATCCAAAATCATATTCTACATCCTCGATTATACTTGATTGGTAATTTTTTAAAAATTTATATCAAAGTGGTAAGTTTCAATGGAAATTACACCACTCTAGCAAAAAATCCTTTAGTGGAGTATAAATAATGATAAAGATTAAAATTATGTGATTTTAAAGAATAGAGGACTAAAACCAATTAAAAAAATAAAAGAGGGATCAAAATTAAATTTCGTTATATTTTGAGAGATCAAAAACATATTTAACCCAATAAAATAAATAAAAAAGACATCACGAAATCTAGAACATGTGTTGACACTGTCTTAAAGAGTTCATTCATCCAAGTCACGAAAAGTTCTGTGCATAACAAGTATAATAAATGGAGAAAAGAAGTGTATGCAATGGTGGAACTTGGTTGAAAAACCCGGGGAGCCAAATATTTAATTTCACAAAAACTAGTGTTAGTTTTTTATTAATTAACTACATGTGTAACACCCTTAATTTTATAAAATAAATTATTACAAAAAAATTTAATAATTAAAATAGTTCCTAATATAATTTCAAAATATAATTATAAAACTTTTAATAAAAAAATACAGACGTAATAGAAATCTAATTTAAATTCAATTA
The DNA here is from genome assembly GCA_026901365.1 of Sesbania bispinosa. Classification (NCBI taxonomy): domain Eukaryota; kingdom Viridiplantae; phylum Streptophyta; class Magnoliopsida; order Fabales; family Fabaceae; genus Sesbania; species Sesbania bispinosa. The sequence goes on from QLOH01000830.1 coordinate 5,079, forward strand.
TAATAAAATTCTAAAATATAAAACATGATTTTCTTATTCCAAACTATAGCTTACATTTCTAACCAAATAAATAATTTACATTAGACTCCTATTGACTGAAGTAGAAATTCTAATCACAAGAAGGGGGGTTGAATTGTGATTACTTTTAAAATTTCCTGCAAGTTTCTTTCATACTTAATCTGCTCAAATAAAACTTAGCTTAGTATTAAAAGATTATACTAAAGAAGATAGAGATTATTGTATATGTAGTATGCAGAAAATATAGTTCCTTGATTGGAACTTTTGTGAGTATCACTTACTTAGGTATTAATTACTTTTCAAAATGGTTTTATGCACATGTAATCAATCATAAATTAAGGAGAGTAGGGAAGAGAGGATTGCACACAAAGATTTTATACTGGTTTACCTCTTCCAACCTGAGGCTACGTCCAGTCCCTACACCAAGTAGGATTTTCTCACTCAAATATCAAGTTACAGACTTCTTGGGTACACCTTACCACTAGTATTCTTCTGCAGCCTCTTCAGGCTCACAATCTAGCTACTGTTTCACTTCTACAAGGCTGTAAACTTACTGCAGCTTCTTTTGCAGAAGATTCAGCCACAGAAACACTGCGGAATACCTTCTGCAGGTTCTTTACACAATCTAGCCAACTGTTTCTCAGTTCACCTCTCAAAATACCTTCTTACTTTACTGTCTCAAGAGGTATTAACAACCACAAACCTCCTTGAGAATATACAACAGCTAAGAGAAGAATAAAATTAAGTACAAGGCTCAAAATAGATGAATTTAAAGCACAACAGAAGCTAAGTAATGAGCCAGCTCTCTCTCAATAACTCTTAGAACCAGAAACTCAAAGATCTGAGGAGAGAGAAAATATTCCAAAAGATGTGGACTGTAATTCTGAGTATTTGGGATTCTTCTGGAGAGAAGTGTGTTGAAACATGAAGAGAGCTCCTCTATTTATAGGAACATGGAGGAAATAGCCGTTGGAAAGATCCCTGGACCTCCAGTTGTGTTCCTTGTCCCGTCTCTGTCATGTAACAGCTGTATTCTGCACACACAGCTGTTAAGTTTGACTGGCTGCACCTTCTGAGGTGCTATCTTTTGCAGGCAGGAAAGCTTGTGTATTTTGCAGCCATTTCTTCTGGTTACACACCATAGGTCATAATTTTCTCAGCATAAATTATTCAAAGTGTATTTGACTCAGTTGCATCTCTTAAAATGATGAAAACAAAATTTAATGAATTATGTTTCTTCTGCAGTATGCCTGACAACAGATTCCTTCTGCAGAAAGTTCTTCTTTCTTTTGTAGAGGAATATCACTGGCATATGAGAATTGTTGAACTCCTCAAAGTATAATTTTGCTTGACTTTATTTATGGAGAGCTTAGGAAGTCATGACTTCTTAAGGCAAAGTGCTGCTTCTTCATTTACTGCAAAAGTGAATCTTCCTTCTAATATCTTGTAATTTGATCTAAGTCTGGAAATCTGATTTTGAGGACTGAATTGGGTTTAGTCCAGTTTATTTAATATCCAGACTTTCCTTTCTTAATTTTTTTGAGTACTTCTTATCTTTTATCATGCTTCTTCTTTAGAAATGTATCTTCTGTTTTCTTCTGCAGACCTTGTTCTTCTTGAATCTTGTTACAGAAGACTTTCTTCTATATTTTCTCAACTGCTTTCTTGCTTTCCTTCATTAAATTGTCATTTCAAATATGTTGAAGAAAGTTATTACAGCTTGATGTAGTGTGAGAATGTTGATTGCTTTCTTCTGGACTTTGGTTCTATCTTCTGTAGGTTCCTGTCTGTATCTTCTTAACATACACTCGAGTGAAATAATAATTCCTTTAAAATTAGAATTATGACAAGTGAATTTTGATAGATTGTTATCATTAAAACCACTTAGGAGGATTCTTGGACCTTACACTGACAACTAAAAACTTGATCCGACAAGACAAACTTGTATCTCCCAATTGATGTAAATAGATGCTTCACTCCCACACAACTGAAATATGGAACGGGGTGAGACTTTGAGGTCTCAGTGAGCATAACCAACATGCAGTGTATGCAGACATGCAAATGAACATACTAATAAATGATATGCATTAGTAGATATAAAGAATATAACAAGCAAGTATCAAACGACATACAACCAACAGTTAATTTGGATACACAACATCAAAACAACACATATACAACCAATCACGCCATATGTTAGTCATCAATGCATATGTTAGCCCTCAATGCTTAACTTATCATAAGGGGTCTTTTCACTTAACCTCTCGGCTAGACCTGAGCTCAGAGTCATAACAAGGAATGTCTCCCTTGTAGTCATAAAGACCTCGCCATTTAACACGTGTTGTCTTATTATCAAACAATTCAACATGAATTCATTACATTACCTTAACCTTTTGGTCCAAGACCCGTGAGGCCGAAACCTAGTTGTCAATTTAACCTTTAACATTTCACAATTCACTTGTCTCATGTACATTCAACATTTAGAATGCAAACTCATAACCAACTCATCATCAAAACATCGGGATTAATTCGGCATATCCGCCATACATCACATAATAAAAACACGATTGGCATCCCTTAGGGCAAGACATACATTGAGTGAAAATAAAGACATCAACTACTAACATAAATATGCAATTAGATCATTCGCATCATCATACAACATCAAGAATTATCAAGAATTGCTAAAATACAATTAGATTAATTACCATACATATGCATTCCTATATGACGTGTGTGAGTTATACTCACCTAGAGCGTGACCGTGATGAAGTTCTTGATCCACGAGACTCCCTAAGTTGTGTTGTTCCTCCCTCTTTCTAAAATTGTAGACTCTAATTCGTTACCTCCCCTTTTCTTCGCTCTCTTGCGCAACTTTTACACACACACACACACACTCTATTTTTATTAAATGAAATTAATTTTAATTATAGTTAAATATATATAAGTATTTATTTAGTTTCTTATCTTTCAGAAATTAAACAACATTTGTTATGATAAGGTGGAATTAATTTAACTTGGTTAAAATTAAGGTTTAGATTCATATCTTTATAAATATATTATTTCACTTTATATCTCATTATTTAACTTATTTTCTAACTTAATATTATTATAACTATTATTTTTTGTGTTAACCACAGGTATCCCTTATTACCTACTACTAATCTTATTCAATTTCCTTAATTTATTATATTTAATTATCTATAATTCAAGATATTGCACTTTCCTTATTTATAGGGTCCTCATCCATCTATACTAGTATACTCAAATTCAAATCTTATAATTAAACATTATCCAAAAATTGTTATTAATTGATTAATTCTTATCTTTAATCGTTGTTATCTAATCATTCCTATTTTGAAATTCAATCCTAACGCATATATCTCTCTCCTAAGATTATCATTATTAATTTTTATATTATTATATTAATATAATAATTACTATATTTGTAACAATTAAATTTAATTATAATTTTAATAATATGATTTATCTCCTAATAATTTTATTTTTATATATAATACAATCAAATTTGATTAAGATCTTAATAATCTGACATCTCTCCTAATATTTATAATATTATATTATTATTATATCACCAATATTGTTATATTAATATATACTATTACTATTATAAAAATTCTATTTTTATAACTAATGTCATTGAAATACAATTATAAGTATTTTAATCATAATTCTAGATTTCTAAATTGTGGTATGTTACAACATGTATCTTCTATAATTAGAAGCAGTTTTGGTTTAGTCACAGTTAAAGTTGAAAAGCTAGCTGAAAACTAAAAAGTTAGCTGGTTTGATTGGGAGTGTTTGGTAAAATTAATCGTTGAACTAGCTAAAAATGGTAAAAATGATAAATAAGTACATCATTAATTATTAAATAATGATAAGTGAGAGTTGTTGAGGGATAAAATTGTAATAAATTTTGAGCTAGTAGCTGAAAATAGAATCTTTTTAAAAAAAGCTCTATATCAAGTAGATTCTTAAAAAAAAGCTACTGAAAAAACTAATTACCTAAAAAAACTCTTACGAAACACAACTGAAATAATTTCAGCTACTAATTTCAGCTTTCAACTAGTTGAAATGCCTTACTAAATAGACTTTAATTATTTGACTATTGATTTCTTTCCTTATATTAATTATAATGAGTTACTACTCTATTGATGTATGTTTTTTATGGGTTTGTTCATTCTAATTACGGAAAATATGCCCCTCATGGATCGTTTAGTATATCAATACATATTAATAATTTATATATATATATATATATGTTAGGTTTAGAATAAAATAATTTAGATTTAATATATAAATATTAAGAGATAATCAGTTTGAATTATGGATTTAATTTGAATATATATATATATATATATTAAAGGATAATTATTTTAATTTATATTATTAATTTATAAAAAATCATTATTCAAACCATACTACTCAATCAATAATATTTTATATAATTTTAAAATTATTATATCATTAGATATAGTTAAAATTTTAGAATACCAATCAACAATAATATTATTCAAATTTTTAAAATCAATTATTTTTTGTTATTATTTTTAATTGATGATTATATATTATTAAATGGTAATAATAAGAATTTAAATTTAAATTGATAAAAAAAATTGGAATAGGGAAAATAGGTTAAGAGGTAGAGTCATGAATATTTACATTTTAAAATATCAACTTTCCAAGAGTTTGAGATAGATTTAAGGAAATGTTTAAAATCTTTGTAAAAGAGGTGTGAAATACGGACAAAAAATATAAGAAGTAACACGTGATATTATAGATGAGAGAGTGAAAAAAGTGAATGTCTCACTGTTCAAAATAAAATCTCAAAACTAATATATAAAAAATTGACATAATAATATATTAATATATAATAGTATATATATACATATTGAGTCAGGATTGGTTGACACCAAGTGTCAAACTTTAATTTATGAGTTACATCTCTTAATAACTTTTTGTAAAATGTGAATTTGAACAATCCAACCGTTGAATTGAAAGTTCTTATAAAGTGGATCAAGCTTATAAAATTTCATAAAAATGGAAAACTAATTGATATTTCATCAAACTAATTTATTTTAACGTACAATGTGTTTTTAAAATATAAGTAAAAGTCCACTATTAAATAACATACCTACGTATATGCAAATTATCTGAAATTTGATATACATGATCATGGAGGTAATATAATGTGATTCAACAGTTGGATTGGTCAAATTCACGTTTTACAAAAAATTATTAAGAGGTGTAACTCTTAAAATTTGACACATGTTGTCAACGGATCCTGACTTATATATATGTGTGTGTGTGTGTATGAGGTTCGCTAATATACTCCCACTTAATACCCATTAATATATTTGCTTTTTAAAAGGGAATTGATTTGGTTTTTTGTCAAAAGAAAAAGGTGTAGAATGCTAATATACTCCTTCTAAAAATCAAGGGGGGGTATATTAGCAAATCCATATATATATGGGTGGGGATCAACTTACTCTAGGAGTAACTCTGGGTAAAGTTATTTTATATATATATATATTGACTAAACTAGCATATTAGTCCTTGAGTTTGTAAGGGTCGGGCAGTTTAGTCCTTGACTTTATGAAACCCGTCCCGTAGTCCTTGACTTTAAGAAACGTCAGTCACTTTAGTCCAAGAGTGTTAACTCCGTTAATTTGTGATGACTTGTCATGTTCAAATGACACATAGGATGCTGGAAGGTTTCAAAACTATGTCGTTTTGCATTTCTTTATGGATGAGCTTAGAGGAAACAGAGAGTGAAGTTGAAGGGTATTATTGGACTTTACCCTAAATGAAAGACAAGTGAGGAAATTAACATAGTCCCATCTTCTTTTTGGAAGAAGTTGAAGAACTTTGGTAGAAAATTGTGCAGAGTGAAAATCATGGCAGAAAGGACACATTTGGGGCTTGCATGTGAAAGTCAGAGCCATCTAAATGCCCTTGTAAGAAGACAAATTTGATGGTGGAAATCAGAAAGAAGAGCAACCTAGCGAGCTAGGTGGAAAGGAATCTTCTGGTGATTGAATATTGAAGGACGAAAAAATTTGATGGCTTAAGAAGACCTTTGGAGAAAAAGACCTTCCCAAGTTTCCAAACAAGCTAACCAAGGTAGATAGTCATACAACTTTGAACTTTCAAATGATTTTCTGCATTTAATTTCCACCTAGGTGTTGATGTGATACAATTTCATTTTCTGTTCCACAATAAAGAGTGTAGCTATTTGATTTTAGTGAAAATTTACATGCAGTAAAATCCAATATATCGTGACTATAATGTTCTCCTCATTTTCTGTTATATACAAAACTGTATGGCTGTTCTGTTTCAATTCGAATTACATGTTAGATAATATGTAATTTGTTTATGACTTGGTATCACTTATTGTGAGTAGTTTATACACATTTATTTGGATATCTATTGAGATCCCCACTCACACGGAATGTATTCATTTCATCATTCTTTTACAAATTAGGCTTTTTGACCGTAAAGGGGTTAAAAATAAAAATAATTCTCGAAATAATGTGGTTGAAAGATTATTTACCTTGTCTGGGATGGAGAATGGCAGCGTGGCTAGGGTTGGTACAAGGCGCTAATGGAGAAAGCGCCTTACGTTAAGGAGACTGGCAGGAGGCGCTAAAGGCTCGAGCGCTTTATGATAAAGCTGGAAAAAAAATTTCGCGAAGCAGGGTGCAGGCATGGGTCGATACCAGGGAGCAGGTAGGGAATCGGATTCCCTTAGGTGCAGGAGGGTTGGGTATAGGGGTGCAGGGGGGTTGGCTTTAGGGGTGCAGGGGCGTGGGTTGAGTGGTTAATGGGGAGAGGACACGTGTGCTGAAGGCGCTGGAGGGTCAGGCGCTTTATTTGGTATGGTGAGAGGCGCTAGACCCCTAGGCGCCTTGCATGTCTCCCATGCGCGACGTGACTGCTGCATGAGACATTGCCAAGCGTGAGATTCTTCTCTCATTGGGAAGGAATGTGTTTCATTGGGAAGGATGTGCGGTCAGAAACGTGAGATTCCTTTCAGGCACTGTTGTTGACCGGAATTTTCTCCTGGACATGTATATATACGTGGGTGCATTGTAGTAATGGGTTGTTGTTGTGTTTTGTGAGATAGAGTGAGTACTTTGAATGTTTTTTTTTGCTATAATGGCTTGTGAAAGAGTTATTCATCCCGGTCCAAAAGATAAATCACTATTGCTTCTGCAAGATGTCCATGTTTCTGAGTGCATTTGGAACGGTGAAAAAGATAGAATATTAAATGTTCGGCGAGCCGGGGACCGACAAATGCGTGGTGACCTCATTCCTCCTCAAATTATACCTCTCCTAAGGCAGTCCGGCTTTTATGGTGTTGCTCAACTTGATTTTTTTCAAGTTGAGCATACATTAATATCAGCTTTGGTAGAACGTTGGCGACCCGAGACTCATACTTTTCACATGACATCAGGGGAGTGCACCATAAGTCTTCAGGATGTTGCCATACAAATGGGCCTCAAGGTGGATGGTGAAGCGGTTACCGGCGTAATATTTGGTAACTGGCAGCCCTTACTACATGAGTTGTTGGGGGTAGCCCCGCCCGAGGAGGAGCTGAACGGTGGTAGACTTAGAATGAAGTGGCTTGACCAACATTTTGGTGATTTCGCGTTACACGCCCACAATGAAATTCAAGTTCAAAGATTTACTAGAGCTTACATTTTACGTTTAATGGGGGGTTTATTATTCCCAGATCATTCAGGTCGTTATGTATCCTTGAGATATTTACCGTTGCTTGCGGATTTAGAGGTGGTCGACACCTACAGTTGGGGGTCCGCGGTGCTCAGTTATTTGTATCGTGAATTATGTAAGGCCACTGATTATGCCCGAAAGGAGATTGGTGGAGCCTGTGTACTCGTACAATTGTGGGCATGGTCACGTTTCCCTTGCATTGCGCCTCAAGCACCTGATATAGAGCAAGATGATTTGCCGCTCGGTGCATGGTACACAATGCTCTAATAATTTATTATTTTTTCAGTTAAAATATATGTTTTATAAATATGTGATAAGTATTTTTTATTTATGGTAATGAGCAGGTGGAGTGGTGGTCAGACATACATTGTTCACCACAAGTCAGTTGCTAACTACAGACTCATTTTCGATAAGATGGAGTTAACAGATGTTAGAATTTTCCCAAGTCTCTACATAAATATATGTCACACAAAATTAACACATTATTTGTTTATGTAGATTGTATGGGTACCATATACTCAAGAAATAATGGGTCAACTTCCACCATACTGTTTGGAAGGACATCAGATATGGACAGCAGTGGTACCACTTATATGCTTCCACATTGTCGAGTGGCATTAACCTGACCGATGTATGCGTCAGTTTGGCATGCAACAACATATTCCTCGACCTTCTTCCCAACCAGATAAGTTACACGATGTAACACTAAAAGGGAAGGGTGAACAAAATTGGCGTTTAAAACATGCCATATATGTTCAACAATGGGATGACAGATGGAATTATATCTGGACCAATGCACCAATGGAAGGGGATATTTCATCTAATTTTGAGTATATGGTCTGGTATAAGAATCACACTAGACGTTGGATTACTCAAGCAGCCACAAAAACTGGTAACATGGTAAGAATATTTGTATTTGTTTTTATTTATATACAATTTCTTGTGTTTTAAATTTATGAATTTTTAATTTATTCGTTTGCTTTGCGTGTATAGGAGGATAGCTTGGAACGAATGTATTTCACTGTGACAAGTGAAGGAGAAAGTTGCTTCTCATTTGAGAATATGAGATCCGAGATCCGTCATTGTATGCAGATTTGCAAACAAATAGATCGGATCAGTGTGCCGGCAGTGTCAGCGCCGTCCCCTTTCCAAACTGCACCTGAAGCACAAGTTTCTGATGACATTCCTGTTGGACGGATCGAAGGTCAAGGACTACATCGACGTCGGCGGAGAGTGGGTCATTAACAATTAACAATGCCTCCACCACCAGAACCTGAACCCGGAATGTATTATGTTCCTCCGGTTCAACCTTTCGATCCAATTTCAACGTATTATTATGCATCCCAGCCTACTACCAGCAACATTCCAACACCGAACACAATGGATCCACCGCCCTTTCCTACAGGGGATTGTTATGTGCCATCACCACCAGTAGAATGTACCCCTTCGATGTATAATTTTACGGCTGACACTCCAACAGCTCCTGGTGGGTGGATTCATCCTTGGCAACATGCTCCACTTATGTCTCCAGCATCAGGAGGGTTAACATATGGAGTCTCCTCTTCTAGGCAGCCAGAACCACCTGGCCTTGGTTTTAATCTGAATGAAGCTTTCGCTGAAGAAGAGAGTCCATCTGATGATGTTACGAAAGGGGGATACCAAGAGCCTAGAAGAAATCCACCACGTGATGCTAGGAATAGGCGTCGCCATTGTGTCCTCTCCCCTTGGTCTCCAAATAATTAAATTTATTTTCGCATTGCACCAGGATGTAAAAACCTATGTAATATATTTATTTTTGTGTTGTGTTAATCTAAACGATCTTAATTTTATAGTTATAATTTTAATACTTTTAAAGATTAAAAAACTTAGTTAAAACATCATTAATATTAAACTAAAATTATAAAATAAATAACATATGCTTGTATGATAAAATAAAGTTTAGTTAAATATTTTTTATTTTGTATGTACAATTTACGTACAAATATTAATTATATATAAACTTAAATCAAAAGTATACATAAATATTGTTGACAAAATTAAATCAATTAAAATAATTAACAAGTTACGAATGAAGTTATTTATTATACTCAAATTTCTCACTTCTAATACGACGTTTAATCACGGTTCAACAAAACTTTTAATATGAGGACCATTGTAGACTGGCATGTTATCTTCATTTTCTATAGGCCACCATTGTCCATAGTAAGCTTCAACTATATTGTGAATGGAGTATACCGGATCAACATATTGATAAAAATCAATGCTCACAATAGAACATGCGGCAATGGCATGTGAGCACGGGAATCTAAAGGCTTGGAATACTCCACACTCACAATTGGCAATACACAAGTATTTCCATCTTGAGTTGTAGCTATTAATAGCGTACCTCTGTATTTCCCGTACAAGAATGTCCCATCAATTTGTATAACAGGCTTGCAATGATTGAATGCATCACAACATTGTTTGAATGTCCAGAATACTCGGTGAAAAGTACGGAACCGGTGGTCCACTTGATTGTCAAAGTCAAATTCCTTTGTCTCAATTTTATAACTTGATCCTGGGGAATACAACATCTTCTCCAACCATTGAGGCAATGCTGCATATGACTGGTCCTAGTCGCCATACACCTTCACTATAGCTTTTTGTTTAGCTTTCCAAGCCTTTCTATAAGAGATGAAATAACCAAATTGCCCATCAATCCTTTCTTGTATCATTGCAATGGGGACTGATGGATCTACGTCGACCATTCCTACATTAGGCCATGTATTCATAATTAGTATAAAAAATTTGACTATCCAAAAAAATTGTATCAAAATGAAAACATCATACCGTAGATGCAGGAGGCCACAAAGTCAGAATCCAACTTTCTGTGATCTTGAGATAGCATTGCATTCATACATGTATGTCGACCACCCCATTTAGAAATGACCCATTTATTTGAGTTCTTACCTATCATTGCTCTCATCCGCCACGGACAACCTTGTGAATAGTTTGGACACTTCAAGGTCAAATAAGTTGGCTTTGACTCCACCACAAAAAATGTCTGGTGTATCTTCATTGAGTAGTGCTTCACAGCAATCTGGACAGCCTGTTTGCTATCAAATTGTAATCCAACATATAATTCATCTCCTAATCGCCATGATCCAGGAACTTCCAACCCACCAAACTGTATCTCTTCATCAGGGTGCTCCCAATTTACAAACTTATAATGCGGGGTTAAATTCCAATAAGGATCTACTGTTGCACCTATACATATAAAAAATTGCATTCAGTAACGATGGAAAAACAAATAGGAAAATTAACATATTAGTAACTATTTACCATCTTGACGTTCATTGTGTTCACGATAAGACAATGAATCTGGTGAATTCACCGTAAACGTCGGGAGCATGACATGATCAGTATTTGCATCAAAGTCTTCCTCAACATCTGTATCAGATGAATCCCCCTCAGGGACTTCGGCTTCCTCATTCAAATCGTCACTATCCTCGCACCCCATGTTCATATCCATGTTAAAAAAAACATCATTTTGTTCACCTTCAGGTTCCGCAATGTTGATATCCTCGTCGACCGTTACACCACCAGATTGATGTATGCATTGATCTTCAATCCCCAATGACAGTTGAGTATCCAAATGAAAATGTTCTTCAGGTAATGATGAACTGCCAACATTGTCAATGTCTGCATATAATTCAAGCACTGTCATCAACGACTGCTGCTCAAAAGCTTGGACCATACATTCCACATCTTCATCGTCACATATCCGAAGACTTGTATATCTGGTTGGATTTTGTGATACTAAAAATCTACACGTCAAAGTAGAAACAGTTTGATTAGTTGAAAGATTTAATTTTTTTAAAATCTTTCTTTTCAACAAATCAAAACTGATTCCACGTTTTATCTGAATAGATCTCTTTTCACCTTCAAACATTATACCCTCAACACCTTCATATTTTCTACCACTCCAATAAATAAAAGTAATAATTTGGCTCATTTTTCAAATATCAAAATACAAACACAATTTAAACCAACACAAACAACTGAGAATTATAATAGAAGCACACAGACAGAATAACGTTGCTACCTTATGAAATTCTTCTCAGCTCTATTTATACACTCTTAAAAGCCTCATTACAATGCACGGATACACACTCAAACGAATATATTCTCGCGAATATATTCGCGGCAGGGGTTTGGTGACTGATGGATAAGTTGGAAGCACGTGACAGAAAGGCGCCACATGTAAGGCGCCAAAACCTCGCCTTGTGTCCAGATGACATAAGGAGCTAGACCCTTTAGCGCCTCCCATGTAAAGCGCTCGAGCCTTTAGCGCCTCCTACCAGTCTCCTTAACGTAAGACGCTTTCTCCATTAGCGCTTTGTACCAACCCTAGCCACGCTGTCATTCTCCACCCCAGACAAGGTAAATAATCTTTCAACCACATTATTTCGAGAATTAATTTTATTTTTGTCCCCTGTATGGTCAAAAAGCCTACAAATTAAGGTTTCAGAATACAATGCAGCAGAGAAATAAAGTTGTATTTTTATGATTCTCAACACTTTCATGTCTGTTTTGTTCAGATTTTGTCTTGCGCAAGGAGTTATACAAATTTTGATCAAGAAAATAGTTGAAAGTTGAACTATGTATATTGAGAGAGAAATGAATAGCATTTTGAAGTATATGTTTTCTTGATCATGGATGATCATGCATGGACTGTTCTCAAAACTAATCATGGATGCTGCAGTCTCTAGTATTTTACTTTTAATGTTCAATATAATTCATGGTTGCATGAAATCGCTCCCTTAGTTGCTCCTACAAGTTGTATGGTAGCTTAAACTCAGATCTCTGTTCCATGAAGACTACCCATAAATCCAGCCCTTACCCATGGATCTGGCTCCTAACAGGGGAAGATGCAGAATTAGAAATTGTGATGATGAACGAAGCAAAAAAGGAGAGAAATGAGATGAAGATGAAGAGCAAAACGAATATGACCGTTGGGGATGGTTCAACCCATAATAAAGAAATGCAAAACGAGGTCGTTTTGAATCCTTCTAGCATTCTATGTGTCATTTGAACATGACAAGTCATCACAAATTAACGGAGTTAACACTCTTGGACTAAAGTGATTGACGTTTCGTAAAATCAGGGACTAAACTGTCCGACCCTTATAAACTCAATGACTAATACACTAGTTTAGTCATATATATATATATATATATATATATATATATAGACACACACGAGTTAGGGACCTCATGTGAATGAAAAGGTCCGCGATATGTAACTTTTTAAAAGCTTCAATCAATCAATCATATTTGAAAATCTAGTATAACTAAGATTTTCCGTCAAAAAAAATAGTATAACTAAGATTTATCTTTTGCATTGCATGAAAATTATATCTAATTCTATATAATTAATATTTTTAAATATGTTTATTATAATATAAATTTATTTTAAATAATAAATAAATATATTAAAATATAAATATATATTAAATTTTAAAAATAATTTAAATTTGATATGTAAATATTACAATATAATTAGTTATAATAATTTATATTATATATAATGTAAATTTATTATTTGAATATTAAGAGATAATTAGTTGGTATTAGGGATAGGGGTGTTCATATCTCATCCAATCCAATGCAAACCGCAAAAACTGAACCGAAAAATCGAAAACTTAATCAAACCGAAATCCAAAAAAACCGCAAACTGCAAAAACCGAAATATTTTTATTGGATTGGATTGGTTTTCGGATCATATGTTGAAAACCAATCCAATCCAATCCAAACCGAACTTATATATACATATATTATTACTTATATACATGTATATTTATAAAAATACTTATACTAATATATTTTTTTATAATTTTATTATCTAATATTATGCTAATATTTCTATAAATATATCAATATAAAAGTAGTTTTAATTTAGTTTTCAGGTCTCGTCATTTTTTTTATATAATTTTATATTAATTTTAATAAATGTAAATTCTAATAAGAAAATGTTTACTATTATTTCATTATTTTGTCAATTTTACCAAATATTTATTATTGCTTTTAAAAAACCGAAAATCGATCTAATCCAATCCAATCTAAATTGGATCGGATTTGAAAAATATTAAAACCGATCAGATGATGAAATGATAAAACCGCAATGATCGAATCAGGTGATATTTTGCCTCAAAACCAATCCAAACCGAACCGCGAACACCCTTAATTAAGGACATAATCTGAATATATATTAAAAAATAATTATTTTAAATTTAAATGATTAATTCATAAAATTCAATTATGGGCTATGGCAACCGTATATTGAACCAATAATATTCATTATCCATCTATATATTAATCATGCCAACAAAACTCGGCACAGTTGGCAGATAGCTTGGTCCCTTAAGTATCTTGACAAGAATTATTATCTAGTTATTTGTTGGGGTGATTCACACCAAAAAAATCTATATATTTGTTTGTGGTGATTTTTAGTTAAAGATTCCTATGAACAATCTGGAACTGAAATCAAGTCCTCTTGGTGGATTCTAATCTAATTAAATGCGTTTAAGAAGTAAGAAGTAGGAAAAAGTAAAGAATGGATAAATAAAAAGAGAAAAATAAATTTGAGAATAAACAATGCATTAAAGTGACGAATTCTTAAACTGACATAATTTTCGAATCTTCTCTAGATGGCAAGTAGTCTGTGAATAAATGTTTAAACAATATGCTTTTTCAAGTGAGTCTTAAGTATGTAGAATGAATTTTTCGTCCCTATGACTTGCTACTTTGCCCTATTTATAGATTTTTATAACCTCTAACGGTAAACTAATTTACAACAGACACGTATAATTATTTCCTAATTAACTGCCTAATCTTTGGCTGAACATGTGTCTTCACTCTGTTGGATGTCTTCCACGTGCCTGTCTCTCTCTGTTGAACTTTGATTCGAGATCTTCTTCAAAGGAACTCGTCAAGTCTTGATTCGAAATCTTCATAGAATCTGGTTAAGCCTTGATTCAAACTTTTCAGAGAATCTGGTTATGTCTGGTTCGAAATCTTCAGGGAAATTTAAAGCCTTCCTTCGAAATTTTCTTCAAGAAAGCCTAAGTATGAACCTCCCTTTTGCAATTTTCTCCTTTGCTCGAATTCTGATCCTTGCTATTTATTTGGGATCATTCGAAACCAATAGATCTTTCAACATGCCTTCATACCTTCAACTTATGGCTAAGTTTTATTTCGAATCTCTTTTGAATTCGAAAACTACCTCTGATCTGCACACCTTTTCATACTTGATTTCTTCTTCCCAACATATGCCATGTGTCAGTCAATCATTGGTTTCTCACTTCACGTTTTTAACCTGAGATTATCCGGTCAAGGATTCAATTAATCTTTTTCAGTTGTTGGTCTTTTCATCTGTGCATTTATTTCACTGTTCATGGTTTTTCTTTATAAATAGAGTTACTCTCTTAGTCTTTTTCATCCACTCAAAGTTACTTCCCTTCTCTTTTACCTCTCTTCATATTTGAAGAAGTAAATTTTTCTCTCTTTCTCGAATATCTTTCATTCGAGAATTCTCTTCCTTCTTATTTCTCTATTTTGAGATAGAGAAATTTCTGATGTTGGCTATTACGTTCGACCTAACTTTCGAGTAGTTTTATTTGATTTAGGTCGATGTGATGACCAATGTTAGAAGTGTTTCTAACCTTTTCTGATGGTCTTTTGGGTCAAACGTTGTAGCCAAAAGTGGGCATTTATTAGCCATTTCCTCCTAATAATGCTCTTGATTTCTCCACCAACTGGGAAGTGTCTATGTCCTTTGTGACACTTCCAACTTCTTCCATATCGTTGCTTAACACCCAAGTTTTGGGAGGAGGAAGAAGAAGAGGGAGAATCAACACATGGGGGATACTTGCCTCTTCATGTAGGCTGTTAGGTGGAGATGTTCGTGTTGAAGATCTTCTCGAAGACCTCAGCCTTGGAAGAATTCATCTTCTTTTCGAATATGTGGGGGATATTTGTCTTTTTGTTCATGACCTGTGGAAACCCCCAGTCAAGGAGAAAAGAAGAATTGATTATGATTTTATCGAAAGGATCAGAGATGAAGACTTTTAGACTTAGTTTTTTTAATTGTATATTTTTCTTTGTAATTCGAAAATATCTCTTGTATCTTGAACATTTATTCAATACAATTGATCTTTATTCTCTTCGAATTACTTTTATGCATCTATGCCTTTGATTTTCATCCTTGTTCTGTAAATACTTCCTTTCGAGTTTTCTTTAATAAAATTCAAAAACTTTCCTCAATATTGACTATAAGTTCACTCAAAATCTTGGTATTTGACTAAGTCTGTAGCTTTACAATAAAAGAACAATTCGAATTTCCTTATCCTTCTCTTAGTATTGACATTCAAAATTTCTATCTCTATCACAGGTAACTCCTTATTCGAATTTGACCTCTTCATTTTTTAAAACCAAATTCTGAAATTTCGAGAAAGTTATGTTCATGCTTTTGATTATTTTCAAGTCATACTTGGACAAATCTTTGTGGTAAAAGACTTACACTTAGTTTGGTGAAAAAGAAATTAGGGGGGAGAGAAGAGAAATAAAGGGAAGAGAAATTGTCTATTAGTTTGGTAGAGTAAAAAATAAGGAGGATAGAAATTATCAGAGCATCAGTATCAGTGAAAAAATTTCTCCGCTAAATTGCGAAGAAATGGCGAAGAGAACATTGTGCTGTGGGGAGAGAGAATGCGCATAGCAGAGCGGGATTTGTTGAGCTTTTGCTTGCAATTGAGATATAAATATGCATGTGCTGATGCAATGAGAAATTTATTATTTTGAAATTTTGCAAACAATAAACTAAATTAAGATAAAACAATGAATTAATATTCAAAGCAATTTAAAATAAATTGAACTGCATTGATTTTTAATTTTTTAAAAAATAATAAAAGTGATAAAATTATGAAATAAAAGTAAATATTTTTTATTGGAACTTCTATTTATTAATATAATTTTATTGATTTTACATAAATTACTTACATATTATGGATAAAGTTAAATATTTTATTTTTTATAACCTAATTTTTCTTATTTCTATTTCTCTTATATCAAACAAAAATATCATTTCTCTCCACCTTATTTCATCTCTCTTTCTTTCCTACTAAACAATTCAATTTCTTCTCTATTTCTCACTTATTTCTCTTCACTTCATTTCTCTCTTTCCTATTTCTCTCTACTCTATTTCTCTCCACTTTACCAAACAAAGGCGTAGTGAAATTTCCACCACCAACAATATTAATTATTAATTATAATATAAAAGTTGAAGTGCAAGACGTGGACTTCCTTGTCACTTTCTTTCTATTCTCATATCATGCCATATCAATAATTTTGAAGGATTGGGAGCTCCTCTTTCATTGACCTTTCAACTCCAAACATCAAATTTTTTAATAACCGTATCTTTTTTATCTAATAGTTTCAACACATGTACACCATTATAACTTTAATTAAGAAATTGAATGATTGTCAATGATGTAATCCATGTCATTTAAAATGTTCCATATCCACTTAATGTCATATATAAAAATGTTCTAATTAGCCAAATTTGCACCATTTCTTCTTTTCCTAACTTCTAGTATGATACTCGTATTTCCTTTAAAATAATTACAATTTTATTTTAAGTTTCATCTCACAATATTTATTATATTATTGTTACATTCGGTGTTATAAGAACCAGATCGGTCATTGACTCAGCCTAGATATTGAGTCAATGGATCAATCGTCGAACTAGTGAGTCACTAGTTAAACCGGTTAAACATATATATAATATTTATAAATATATTTTATATGTTATAATTTATATAAATATATTTTCATAATATATATTATTTGTCTTTAGTTTTAAATGAATTATTTGTATATAAATATAATATATATTATGATATGCACTTATGTTGCAAGTAGATGTTTTAGTGAAGTGGTTGATTGTAGAGTCAGTAAAATGGGCAAACCCGACAGGGCCGACCCGCAAAAGCCCACAAGAATGTAAGGTTCAGACACTTATTTTAGAAGCCTGAATAATTCTTGGGCTTTTTAGCCCAATCCGATAAAGTCTGCAACCCTCGAAAAGGTAGGACTCAGACACTTATTTTATAAGCTCGAATAACTTCAGAGAGCCCAGCCCGATTAAGCCTGCTACCCACATCGGGCCGGGTTGGGTAACCCAAATTGCTAACTCTAGTTGCGTGCGCTCTCATTATGCATAGAAGTTCGAGTTCGATCCCCAACAACAACAATTCCATTTTTTTAACAGCGCGCAACGCATCTCTCACTTTGCAGGTCGAGCTGGTTGGCGGGTTGACATCCGAGTAGCACGATTTGAGCTGGTTTAATGACATCTGCATCGGGCCAATTGCACAAGCGATACAAATCAATAACCGGATCGGTCAGGGGTGTGGTTGAACCGCTTCGACCGGCCACTCTGGTCCAGTTCCGATAACACTGTTACATTTATTATATATAATGTCTCACTTTCTAATATGAGAAAACAACATGATCCTTTTTTTCCACCATACAACGTACATGATTGAATCTAGTTTTATATAATTGTTAAATAATTATATCATTTTATATAATTTAAATTTTAAGATATTAATCAATTATTATATTCAAATTTTTAAATTCGACCATTTGAGCCACTAAATATTCGTTTGTTTTGTCGTTGTAACAGTGTAAAATCATAGTTTCATAGAATTGATTTTAAATCACTTTCATTTAATGTGTTTGTAAAACATGCATCATTCATCTCAAACAATTGATTTCTAAAATCAATTATACTCAACTGTGAACCAAACCAAACAGACACTAATTTTGATTGTCTGTCCATTAGTATTGGATTTCAGAGTAGCGGATTGAATTCTGTACTTGGAACTCTTTAAGCCACTATGGTGTTTGGTTGAGGTCTCTGTTCTTCTAGACAAAGGTGAACTAAAAGTGTTGTTCATTGCATACAAGCAGAAGCATGGGTGAAAAATTTATGTCTTGGATCCTCTTTCTTCATCTGCTAGTAATCATGGTACATTAAGTGCTCAATTTTTTTCTGAAACCCTTTCTTTGTTAGATTCTTTAATTAACAAGCAGGCAGCGAAAATTTGTAAAGAATATACTTTATATAATTTTCTATCACCTTTCATTTCTCTAAGTCTAAATTGCAAAGCTCACTGACCTTTTGCAGGGTTCATATGGAAGCAGAGGGAGGGAATTGGTTGGAACAGAAAACAAACTCTTGGATGTTTCACTGCAAGGAGGTGATGCTAATTTGCAAGCAATCTCTGATGATCACCAAAGAGCACACAAAGGACACACACATGCTCTCTTTATGGCCCATAAGGATCACATAGACCCTTCTCTAATGGTGTTCTTTACCTTGAAAGATTTGAAGGTTGGGAAAAGAATGCCTATTTATTTTCCCAAGAGAGACCCTGCAAGCTCCCCTAAGTTTTGGCCAAGAGAAGAAGCTGATTCGGTTCCTTTCTCACTAAACCAACTCCCAATCCTTCTCAAACTCTTCTCTTTCTCTCCAGATTCTCCCCAAGCCAAAGCCATGGAAGATACCCTGAGGGAATGTGAGAGCAAACCCATCAAAGGAGAGGTTAAGTTCTGTGCTACCTCTTTAGAATCCATGCTTGACTTTACTCAAAGCATTCTTGGGTTGACATCTGATCTCCAAGTTTTTACCACTTCACACCTAACCAAATCCAGTGTCACTTTCCAGAACTACACAATCTTAGAAAACATCATGGAAATCTCAGCTCCCAAGATGGTAGCTTGTCATACCATGCCTTACCTTTATGCTGTTTTTTACTGCCACAGCCAAGAAAGTGAGAACAGGATATATAGGATCTCACTTGATGGTGACAATGGGGATAGGGTGGATGCTATGGTTGTTTGTCACTTAGATACCTCACAATGGGGGCATGGTCATGTTTCATTTCAAGTTCTTGGGGTTATGCCTGGAGCCTCTTCTGTGTGCCACTTTTTCCCAGCAGATAATCTCATCTGGATTCCCAAACTGCAAGGCCATGGTCATTCAACCATGTGATTTTAGTATTGTGATTACAATTATGTAACTCAAGGTTGTTGAATGTTTGGGATTATCTTTGATTGCTGAAAACTGTACTCTCTGCAGAGCTAAATAATGTAACTTTTGTTAATTGTTATGGATGTATCATATATGTTATCCTCTTGCCTAGATCCCATGTTATCCTTAACAATTGGTATTAACTTAATGCTGAAAACCTATCAACTGTTTTGAATCTGCCATTCACTTAGTTTAGAATTTAGATTAGTATGGTGCCAACTGCTAAGCTGCTTCTGACATGAATTTTGATTTAGAGAAGGATGAAACCCAGGTCAGATTACAATTATTAGGAATACTTATCTATATTTAGATTTGTGATGCTGTACAGACTAGAGAAATGTTTTAGTTGGTTAGTATATAATATGTTCTTCAATTATATGTATTAGCAAGAAGTACAGATATAGCAAACCATAATTGCTAAATTCCTTTCTTTGTTTTTTTTTTTTTTTCAATTAAAATAATGCTGGCAGAAATGAGAAACATCTTGAATAGAATAAAAATCAAAATGCTGTACATACAAAAATCTTATAGGAGGAGTACTCAAATTTTTGTATGCTAAAACTGCTAGTCCTTTTTTCAGTAAAACTTCAATTCTCTCTTCTTTTTTGAAAGTTAGTTTATACTTGTTGGAGTTCAAGGTTCATTTTGATTAATTAAAGCAGTGATTCCTAAAGTCAGCAACACTGCATTTCGAATCGACATCATAAAAAAATAGTTTGAATTTTCTGATTGCACTGCACGGGTCTTATAATTTAATTTATAATGTGTAAAAAATGGGGTAAATAAAAATTATAAACAGATTTTATAGAAAAAATTTACCCATCGCAACTTGAATGTGTGATTAACACTCCAATCCAAACAACTTGTTATCCAAGGAAGTAAGAAAGTTGATGGAACAGTATTCTTTTACTATAAAGACTGCATTACTATATTCTTTTATTGATAATCATAGGATATAATTTCTCTTATAAAAAGCTCAAGTTAGAGGTTCAGTCTAAGATATATAAAAGCATGTACCACTGTACCAGTAACATTAACATTAACGTTGCCCAAATAACTTTCTAGTTCGGGGTGCACATTGATGTATTTCTCTCACTAAAATAAAAACTAAAATTGCTCTAAAAAATAAAGGAACTAAAGAACATTTATTAAACACTGTTTCTACCACACTGCTTGTGGTCTCCGTCCTTTCCCCGTTCCTTTTTTTTGCTTTTCCCCTTTTTTTGTCTTTTTTTTTAAATAGTTTTTATTTTTTAAAATTTTTAATATATTTATTATTATTATTATTATTTATTTTATTAAATAAAAATATAGATCAATAAATACAATAAATGTGTGTTTTTTGAAGGGTTGACATAAATTTTTTATCATCGTTATTCTATTTTGATACTAATATCCAAATATATTTTTTCATTCACCGTTTCTGTGCACACAATTAACCGAACAAATTCAATTAACAAAAAATCTCACTCTGTTAACCGCCAATGTATACACCATTAACCTCATTTTTAAATATGTTCACCGTTTTCTGGACACATAATTAACCTCGTGTTAACAAGAGTTGCAATTAACCTCATAACATCAATTAACTAAAAGTCGTATTCTATTAACCACAAATGGATACACCATTAACCTCTTTTTTAAATATGTTCACCGTTTCTGGACACATAATTAACCTCGTGTTAACAGGAGTTGCAATTAACCTCACAACATTAATTAACCAAAAGTCATATTCTGTTAACCATAAATGGATACACCATTAACCTCATTTTTAAATATGTTCGCCCTGGTCACATAATTAACTTCGTGTTAACAGAGGTTGCAATTAACCTCACAAAATCAATTAACCAAAAATCATTTTCTATTAACCACAAACGGAAACACCATTAACCTCATTTTTTAATATGTTCACCGTTTTGGTACACATAATTAATCCCGTATTAACATGAATGACTAACACAAATTTTATGTGATCATTTATTGTATTTTTTATCTATATTTTTATTTAATGAGATAAATAAATAAAAATAAATATAAAAATAAAATAAAAAAATAAAAACTATTTTTTTAAAAACAAAAGGCAAAAAAAAAGGGGAGGGGGTCTAAAAAAACCTGACTTAAAAAAAAGGGGGAGAGGGCTAAAAAAAGGGGGTGTGTAGTACAAATGCTAAACGTATTCCTTCTTAAATTGGAGTAAACCCAATTTAAGAATTCCACTAAGAAATACTGAAGCCCAACGGGCTTTGGTTGAGGAAAAATTATCTCATTCTGCTTCTAAAATAAAACAAAGATAGAAGACTAGCTAGACATGTATGCGCACTTCAGCGCAATATAGACTACCGAGCACGTAGATAAGCTGGTAAGATGATGTTTCAACTTAATCAGTGGTCTCGAGCTCGAGTCCTGGTATTCAGCTGTGTTAAATACTTCGAAAGGAGAGTTTTGTTGCCCATAATAATAATACCACTCGACTCGAACATATTGTCTCCCCTAAAGGATCGAATATGATAGTAGCTAGAAAGACGAATCTAGAATTGAAACCAGATCTAGAACCATGGGTTAGTCAATAAATCATCCGAAATTGAAAGTAAAGTAGTGATTTCAAAAGGAAAACGATAAAAGAAATGTGAAAAAGATGGAGGAAAGGAATGGTGGGAATGCCACAGCAGAGACAATTTCTCTAGCTGATAAATTCCGGTTGCTAAATGCCACTAGCTTGGGAAGATAACCGGATACAAAGATAGCCGGGTGAAAGGATTCTATCCTGTTGGCTGAAAAGATTCCACTCGGCTGTCCTCCTTATTGGCTAACCGGCTGGTTGGCCTTATGCCCTTATTTTGATCCATTACTACCGGAAACACACGATCTTACACAAAGAAAAAAAAAAAAAAAAAGCGCGTAACAATGGGTTCAAGAAAAACAAACAAAAAGCAACGGATAAAAACACTGAAACAATTGGAATCAAACATATACTTGAAAGTTGAAAGCTCAACAACTACACCACAAAACAAAACATCTTGCAGTCCTTTGCCCGATAGATATATGACAGGATTTGATGCCTTGATATTTGTTGATCACTTATCGTGATCCTATTTATATTGCTTCATTGCCTTTGAGCAATTATTTATTTATTTTTTTGTGGTATTTCAATGCCCATTTTGCTTAATTAATCAGCTACTGTTTGGCTTAATCCACCTTTCATTGTACTTTTCTGTCGACCCAAAAAACAATTTTGTGTTTTAATTCTCTAATTACATTTTCTTTAATTATTTTAACTTTTAAATGTTAAGGGAAAAATATATTTCTAATCCATTAAAACATATAATGCAATTTTCTTGGGGAGGGTTTAATTTACAACCATGCGAGTTACACCAAGTTTTATACTATTAAATAACTATTTTTATAGATAATTGTATTTCAAAATTTACTATTAGATTGAAAGTTATTACCACATAATTATATTTATAAAATTTTACATTGATCTAAAATTAGTCAATACATATTCAAGATATGTCGAAATTAACATCACGTATAAATTTGAAAAATATATATATATAAATAAAAATGATTTTTTATAAAGTTTTTAGTGTTAAAATTTTACAAGGTCTGATACAAATATTCAAAATAATGCATACTTATTATTCAATAGTTGAATCAATAAAATTCATATTCAATCTAAAGTTATCAATAATGTAAGATTTTGTGTAACTCACATTAATGTAAGTTGAACCCTTCTCATTTTTTTTGTTTTAATTCTTATAAAATAAAAAAATATGACATTTTGATTTTGTAATCAATTTTTGGTTCATGTAAAATATGTCAATTATAGTTTTAATCCTTGTATATATTTTTGTCTTTTAATTTTAGTTCTGACCAAAATATATGTGTGAATTATGGTGATATTAAGATCTCCAGAGTCAATCTTAACAATTTTTTATCTTGTGAGTACCAAAATTAACCAACTTTTTTTGGTAGGTATAAAAATCAAATCGAGTGTACCTATTTTACAGAATTAACCAAAAATATAATTTACCCTTATTTTAAATTATATTTATTGAATTCCCTTTAATTAAATATGAATAGATAAATAAATATAAGTTTGTTTGAATCAATAAAAATATAATTAAATTTAAAAAAATATAAGTAGAAGCTTCAATAACCTTATTAGTAAACAAAAGATACGAATAGCATGAAAAGATCATCCATTATTATTATTATAGTTGTAGATCACCCATTACTTTTTTGCATATATTTATTCAGAGAGAACATATATAACATAACACATCATTGGATGTCATGCAGCACACAATTTCCTTAGTCATTATACTTGGAGGCGCTTGGCCTTGGTTCAAACTCGGTGTTCACCGGTGCCGGTTTCTCATCATCTCCATAAGCTGAGGCATTTGGCCTTGGTTCAAAATCTTTTGTATATTTCTTATTTCCCTTTCTATCATCGTCTTCATAAGCTGAAGCATTGGGTCTTGGTTCAAAATCCTCAGTAAACACCTTTTTCTCTGTAGAAAGTTTACTGAAATCATGATTCATTTCATTGAATAGAAGTACATCAGAGGAGACACATATATACAAGTTGATTAAGCAACAAACAACTAACCAACTAACAAGAAAACAGAAAACTGCTTAACAAAACAGAAAACTGCTTAACAAACAGTAACAGAAAACAAGAAGGCTAACTAACCACTGATTATCATTATTCTGTTAACACCCCCCCTCAAGTTGGAGCATGAATATCATGCAGTCCCAGCTTGGAAACACAAGCATTAAAAGCAGAGGGATATAAAGCCTTAGTAAAAACATCAGCAAGTTGGTTGGATGTAGAAATGGGAAGGAGATGGATGAGGCCAGATTGGACCCTTTCACGAACAACATGACAGTCTATTTCAATATGTTTAGTCCTCTCATGAAAAGTAGGATTATGAGCCAAATAAACAGTTGATCTATTATCACAGTAAACAGAAACTGGTGAGGGAAAAGGAAGATGTAGATCTTGAAACAGAAACTGAAACCACTGTAATTCACAAGTGAGGGAGGCAAGAGCACGATATTCTGCTTCAGATGATGATCTGGATACTGTGTTTTGCTTCTTAGACTTCCAGGAGACAAGAGATGATCCAAGTAAAACACATAGACCTGTAACAGACTTGCGGGAAGTCGGACATGTACCCCAATCTGAGTCAGCAAAACCAGTCAATTTAAGGGAGTTGTTAGCAGCATAAAAGAGGCCTTTGGCTGGGCAACCTTTAAGGTATCTGAGCACACGCAAAGCAGCCTTGTAATGAGAATCAAGAGGAGTGGAAACATACTGACTTAATTGCTGAACCACAAAAGATATATCTGGCCTTGTAGTTGTCAAATAAAGCAACTTTCCAATCAAACGCCTATAGGCAGAGACATCAGGGTAAGGAGTGCCATGATCAGGAGACAATTTTGAGGAAGGATCCATGGGTGTGGACACAGGCTTAGCACCAATGAGGCCACTGTCTTGGAGCAAGTCCAAAGTGTATTTGCGTTGGGTGAGAAGGAGCCCTGACTTAGACCTTGAGATTTCAAGACCCAAGAAGAACCTAAGAGAACCAAGATCTTTGATTTTGAACTGAGAATCCAGAAAAATTTTGACTGCTTGAATTTCTTCAAGACTATTTCCTGTTAAGACTATATCATCAACGTAGATTAGTAGAGCAGTGAAAGAAGAAACAGAATGCTTGATGAAGAGAGAGTGATCAGCATTAGATTGAACATAATTCAGAGATAGTAAGGCAAAAGATAACTTTGAATACCACTGTCTACTGGCTTGTTTAAGCCCATATAAAGACTTGTTAAGCTTGCACACTTGAGAAAGAGAAGCTGCTGGAAGACCAGGGGGCAAAGTCATGTAAACTTCTTCATGTAAATCACCATGAAAAAAGGCATTATTCACATCAAGTTGTTCTAAATGCCAGTTGTGTGCTGCAGCTAGAGCCAAAAGAATTCTGATAGTAGTCATCTTGATTACAGGAGAAAAGGTTTCAAAGTAGTCCACACCCTCCAATTGAGTATAGCCTTTGGCAACTAATCTTGCCTTGTATCTTTCTATAGAACCATCAGCATGGTATTTAATTTTGTAAACCCATTTGCAGCCTATGGGAGTTTTTCCAGGTGGTAAATCAACTAGAGACCAAGTGTTATTTTGCTCTAAAGCAGAAATCTCAGTTTCCATGGCTGTCTTCCAACAATCTAAAGTACTTGCTTGTGCATAAGTTTGAGGTTCAGTTTGAACAGTGACATTGAGGCAAAAATTTTTGTAAGATGGAGAACATTTGGTATAAGTCAGCACATTGGACAAAGGATATAGAGAAGAGGTGGATTTACCTGAATACTCCCTCGAAGAAAAATTTGAGCAGCTGACAGCAGATAGGTTACAATGGTAATCTTTGAGATAATTTGGCCTCTGTCTATGTCTGGTGGAAGTTCTTGGAGGTGGAGGTTGAGTGGATTCAACAGATGGAGAGATTGTTTGGGGTGATATATCAACAGGCATAGTAATAGGTGAGTCAAGAAGTAAATCATTGTTCAAAATAGTGGGAATTTCAAATGAATGAGTTGATTGTGAGTTAGAATCAGTGTTAGGCATAATAGAGAAGGGAAAATTGGTTTCATAGAACACAACATGCCTTGAAACAAAAATCTGTCTAGAAATCAAGTCATATAAAACATATCCCTTTGTTCCTTCTTTATAGCCTAGGAAAACAGATTTTTTGGCTCTAGAACTAAACTTTGTTCTGTTTCCTTGTAAAGTGGTTGCAAAAGCTAAGCAGCCAAAAACCTTTAAGTGAATCAAGAGAGGTGGTTTGTTATAAAGTAATTCATAGGGACATTTATTGTGCAAAATAGGACTAGGAATTATATTAATGAGATGTATGGAGTGGGTGAAAGCATATGACCATAATTGAATTGGAAGTTTAGCTTGAAATAATAGAGCTCTAGCTACATTCATTATGTGTTGATGCTTTCTTTCTGTGATTCCATTCTGTTGTGGGGTCTCCACACATGTAGTTTGATGAATTATGCCTTTATTAAGAAAGAAATCAGTCATGAGAAACTCAGGTCCATTATCAGTCCTTAAATTTTTCAATTTAGCTTGAAACTGTGTCTCTATATGAGAAATGAAGTGAACTAAATGTGTTCTTGTTTCACTCTTTTGTTTCATTAAAATGATCCAGGTAAATCTACTATAATCATCAACTAAAGTTAAGAAATACCTGTGTCCATGAATGGATGAAACAGAATATGGTCCCCATATGTCAGCATGTAAAATTTCGAAAATTTGATTAGAATGACTATTACTCAGATTGAAAGGTAACTTTTTCTGTTTAGCATATTGACAAACATCACAAGGTGAAACATGTATATTGGGAATAAAGGGAAATTGTTTACACACAATTTGTAATCTAGACTGAGAAATGTGTCCTAGTCTATGATGCCATAACACTGAATCATTTGAGCAATTAGTAGAAACTGAATTGACTGGGTAAGATTTAATCTTTTCTTGAATGTGTGCAGGCTTTTCCTGAATCTGTGCTAGTGTAGGAGATGACTTTAGGATGAATAACCCATCATGCTGTTCAGCTAAACCAATCATCTTCAAGGTTGTATTCTGTTTGATGAAACAAAAATCAGAATGAAAAATTAGATGACAATTTGAGGTTTTAACAAGTTTGCTGACAAATATGAGATTGACATAGAAATTAGGAACAAATAAAGCATCAATCAAGGTTAAAGAATTTGTGAGATGTATGTTACCACTCATAGAAGCAAAAACTTTGGAACCGTTTGGTAGTGTAATTGGTATAGGTTTAATAGAATGAAGGGAATGAAACATGGTTGTGTTTGAGGACATGTGATCTGTTGCTCCTGTATCAAGAAGCCATTGGTTATTAGATTTACCTGGAATTGATAAAGGTTGTGAGGAATGTTGAATAGGAGTATGAGCCATATTTGAAGAATGTTGAATAGGAGCAAGAGAATCTTTAGATTGTTGCAAGAGAGACAAAATTCCTTGATATTGCTCTTGAGTAAAGGTAACATTGGTGTCTGGATGATTAAAATCTGATGAAACAACATTATCATCTTGTTCATTGCTGATCACAATATTGGCAGGTTTACTATTCTTGGGTTTATATCCTGGTGGGAACCCATGCTTAAAGAAACAAGTTTCAACAGTATGATTAGTTCTACCACAATGAGAACATAATCTTGCAGAAGAATTCTGACCTCTGCCTGCATATTGATTTCTGCCTCTTCCTCTCCCAAAATTATTTTTACCTCTGCCTCCAATAGTGGGATTATAATCAGAATTGGCTGCAAAAACTTTAGGTTCTGATAATGCATCTGTATTGTCTCCTGGTTGTAGTTCCCTTTCTTGTTGTATCACAAGAGAAAATACCTTGGTAATGGATGGAAGTGGGTCCATTAACATAATTTGTGATTTCACATGTGCATATGGCTCATTAAGCCCTTTCAGAAAACGAATTACATAGCTCCTATCTCTGTACTTTTGAAACAAATCAATAGCTCCACAGCAACAAGGTACAGTGCATTTACAAATAGGAAGAGGTTGAAAATTTTCATATTCATCCCATAGTGACTTTAGGTGGGTAAAATATTCAGATATGGTCAGAGTACCTTGTTTTAATCGATATATTTCTTCTTCCAAGTCTGAAATTCTGAAAATGTCTCCTTGTGAGAATTTGTTTCGTAGGTCATTCCAAGCTTCTGAAGCTAATCTGATCCAGAGAATGGATTAAAGGATTGATTCTGAAACTGATCTATGGATCCAAGCAAGAACAGTTGTATTACAGCGCTTCCAAGCTCCATACACAGGGTCTGATTCTTTTGGCGGTTTGATGGTGCCATCAACAATTCCCAATTTGTTCTTAGAATCGAGTGCGAGCTCCATTGCTCTGGCCCATGCGTGGTAATTCTTGCCATTTAGTGGAGGTGAAACTAACACTTGTGCAGGACTTTCATTGGGATGTAGGAAAAGAGGGTTTGCAGGATTGGTAAGAAAATCTGAATAGCTCTGGTATGCCATAGTTTCTTGAAACTAGAAGAAAGAAAAGATGAAACTAAAGAAGAAGAGAGAAATTCTGAGTAGCGTGCGGAAGAAAGAAAATTTTAGGCAACCAGAGCTCCAATTGGAGCTCTGATACCATGTAGAAAGTTTACTGAAATCATGATTCATTTCATTGAATAGAAGTACATCAGAGGAGACACATATATACAAGTTGATTAAGCAACAAACAACTAACCAACTAACAAGAAAACAGAAAACTGCTTAACAAAACAGAAAACTGCTTAACAAACAGTAACAGAAAACAAGAAGGCTAACTAACCACTGATTATCATCATTCTGTTAACATTCTCCATGATATCTTGTGTGTTTGTAATGAGAGTCTCATCACATTTGTGCTTGGAACCTTCAGCGAGTTGTTTGGAGTACTCAGACTTCAATTGAAGAAGGCCCTGAATTCCTTCTGGCATTTCCTGATCTTTCATTATCGTTTTCCAATATTCTCCTTGATCTTTTCTTGATTCCGTAGTAGCAGCAAACTTCTCCAGATTATAGTTGGAAGGAATAAAAGAAAAAAAATGGTGGTAATTAGCCTACTATTGGAGCAATTTAATCCTAAAAAAATACATAGAAGAATTTCTAGAAAATAAAAAGATCTCCCCATTAACTTCTTCATAAGTAACTAATTTCAACTTATGGAGAAGTTAAATGTCTTTGATCTCTTTGATTTATTCTATATTTTTTCATCTACAAATACTTTTGCAAAAGTTTCATCCAAACTGCCCAATATCAGTTATATTAGCATTTGAAAAATAAAAATTACTATGAGGCCTTTGACATTTATATTTCGTTGCTCAGTTTAGTTTCTGATCATGTTGTTTACTCTACTGATCATTTTACCAATGAAATACATATTTTGTAGATAACTCGATCTTTAATTTTCATCTTTCAAAACACACTAGCTAGCTAATTGTGACTAAGAAGGAAAAATCACTACGCCAATTTGAGGATATTAGAGCACTCCCTTTAGGGCGCTCCCGTGCGGGCTAGCGTCTAAAACAATCGTTTAAATACCAGGGCGCTCAAAAGATGGGTGGGAGCGCCCTTATAGGTAGAATAGAGGGCGCTCCAACAACGCGCCCTTGTTCCCAGCGTGAATTTGTTTTTTTTTTTAATTCTGATGAAAGGAGGGCGCTCCTAGAAGCGCCCTCATTGGATTTTCTGTTTATAATTCCAGGGCGCTCAGGTGGAGCGCCTTCTTTGGCCATTTTCCAGGGAGCGCCCTTGTTCCCAATGTTAATGTTTTTTTTTTATTTCTGACGAAAGGAGGGCGCTCCTAGGAGCCCTCTCTTTGGATTTTCTGTTTATAATTCCAGGGTGCTCCACTTGAGCGCCCTCTTTGGCTACTTTCCAGGGCGCTCAAAGGGAGCGCCCTTGTTCCCAGGGTGATTTTTTTTTTAATTCTGATGAAAGGAGGGCGCTCCTGAGCGCCCTCGTATGTTTTTCTGTTTGTTTTTCCAGGGTGCTCCTTTGGAGCGCCCTCTTTTCTAGCACAAAATTAATGAACCATATATTTTTTTTGGTAACATTCTCTCCCGCGTTCTCACATCCCATTGTTTCTCTCTGTAAACCGTATCCCTAGCCTTTCGTCTCCCTCAAGCTCCTTCGTCTCATTCCCTCAAGTTCCACGACGTCTCCTTTGTCTCCTCCGTCAAGCTTCTCATTCTCTGTCAAGGTTCTCCTTCTCCCTCCGTCAAGCTCCTCCTTCTCCCTCCGTCAAGCTCCTCCTCCTTTTCCGTCCGCAACTTCTCCTTCCCTCACCGTGAGCAAGAGCTTCGAAGTGAGCAAGCTCTTTCCCTTCCCTCACTTTCGTTCCGGCGTGGCGCGACGCTCCTTCCCTCACTTCCGTTCGGCGCGGCGGCTCCTTCCCTTCTCCTCACTCTCATTTCGCGGCCACTAGGGTAAGGAAACCCTACCATACCCTTTTTTTGTTGTCTGCACCTTTATTTTTGCTTGTGCACCCTTTTTTGCCCATGTTTTGTTTTGTTATCTGCACCCACTTTTTTGCTATCTGCACCCATTTTTTGCTATCTGAACTGTGATTGTGTTAGTAAGTTTAAATAACATTGAAATTTGAATATGAAAATTAATTATGTGTACATATTATTATTGAACACTTTTGGTTTTATTGTTGTTGGTTGGAGTTAAAAATGTGTTTTATAAATTTAGTAATGTTATATAAATATACATTACTCATATTGAACTCTTTTGGACTGGTTGCTCTTGGTTTAGAGTTAAAATTGTTTTTCCTTAATTTGGGAATGTTAAAGAAATAGATGAAATGCTGCTCAAATTTTCATAGACTAGGAACAATAGTCATAAACTAATATGAAAATTAGGCATGTAGTTAGTCATTATATCAAAAGAATATCATATATACTTTTCGAGTTAATTATTAATGATGTCATCTTATGTTGATAGAATATGGATCGTTCTTGGATGTTTGCAAACCGTCTGACACATGAGTATGAGGAAGGAGTGGAAATGTTTATAAAATTTGCCATTTACCGTGCAACAAACCCTAGTAGAATTCTCTGCCCTTGTACGAAGTGTTTTTGTTCTAAGCGAGTTAGTGAAACATAGTTGAGGGACCATCTTTTCTGTTTTGGAATTGATCAGAGTTACACATGTTGGACATTTCATGGTGAGATTAGGAGTGAACAAAGTGGTATGGGAGAGAATAATGTCAATGTAGAACCAAGTGATGATGACTTTGGGACCGGGTGGGAGGATTGCGACCGAATTGATGAGATTCGAAAGGTGGTTGAAGATGACCTCATAGATTGTCCCCAAATGTTTGATACCCTAGCCAGTGATGCTGAGAAGCCATTGTACAACGGGTGCACCAAGTATACAAGGTTGTCAGCTGTGTTGAAGTTGTATAATTTAAAAGCAACAAATGGTTGGTCTGACAAGAGTTTCACAAAGTTACTCACCTTGTTGAAGGAGATGTTACCGGAGGACAATGTTCTACCTAACATAACATATGAGGCAAAGAAGATGTTAAGTTCTATTGGGATGAGCTATGAGAAAATACATGCTTGTCCCAATGATTGCATTTTGTTCAGAAATGAGCATGCGTCATTAAGTGTGTGTCCTAAATGCAACTTGCCTCGTTATAAGAAAAAGACTACACCAGCAAAGGTGGTTTGGTATTTTCCCATAATACCAAGGTTTCGAAGGATGTATCGTAGTATCATTGATGCAAGGAACTTAACTTGGCATGCAAATGAACGAATCAAGGATGGCATGTTGAGACATCCCGCTGATTCTCCGCAATGGAGGAAGATTGATGATGAGTACCCCTCTTTTGGCGAGGAACCAAGAAATCTTCGCCTTGCTTTATCAACAGATGGAATGAATCCGCATGGTATCCAATCTAGTAGTCATAGCACATGGCCGGTGGTATTGATAATATATAATCTACTAGTAGAGTTTATGCCAAGTGTTTGAATTTTAAGGAATTAATATACATGTTTTTGGATTAAGTCATTGGGATCAAACTGAAATAAATATGCAGGTTAAAATGGATTAAAAGTCAAAAAAAAAGAATTTAAAAATAATAAAAGGAGGGCACTCCAAGGAACGCCCTTGTTTTTAAACAAAAATTAAAAAAAAAAGAAAGGAGGGCGCTCCTAGGAGCGCCCTTGTTTTTAAACAAAAATTAAAAAATAATAATAAAAGGAGGGCGCTCCTAGGAGCGCCCTTGTTTTAGAGAACCAGGGCGCTTCCTTGGAGCGCCCTCCATAAGCATGTCTTGTGCTTAAGGAGGGCGCTCCAGTGTGCGCCCTTTAAGGCTACACAGGAGCACCCTCTTTTTGCTTCTGTCAGGGCGCTCCAATGAGCGTCCTCGTTTTATTGACCAAATAAGAGCAGATTTTATTAGTGCGCAAGGGAGCGCCCTTTAAGGCTGCACGGGAGCGCCCTCTAAAGCCTTTTTTGGCATAGTGAATTAATAAAAATTGTGAAACTGTGAAAAGGAAATTAAACATACCAAGAACAGAAACAGGAAAGGAAGCAAAGCAAGAGCAGGTCTCATTATTTTCAAGATAAAAGGAAGGCCTCACTTCTTATTCTTTGTCTCTTCGGATATTGGACTCGATGATAATTCACCATCTATTTATAGGGTCGGTTTCTATTCCATTTAGGAGCTCTCTAGAATTGAGAATTGGGTAAAAATAGGGGTGGAAATAGGCCAGACCGCTCGTGCTTACGACCCAGCCTACTTAAGGCCTTGTTCGGCTCGGCTCATTTAGTAAAAAGGTCAGGTCTAGGCTTTTGAAAAAACCTTTTAATTAAATAGGTCAGGCTTAGGCTTTTTAAAAAGCCTATTAGGCTTGACAGACTAGTCTATTTATAAATAATTTTATTTTCAATAAACATATAAATATTTTATATATATAAATAGTATAATAATATATAATTTTTTAAATTTTCCCGTTGACCTATTTAGAGATAGACTTATTGTCATATCTAAACGTATATGTTAGTGACGTATTTACATTATAAAAAAGTAAGTCTATTAGTTTGTAAGCGCACTGACCTATTTAGAGATAGATTTATTGGCCTATTTAAAGGCCATAATATGAAATAGGCTTTTAAACAGGCTAATAGGTCAAACCAGACTTTGAAACAGGTCAGACCAGACTTAAAAAAATGGTCTATGATAGGTAATAGGTCAGACTTGGGCCATAAAGATATAATGTAGGTCAGGCTTGGACCCTACAAAGCCTAGCTCGGCTCGGCCTACTTCCACCCCTAGGTAAAAGTAACAACTATTTCCATTAGTTAGGAACAATTATAAAATAAATGGGCACATAGAATATATATATATATATATATATATATATTAAAAAGTAAAAAAAAAATCATTTAATTTTAGAAAATATTTTCTATTTTTATTTTATGAGCATCCAATTTAAATTGTATAAAAAATAATAAATAAATAAATAAATAAAATATGTCTAAAATAAAAATATATAAAATGGATGGAAAATGAGAAAAAATAAAAAATTTAGATAATCCTTAATATTGAGAATACGACTTTCAAAAATAAAAATATTTATTATAATAAAAAAAATTATTATTCATTTATATTTATGGAGTTAGTAATACTTTTATTTTAATAAAAATTTTCCATTTCTGAAAGTCTTATCCCCATCCCTTGATGTTATCAAAACCATTAAAAAGATTAAAGAAAAGAGGGGAACAAAAGGTGTCACATTAAAGGAACATTAGTATCAAGATCTTCTATTTTAATTAATCGAAAAGTGTCACATTAAAGGAACAATATTAGTATCTGGATTTTTATAAGGATTCATAGCGAGATTATTAAAAAGGGGATAAATACTCATCGGAATAAAAATAAGAGGAGATCCAGGCCATCCTTGGATTCAGATTTTCTCCAATTGAGAAAAAAAATTGACAGTATCTCGGCCCTACATTTTTTAATGCATCAATTAAAAAAAATTAAATGATTAATACATTAATTTTTAATCATTAGATCTGGATAGCAGAATGCTTTTTTTTTTATATAATGTCATGCCTATGCGTGATTCACTTGGTCATACTCCACTAGAGCTGCATTTTGCTTTTTGCAGTGCTTACTGTTATATTATAGTGCTTCATTTTTAAAAGAGACCAACCATATATATAATGCTTTTACTTTAGCTGCGATTAGTAATTCTGTTATTTTGTAGGTATTTTTAATAAAAATAGCTATGCACCAACTACAAAGTAGCTAGGATATTTGTAGCTAATTTGCAGCTGATTCGTAGCTAAGAGAATATACTTTCACATTAATGTGACCCACCCTTTTCTACTGCGGTTCCGAGAAATAACCACGGTAAAAAAGCTAAGAGACTACCATAGTTCCTGAGAAAAGTAACCGTGGTGCATTCTTTTTATCGCTCCGTGCTACACCGCAGTTATAACTGCGGCAAAAAATCATTTGGAACCGCGGTAAAAAAATTTTTTTTGCATAGTGTACCCAGATGGGCAAAAAAAACTTCCTTGGTTATTATAGCATCAAAGAACAGATGGAAGACGTATGCACATAACTAGGGAGCAAACCAACTCCAGAAGTGTAAAAACTATTACCTTCGTTCCTATTTAACTATCTCTATTTTGAGAGAAAATTTTTATTTTTATTTAACTGTCCATTTACAAACCCAATGCAATAATTATTACATCTTTCTCTATTTTACTCTTATATTAATAAATGCACAACTATTAAAAATTATTGAGATCCAATTGTACTAAGAGAGATAAAAGGTAAAATATAAAGTTTAAAATTTATTTCCATGAAAACAATAGTAATAATTACATTTCTTAATATGTGTGTTTTTTATCCAAATGGATAGTTAGATAGAAACGGAGATATACTCCCTCCGGTCCTATTTATAAGACAATTCAGACAAAAACACACATATTAAGAAAAGTAATTAATGCGTTGATTTTCAAGAAATTTTTCTATAAGATTACAAGTTTACCCCTATTTAAAATTAAACTCCACTACCATGGTAATTGTGTCACCTTAAAACCTTTAATGACCAACGAGGACAAATATGGAAAAAAACAATAACGCATGCTTCTTGATTTGTGTACTTTATCTTATAAATATCATGGACATATTTCAAATATTGTCTTATAAATAGGACTAGATGGAGTATAGTGCAAATAATATCAGTTCAAAATTTATTTATTAAGTCAAGTAAAATTTAAAAATGTTACTGAATGTTAATTAGTGTCAATATGTTCCCTATTTCCTCTTTTTTGGTCACACCAAATGTATCTGTTTTGTTCCATATTTCCTTCTAGTGATGTTCATAATTTTTTTTTTAGTTCTTCAATGATGTTCATAATTTGTTGGAGCTATCACACATAGTGATAGATAAGTGGGTTAATTAGTAACCTTTGTAAAGAAAAACATAATAACCATTTTTTAGCCCTAACTTATTATATAATGAACAGAGAGGCTTTAAGTTTAATTCAATAAAATAGATAAAGAAAATGTCTATACCAAAAAGAATTTACATGTATTGATTAACAAATAATTGTGGGAGGGGGCCTGTACGTACATAAGCGCAACAATGGCCTCAAGAGAAACAGAGCAAGCTAAACAATGGACAAAAACACCGAAGCTATATACGGAATCGATCAGGCACTTGAAAGTTTTTTTCTTTTTTTCTTTTTTTGTTTTTTTTTTGGTAAAAGGCACTTGAAAGTTGAAAGCTCAACAACTACACTAGAAAACAAGGTGAAAACAGAACATATCTTGCAGACAGATAAAAGAGTGGACCTTTGCTCGATATATGACAGGATTCATTGCCTTAATATTTGTTGATCACTTTTTTTTTTTTTTTATCAATAATGAATTACAATTTTGGTTTTCTCATATATTTTACACTTTTATTAGAATTTGTAGGAAAAAAGTTAGGAGAGGAGAAGTATGCACAGCCACACATACACATGCTAATGGAGAATTTGTGAGTAATGAGGCTAGAGAAATTAGTGTAAGTCTATGAATCAATACATATACAAATTTGAGCATTCTGTTATTGTAATTAATATACCTCCTCTCTTGTGTTGTTTTTGCTGAAATTTTTTAAACTTGTTGAACTGCATATTACTGTAATAATTTGTTATTTTTTGCATTGATAAATTGATAAATTAATATGCCTCACTTATGCCAGAGATTCTGTGTCACATTTTCCTTGTTTCTGCTCAATTTCTAGCTTGTACCTCTCTATTTTTAAGTATTCCACTATTCCGTATCTGGGTTTGAATGATATTTGTGAGACCCTTTTTATTCTTGCTGCTACAATGGAAATTCTGTATTTTGCTTTGAAGAGAGAAAATAGTATGTTGGAATATGTATTTTACTTTTTATTAATATATTTTTAGTTCCGTGTACAAGAACTTGATTAATATATTTTTAATAACTGTGTACATGAACTAATTGATTAATATATTTTTCTATTACTACTTCAATCTTGTTTCTCACTACCCAGTTTATTTATGTGACTGCTGCTAGTAATTATGTTATATGTCAAGTCAACCCAGTGTTCAGCTTATTAGTAGTATTTGAAGAGAGAAAATAATATGCTGCTAAATGCCAAGTCAATGAACCGGTCTGGTTATGTAATTAAACTGAACAACTGGGTTGACTTGTTAAATGTCAACATAAACATGAACCAGTCTTCATTGCTTGTGTTGCTGCCTTCACAGTTGTAATCCTCGTGGTACCAATTCTCTTTCTTTCCCTCTTTCTCTTTTTGGACATTAATGTAGATACACCCACAAACCCACTTTTCTTTTTTGTTCTCAGAAAGGAAGAGACACCCACTTGAGGAATTAGGATTATACTTGATTGTTTCTTCTAAATTCAAATGAACATCCATATAGTTCAGAGGCTTTGGATGATAAGTAATTTATAATAAATGATCATACTTTGTTGGTAATTGTGCTATTATAATGCAACTTTATGATTTGCTTTATTTGATTTCAATGAAGATTGTGAATTGAGCATGTAAACGTCTACAAATTACAATCCTGCATAATAGCAGGAAAGAGATAACGAGAGAGAATATTTGCTTTCACATATTGGTAAATGAGGAATGGGGTTGTAAACTGTAGTTTTTTAAAATTGATTGGGGCATGAGACTCGTTCATAGTTAGGTATCTGATAAAAAATCAAAATTGCTATATTAACCACGGTTTAAAGCGCTGGGAACTCTATAAAAGTGTAGACCAAAGTTTGGCATTACCCACACTTAACTGTGGGCAAATTTAGAGATAACCCGCGGTTACACGTGGTTCACAAACTCAGGTAATTACCCGCGATTGTAAAATCTCAGGTAAAGCTTGATTTCTCCGGTTTGTGACGCCTTCATTACCTACAATTACCCTAATAAAGCTGTTAGCGAGAGTTTAATCCACGGGGAAAATCGAAAAAATACCCAATAAAACATTTTTTGTTGTAGTGGATATATGACATGATTCATTGCCTTAATATTTGTTGATCACTTTTTTTTTTATCGTGATATCATATCTTGCTTCATCGTCTAGCTTTAAGTAATTTTTTTTTTTATCGTGGGATTTCAATGCCCACATTTGGCTTAATCCGCTAATGTTTGGCTTGAACCTTTAGTGTAGTTTCACGTCGACCCTAAAAAAGAATTGT
The DNA here is from genome assembly GCA_026901365.1 of Sesbania bispinosa. Lineage (NCBI taxonomy): Eukaryota > Viridiplantae > Streptophyta > Magnoliopsida > Fabales > Fabaceae > Sesbania > Sesbania bispinosa. The sequence continues at coordinate 43,298 of QLOH01000830.1, forward strand.
AAAACTCAACTAGATCCTTGAAAAATATATACTCCATCCGTTTCTTTTCATATGTCGTTTAAGATTTTTGTATGAGGATTAATGAATGTAATAACTATGTCTTTTAAACACCATCTTTTCCAAAGATATCATTTCTCTTTATTTTATTAATGTAATTAATATTTCTCTTTTTTTTTTCAATAATTATGCATATGTTTATGTCCACGTGGTTTACCTCTTATACACTTTTGTTGGAAACATAAAAACTACATTTATTAAAACTTTGAACTCTTAAAACATTTATGATATAGCTTTATAATAAATATTTAAAATAAAAAAGAATTAGATTATGATAGAGGTAAAATTGGAAAGATAACATTTATTATTGCATTGGTATATGAAAATGACACTTATTTAGAAACAAATTTGAGACTCTAAAACGACAATTAAAAAGAAACGGAGGTAGTATCTAACAAGTGATTTAGGTCCCTCAAAGCTAAGATAAGTTCTCTCTCTATATGGGTGTAACCAAGGGGGCTGGCAGGAGCCACGACCCCCCAAAAAATTTCATTTTTTACTAATTATATAGATTTTACATTAAATATTTTATTAATTATTAATCTGGCCCCCAAAATATTTTGTTAATTTTGTAGTACTATCTCTTTATAATTCATTCACTCCTTATTTTATAATTTTTTAAAAATTTTAATTTTTCGTGATTTCTTTTTTCTATATATTCTTTATATTAATTATTTTTTCTTATTCAGAGATCATAAGGTTTCATTCAAAATTAAATAAGGTTGTGTTTTTTTAATATGTTTTTTAGAACTTCATGATAAAAAAAATCTTACAAGAATAAAAGAGAATTTTCTTTAATTTGATTTGAATTTTACTTTTAGGATTAGATAATAAAATTAAAAAAATATGTTTTAATATTTTAGTTTTTTAAAAAAATAATGCAACTTTTAAGTTTATCCTTATTGTAAGTCTTTTTTTTTCATATATCAAACTCTATTTAATTCCTCATATTAACTAACTTAAAAATTATAAATATTTAATAATTATGAGGGATAAAGATAAAAAATATAATAACTACTTTTAAAATTTTGTAAAAAGTATTAGAAAAAAATGTTTAATTAAAATGATCAAAACAATATTGTAAAAAGGATTAGAGAGAATATTTAATTTTATTCCGGCCTTGTAGAAAACAATGACATTTGTGGGTGGTAATATTATTTGGACTGTTAGTTTATTATTGGATCGCGATAAACGCACCGTGTTTCTACCGCAAGTGTCGCGGCTATTTTTTTTTTTTAATACTTTTTATTTATTTTTTAATTTATTAACTAAATATACTACTTCATTCACCATTTTTGTATACATAATTAATCTCATAAATTCAATTAACCAAATATCCCACCATGTTAACCATCAATGTATACACCATTAACCTCATTTAAAAATATGTTCACTGGCCACATAATTAACCTCACAAAATCAAATTAACCAAAAATCATATCCTGTTAACCACAAATGGATATACCATTAACCTCATTTTTTAATATGTTCATCATTTCTTGCCACATAATTAACCTTGTGTTAACAGGAGTTGCAAATAACCTCACAAAATCAATTAACCAAAAATCGTATTCTATTAACCACAAACAAAAACACCATATATTAACCTCATTTTTTAATATGTTCACCGTTTCTGGACACAATTAATCTCGTATTAACACTAATTTTATGTGATCAATTATTGTATTTTTTATCTATATTTTTATTTAATGAGATAAATAACTAAAAATATTATAATAATAAAATAAAAAACAAATTAAAATTATTAACCAAATATACCACTTCATTCACTATTTTTGTGCACACAATTAACCTCACAGATTAAATTAACCAAATATTCCACTTTGTTAACCGTCAATGTATACACCATTAACCTCGTTTTCTTAAATTGTTTTTTATTTTTTTATTTATTAACCAAATATACTACTGCATTCACCGTTTCTGTGTACACAATCCACCTCACAAATTCAATTAACCAAATATTTCACCCTGTTAACCACCAATGTATACATCATTAACCACAAAGGGAAGCACTATTAACCTCATTTTTTAATATGTTTACCGTTTTGAGAAACATAATTAACCACATGTTAATTAATATGATTTTTATATGATGATTTAATTGTATTTTCTTGATCTATATTTTTATTTGATGAGATAAATAAATAAAAATAAATATAATAATAAAATAAAAATATAAAAACTATTATTTTTAATAAAAGAAAAAGATAAAAAACAATTAAAAAAAATTAAAAAATGGATGAAAAAGAAAAATGGAGATGAAAAAAAAAATAGCCCACATAAAAGAGGGGTTGGGTCCCACAAACAGTGCCCGAGGAAAAAATGGGGGAGCACTGTTTGCGGGATAGATATATTTATCCTTTATTATTTCAATAAATTGGCGGGTGCTAGTCAAATCATGTTCTATTATTAAAAATGATAAAATATCAAATTTTGGGGTAATCAAAGGACACGTGGCAAAACAAGATTCAGAGAAATAATGTTTTCAAATTGGATTATTCATTATTTTGAAGTAATCTCATACACACACACACAATAAAACATACATAACAAAGCAAGATTTTGAGTAGAGGAGGTAACAGGCCAAGCCGCTCGTCAGGGGCCTACTACTCGATCTACATTAGGCTCAGGTTAGGTCAGGTCAATTTATTAAATAGAGCAGGCCGAGGCTTTTTCAAAAGCCTATATAGCAAAACAGATCAGACTTCAGGCCATCGAAAAAGCCTTTTGAGTCTGTCAAGCTGGTTTATTTAACTAAATATAAATAAAATACTAATATTTTTTATATTGCTATTATTATTATAAATATTTTTTATTACTTTTCCTTGTAATTATATACTTATTAGCTTGTATAAACATTTAAGTATGTTAAAAACTTGAGCTTATAAGTCTATTTATATATATGCTTATGATATATTCAAGTACCTTACTATAAAACGGACTTTTAAACAGGTTTTCAGGCATTGTCAGGCTTTAAATAGGTCAGACTCAGACCATAAAATAAAGTCTATGTCAGGTAGCAGGTCAGGCTCAGACCTTGAAAAGCTTAGCTCGGCTCGGCTTATTCCCATCCCTAATTTGGAGAAATATTCAGATTCACTCACACACATAACAAAACAATATTTAGAGAAATAATTGCAAAAGTGGGTCATTCATAAAATCAATATGAAAAGTGGACCTACACACAACAAAACAATATTTGAAAAAATAATTTTTCAAAGTGGGTCATTCATATCATTATCATGAATATGAAACAAGTCGATAACCCAAACATTTGCACGACATTAAATACATAATAGACGCATTTTAAGTATATTCCTTTTTTTTAAAAAATGTTTTTTTTATATAAATTTATGACTTTATAGATACATATAGATGTAGTAAAATAAAATAAATGAAGAAGACGTCACGAGAAATTTGGGACGTGTTAGACACTGTTTTAAAGAGTTCATGATCAATTCAAGAGACTAAAGGTGATCATGGCTTCAATATATCAACCTGATTATTTAAATTTTTTAACTCATTCGGGTTAGACCCGGACCGAATTATTCAAAATCGATCACAATTGGTTTGGGTAACAGGTTGTAGAATCTGAACTCGTTATCCAAACTGAACTAAACCAAACCCCTCTACGTTAAAAAACTATAAAAAAATTACTAAAATTTTTGCCAAACAGATAACTCGTCTCGTGTTTGCTTCACTACTCATACTCAAGAGAGGCTTTGGCTTTTAGGGTTCCTTCTTCAATCTTCACCCTTTGGAAACGAAATTCGGAAACCCTCCCTTCTTCCCCACGCTCCCTTCTTCTTGCCGGCGGCTCTCTCAGGCGCACCACAGATCAACCATTGCGGATTGTCACTACAACATTTTAGACTTTAGGCCACAGGCAAAAACCGTGGCCGAAGCCACTGAAACCGTGGCCTAAAGGTTTAGACCACGGTTTTTTAGCCGCCCTTTATTCAGCCGTGACCTATTCCTATAGGCCACGGTTTTTCACTTTCGGCCACACTTCTGTAAAAGTGTAGCTTAAACTAACAGAATAGACCACAATTTTCATGAGTACTTTTAGGCCACAGATTTAGTTTAAACCACGGCTATTTAGGCGTGGTCATATGTTTTATACCACACTTTTACAACTATGGGCAAAAAACACAGAGCCATGAATTTAGACTACGATTATATAACCGTGGCCTATATATTTTAAGCCACAGTTTTTAAATGCAGTCGTTTAACCTTTATCTAAGTATAACTCACAATATATATGCAATAATTATCAATTGAGTTATTTAATCCACATTTATATGAATGTCATTTATTAATTATAATATTTAATTATTATATATAATCAAATACTATATAAATAATGACTAAATATAAAATTTTAAAATCAACAATTCAACCTGTAAATTATAACAAGTATATTTATAATAAATATTTAATCTAAATAATTCAGAATAAGTTATGTAAATTATGGCCGTATATGTTAACTTTTTATTCAATACAAACAGACAAGTGAGAGACAGATACATACCTTGTTGAAAGGCTCAGGTTTAGGATTTAGCCTTATATGAGAGTTAGCAAGAAGCAGAATCAAATTCTATCTTTGATTCCTCACGCTGTCCTTCATGAATCAAATAAACCAGATGTGTTAACAATTTTACGAGGCTATAAGCTAGCTATACAAAAGTTTGGTCAATCATGAATCATTTCCCTCCCTATATTCTATTACGTGTAAACTGCAAAATACATACCTGGAAATCAAACATGGCTCTAAGCCAATCAAGCATGTCTAAATCTCCACCTTTCTACTGTTTTTGCTCGAATGAACTAGGCTAGTTCAAGCCACAAGTGTTCCAGAGCGCACAAAAACAATACATTATCTCACATGCATCTCATATAGTCATATTCACCCACCACTGAGACTTTTCAAATGAATACTAAATCTAAGATAACATATCAGATTATACTTGGAATGAGTAAAATAGTAGTTTAACTAGGGGAAAAAGTAATGAGTAAACTCTAAAATTATTGCTCAAAAGGTTATAACCCCAACCTTATTGCCAAATACATAGTTAATATATCTGTATAGAAGAACATGGCAACAGATTAGTATCCAAATCACATGATGTGTTAAAAAGAAAAGGAATGAGTGGAAATGCTCATGACATGACAATACATAAAACAATTGCCCCCATTAATGGTTATATAACCCAGGAAGAAATCACCCTTGCTAGTGAACACCAGAAAATAGATCCAGTGCCTCCATAAACTAGACCAAGCCCCACCAAAATCATTTCTAAAAAACAACACAAGCATATTGATTTGTTGTTGAACAAGAATAATTTCTAATGCCATCTGCTTTGCCCATCTATCCATTTAAAACAAGCCCAAAAATCATTCATATATGTGCCCGGAAAAAAGAGTAGTTCCAGCCACCATGAGCTAGCTTATTAAGCTCCTCTCCAAACTGATTTGGCAAGAGTGTTCATCAATTTTCAAAGAAAATAAACTCTCAATAAAACATAATATTGGCAGAAAAAAGGAAACAAGGCTCGTTGAATTTTTCTGTGATAGTAACATAACCTCAGCAACACCTCGACAACCACCGGCTCCGAGCAATCAAAGTCCCTGGCAAAGCTGCAGACACCCACTTTCGAACTCCAACAAGCTTGACAAGAAGTGCCTCCTGTACATCTTGTCATAATTTATAACTTTATCATCTACACATATTTATACTCTCATTTTCCTGTTGTTTGGTAATAGAAAAAAAGTTCTTTAAACCATAACAAATAAGCCAATGTATAAAGCAATTCCCAGAAGTAAAATAGTATAGAAGTGATAAAAAAAAGGATCCATAAGGGAATGTTCACAAGAGAAGACTCACTTGGGTTTGAGGACAAAATAATTTTGGATTGTGAAAGCACTGCAAACGACACAAATTACAATTAAAAATGTAAAGACATGATTAATGTAAAGACACACCTCAACTCATATTAAAATTAAAATTTATTTACTGGGCAGAGGCTTCAAGAGTAAAGACAACACACAATGAAACCTTCAACTATATTCCAAGGCTCATAATTTATTTTCTATCTTCTACTTCAGCCCACTTCCCCTTTGAATTCTACCTCAAACAATCAACATCAACATACTTTAACATAAGCCCAAGTGAGAAATTCTATTAAAAAGAACAAGAGAATCATTAGCCTAAAAGCTCATATCATTCCACGGGGGACTACAACTGGCTAAAACACACATAAGGTAGGTAACTAGGTACTGATAGAGATAGTACTATACAACACATACATGTATAAGAAGAAGCAAGTTTGAATCAGGGTGCACGAAGTGACCTTTGCAGGCTGTGAAAGCGAAGATATTGATCGCTAAACCTTTCCATTTCTGCCATAACATCATCACAATTATTCAATGACAAGGAACACCAATTGTATTCATCAACCTTAGCTTCTGAAACAGAGTCCAGTATCTCCTGTAGCCCTCACCATTGGATCAATCCCAGGCACCGAATTAAGCTTCAAAGGCAGAGCCATCAGCGCCTCGTTCATCCTCAGCTTCTTCAACTGGTTGGTGCGCACGGCGTCTACCGTGTCCTGGCGCTGGATCGGGCGTTGTAGTTGATCGGCTTCAGAATCGAAGGCGGCGGTTTTCCGGTAAAAGGTGCGGATCCTGTGGGCTCGGTATACGGTGCATCGTCCAGCCACCGTGAGGGTTTCACCAGTACCTGTGCTGCACTTCTCACCAACGCGCGAGCTTCGTTACAACACCGTAAAACAATTGTTTCATCCTCAACAAATCTTTGTGCGACGTGCGCAGCCATGCGGCTGCGTTTCTCCGTTGGAGCCACCGTGCGCATCCGATTTCAAATTTGGGAACGGTTCGTGCAACATTGATATGGGATTTCATATCAAGCCTAGGTTTAGCCGTATTAATTGGGAATATCAATTTGGAACTTAGGGTTCATTGGGAAAGTTTACAGAGAAGAGTGAAGTGGGAACGAGTTGGGAGAACTTGAAAACACTAATTTGTTGGAATTTCAAAACCATCTGAAAAATTAGAGGGAGATGAAAATTTTAAGAAAGCCTTGGCACAAAATCGCGAATGGACCATTAGCCGCAATTTCTAATTACCAGATCTAATTTTTGTTATATTAATAACAGGGAAATTGCAAATTTTAAGTCATTTTTTTCTTTATACATTGTGATTGTATTGAAAAAATATTTTAAGATATATCACATATTTAATTTATTATATTATCTAAGAGTATATTATTTTATTTTATATTAATTTATTATTATTTAATTATCAATTTATATAAATAATATTTTAATTTTCTTAATTATTAATGTGAATTTGCTTTTTATTTATTTTTAAAAAATTAAAACTTCTCTAGCTAATTAACCTTGCTAATCTACATTTTTATTGTAGTGTCTTAAATATCCACAGTTTAATAACCGTGTTCTATTTATCATCCACGTTTTCTGCACCGTGGCCTAATATAAATAGACCACGGTTTAGCACTTAAATTTTAAAAATAGGGGAAATTGTATATATAGTTGCCTACGTGTATTAAAGTGTGGTCTTTTTCATGTTTAAGCCACGGTTATTTACCCGTGGCCAAGAAAACCGTGACCTAAAGTCAAAAATGTTGTAGTGTGTAGACAAGCAGATTTGAGCGTGAGGAACCATTGCGAACCACTAGCAGGGAGCGACCACCGCAAACCAACAGATTTGAGCAGTGGACCACCATCAAGGAGGGACCACCGCGACGTGCGATTTGAGCGTGAGCCATTGCGGACCACCAGCAGACTGCACACGCCACCGTGGACTCCGGACCAGCAGATAGTTTTGTATAACACTATATCCAGCCAACACAATAACAAATTAACAATACCATACTAACTACTAATTAAATACATGAGGTGTCAATTGTTACAATAAGATTCTAAGCAAATAACAAGATTATACACTCACTCATAGAATGACATGGTAGCTTTGAGAATGTTTTTCCTTGATCCAAAGCCAAAACCTAACTTGAATAATTTCCAGTAAGTCTTTTAAAATGAAATCCAAATTATTGAAGATGATGTTGTTCCTAATAATTCAAATAGACCAACCCACTGCCATCCAAATAATAGACCACAAATTTTCCCACAACATTTCTGTTTATTGAAGCCTATATGCAACAAGAAATGATTCATCCCAACTGAAGATAAAACTAAATTGAAGCCTAACCAAGCATAACACAGCTGCCAGAATTTATATGAAGCAGAACAAGAGAAAAAAAAGATGCATGCTGGACTGATTCATCTTTTTCATGAGTCATGACACAAAACACATTTCAAATCTTGATTGTTGAAGAAAATACCTCTTTTGTGTCACTTTTTTAATATTAGTATAACAGTACTATGTAATCAATCATATTTGAAAATCTAGTATAACTAAGATTTTATCTTGTGCAGTACTGATATCTAGTTTTATATAATTAATATTTTCAAATATATTTATTATAATATAAGTTTATTTTAAATAGTAAATAAATATATTAAAATATGAAGTATATATTGAATTTAAAAAAATAAATTAGATATATAAATATTAAAGTATAATTAGTTTAAAAAATTTATATCATATATCATGTAAATTTAATATTTGAATATTAAGAGATAATTAGTTTGTTTTAGGGACATAATTTGAATATATATTAAAAAATAACTATTAGGAATTAATTCATAAAATTCAACTATGGTAGCGATATATTGAACCAATAATATTTATTATCTATCTAGATATTAAATATTAATTATCTTTATCTTTTCTGTATATATTTATTTTTATATTTATAAAAGTAAGGTAGTGAAAGTGGCCTATGAAATCTAAAGTGAGGATACGATAGTAAATTCCTTTAAACAAAATTTCTAAAAAATAGAAAGTACCTTCTATATTTCAAATGATTAGTATTATGCATCACCGTTAATTAACTATTGTAATTATATTAAAGTGAATATTACAATAAAATAAAAACTATAATAATAATAATATAAATAATGATCATTTAAAAATATCTAATAATTTTAAAAAAAATTAAAAATATGAAATTTGAAACATTCTCAAACACTTTAAAAAAATAATTTTATAATTATGTTGATGATAATTATAGTAATTATTTAATTATATTATTTTTTTATATCAAATATCAATATTATTTAAAGACTATTTTAAAAATTTCAAAATTAAAAAATTTATATCATAAATAAAAATATAATACGAAATTTATAATATAATAAAATATTTTAAAAAGGTAAAATTTATTTTTAAAAAATATAATATGAAATTTGAAACATGCTCAAACACAAAATTAATTAATAATTATAATAACAGTAATCATATTAATTACTTAATTATAGTTACTTTTATTATATCAAACATCAATATTAAAGTCAATTTTAACAATTAATATTAAAAAAATGTTTATAAATAAATAAAAATATAATAATATATTAATTTAAAAATCATTTCATAAAATTAAAAACCAATGTCCCAACTAAATATTTGAAAAAAAAAAGTTAAATTGTGAGTGGTTATGATCATCTTCATTTGGTTTCTGAGTTTTGTTTTTTTAATTTTATTGTTGACAATGATAAATGAAAGATTGAAAAGGTTTTTTTTTAATTATTGACTTATATGTGTTTGTGTTGCCACAACTTGGTTGTTTTGTAAAATTTCATTTGATAGGAAAATAAAAATTTGGTTTGGTTTTTTGGTAAAACTACTACCAAAGTTTTAAAGTGGTTGATGAATTTAGCAATGTCTATAGCCCATAAAATTTTAAGTCTACTCAATTGTACGACCAAATGCAGATATATATATATATATATATATAAGTTGGCAAGAAAATTATTGGTGTTTAGAAAGAAATATTATAGTTTGGTCTATTTAAATTTAAACCTTAAGATAAGATAATGAACTTTATGTCTGAAAGCAATTCCAAGAATCTTAAAGTTTTATCGTGTACAAGATGTATTATTGGAGTATTAGAAAGAATACTCTAAAAGGGAATTAATTTTTTTTTACATCCTTTACTAGAGGCATTTCATAAGCAATAGAAAAAATGTCACTAAGAGGCCATTCCATAAGCATTAGAGATAACAAATTATATATTATATTGTATTAATTTGTTATTATAGATCATATAACAAATCAAAAATAAAATAAAATCTTTTCAAAGAAATAAAAACATATAAAAGACTAAAAGACTATAAGAGTACGTTAGGAATAAAAGATATAATCATTTAATTTAGCACTCTTTGCTAAATGAAAATGGGAAATATTAATTATAAGTGAATTTCTTTGAAGAAAAATTCTTTGAGGGGGGGTATGAGAGGGAAAGTTTCAAAAATTGGTCAATTTCATTGACATGTAACAAAAAATTTAAATATGATTTCCATGGAAAGAGAGTTGGTAAAAGGTATGATTGAAAATGATGACGAGACATGTTTTCAGTTAGATAAATGGGTTAGGGGGAGAAATTATAGGACAAATAGTTATCAACCTTAAAAAAGAGCTAGTTATCCCATTAAAAATGTTATATATAAATTATTCTTTGACAAACTACAAAAAAGAATAATAGTGCCATTTTTGCAAATACTTTTGAAACTTTTAGAATGTTTAGATAATATTTTTTTGAAAAATATTATGTAATGAATAAATTAAAATAATTGTAAAAGATACTATAGTTTTTAGCTTCTTTTATAAATACAATATTTAAAATAGGATTTAATGGATATACATTATCAATATAAAAAAGTTTGCATGTTGGGATGGAAAAAGGGAAAAAAAAAGTAGTTTGAGTTAGTTAGGATATATTGTACGTGCAAATAAAAAATTGAGATAGAGATAAGAATAAAAGACAAATAGAGAAAAAAAATCATTCACGTTAATATGTAATTTTTAACTTTCATTTATTATGAATTCTATTTATTAAAAAATTATTGTATATTTTTTTTGTCAAATTATTATTGTTTGTCTAATACGACAAAAATGCCCCGTGCATAGCACGGGTACACGACCAATACATATAAAAGTAAGGTAGTCTTGAGATTGCCATGAGAGTAATTTTTCGTTCCTAAATTAAGGGTGAAAATGTCATTTTGTTTAAAATATTTTATCTCATAATTTTTTTCCTTTATTAAATACATATTGACATAAATCCCCGAATAGGATTGCCCCTGGTAACAGGGGATACCTATGGTTTACACAAAAAAAATATTGACATAAATCATATTAATGTCTTTTTTAATAATGCTAATTATTTTCCAAATACACCTTTTTCAACTTCCACTATTGAGTTGATTATGTCAATTCCATAGAATTTTACATCCTTTAATTGGGGGCTTTTCATATACATCATTATAGTAACTATTACAATTTAAGTGGAGTTTCATCTTTTATTATTCATATAATAACATTTTTCAAACTAGAATTCCTTTTTTTTTGTGAAATATGATAATATATTTAAAAAATCATAATTTGAATTCAATTCATTTGCACTTCACTATTCATTTTAAGCATAAAATACTTGATATTTTCGTGTGTTCAAACAACAATGTGACTTTAACAAATCTATCTTTTCATTTATAGAATTAGGATGTAAATGAATTGTAGACGAAAAAATAGTTACTTTTATTTATTTAAGATTCTTACCAAAGAAACGATAATTTTACGCAAATACATCATTAAATAAAAGTTATTATAATTTTTTGAATTTTTTATTTTTTTTCTTAAATCTTAAATGATATAATATTAACTTAAAATAAAGAAAAAACATAATAAAGTGAAAATAAATTTTATTTTAAATTTTTATATATATGAGATAAAAAAATGATATATTTCAATACTATTTTAATTGTAGTCTATAAACAAATTTTTTCATTATTTAAGATATGCTTTGTATATTTTATTATATTTTAATTTTTTTATGTATATCTTACTGTTTTAATTTATTGTATTTTAATATTTTAATTTATTTTTATTATAAGTTAAGTAATATGTATGTTCTACTTTTCATTGAAATAAGGGATTAATATGTGCATGTTTTTGACAACTTTTTTATGCAAATTTATCTATCAATTTGGTGAAGGTATATCTCCATATAATTAATAACATTTTTCAAATTAGAATTCCTATTTTTTGTAAAATGCGATAAAATTTTTAAAAATTCATTGGTTGAATTCAATTCATTTGCATTTCACTATTCATTTTAAGCATAGAATACGTACTTTAAATCTTGTATTTTTTGTCCCTAAACTTTCTAAACCCTCAAACCGTGGTCCCTACTCTTCAGTGAGATTTGTTAACCTGATAAGCTGGCTAACAAAAATTACATGTCAGCCTCAATAGTGAGTCTCAAATAACTTACTAATCATCTAATTAACTTTTTTATTAATTTTTAACTATTAAAATAATCCTAATTGCTAAATTAGGATTTTCATTTGAGCAATTTTACCCGATAAAAACTTAATTTCATAATTATGGTTATTTTAATAATTAAAAATTTAATAAAAAAATTGATTAGATGAGTCAGCTATTTGGGGTCACTATTGAGGCTAACATGCAACTTTTGTTACCCAGCTCATCAGGTTAACATATCTCACTAACGGCCAGGGACCATGGTTTGAGGATATAGAAAGTTCAGGGACAAAAAATAAATGATTTAAAATACAGGGACGAAGACCAAAGTTGACCGAAACTATAGGGACGAAAAACATATTTTTCCCAAAAACAAATATAATTAGCATGATTTAAAAATAAAACATAATAAAAACTAAAAGGAGTTTAATACATATACACTTTCAGTGTAAAGAAGTGTTACACATACATTCAATGATGTGATGTCATATCATTTATTGAATTTAATAACACATGAGGTGTCATATTCATTAAATGATGTGGCGACACTGTAGACCACAGGAAACACTAGAAGGGGGGTTGAATAGTGTTTTATAATTTCAAACAGATTTTATAGGAAACCATTTCACAAACAGAGTTTAACAAAGATTTAAGCAACTAGCTGAAACTGATGTTTTCAGAGATTCAGCAAGTTCAATAAAATAGTTCTTTCATGAAAAACAAAATTGTTTTGTTGAACAGAATTACAAATGCACTTTTCTAAACCCTCCTTGGTTAGATATAAACTGAAAGTAAAGAGATAAGGGTTGAGAAAACTTAGCCAAAAAATTTATCCTGGTTCACTCACATCCACCGTGAGCTACGTCCAGTCCCAATGCCAAAACTGTGACACCCTTCTACCCCATACTATTATATGTTTCGTAAATAGAAGTTTAGAAAATGTAAAGTCCCTCGGTGGGTAAAAAGCTCCACAAACACTCTTAATAAATCTCATAGTTCGAAAATGACTTTATTAAATGAACTCAAACTCCAAATATAAATTAATTATAAACAGCGGAAATCTCCATAGGAATAAAAACAATTAATAATCTACTGCCATACCAGGCATCCAGAAGTTCATAAAAATACTCCTAATCTAGGAACATGGTAAAACCCCCAAGCACACCCTGATGTCACATCTACCAGAGCATACCCTTTTATTCATAATCGACACCAGTTGTGTCCTCATCAACACCTGTAAAATATATCCACAGAATACGGTGAGAAAAAGGAATACTACCTATACATACACATAGAGAATACCCATCCTCACCCACAACATCATTACATCATGTCATCAATACATTAAATCACCAATGAATAACATTCATCTAAAACTCAATATATATTCAATCATCTATATCAACATATACATGTCATACCATCATTCCTATTCACAACACATAAACATATCCTTTATACATTCATCAAGCTCATCATCATCATAATCTCATTCATATATCATCATATAGTTCTCATACCATCATTCACCCAAATAATCATATATTCTATTCTCACACATAATACTCATCATCATCAATATTCATAACATCATTTAATAACACAATTTCATCATGAAATATCACACATCAATACTCCTCTCATCGTCTACCCAAAGATCATGACTTGGAACTCCACACAATGGGCGCACCTCGTCAATCACTCTAGTTAGTACCAAGGTGGTCTACCGATGTTATGACACACTATTCGATAGGTTGTACCCCCTCTATGGGCCCGTACAATCACTCCTAGGTTGCACCCCCTCTATGGGCCCATGCATTGAACGCCCCATCTTGGTCCCCTGAGTTGTACCCCCTCTATGGGCCCGCACAACTCAGTTCACCTCCCGAATTGTACCCCCTCTATGGGCCCGCACAATTCAGGTCTCATCACATATGCTCAAGGCATCTCTCCTAAGTTGTACCCCCTCTATGGGCCCGCACAACTTAGATAACATCATCATCAAAAGGTGATATACACCATAATCATAAATCATCATTTCATGCATCATCATACTCATCATCAAACATCATCATTAATAAAGTGATATACACTTATCATCATTCACATCATCATCATAAGTGACATGCACTATCATCAATAACATCATCATCATAAGTGATACACACTATCATCATTTACATCATCATCATAAGTGATACACCCTATCATCAATTACATCATCATCATAAGTGATACACACTATCATCAATTACATCATCATCATAAGCATCGCAATCCTCATCAAACATCATTAATCATCAACACAATACTCATTATAAAGTACTTTCAAACAACATCAATCATCATCAAACAGTTAGGATCTCAAAATCCACTCTGGTAATCGATTACCAACCTCCAGTAATCGATTACCTGCAAACAAGGTATCTGGTAATCGATTACAACACCCCTGTAATCGATTACCCGCAAGAAAACTCTCTGGTAATCGATTGCAGCACCCCTGTAATCGATTACCCACAGACAAACTCTCTGGTAATCGATTACAGCACCCCTGTAATCGATTACCCGCAAGCAAATAGTGCTTCTGGGTTGCCCAGAACACTCTGGTAATCGATTACCACATCTGGTAATCGATTACCCGCGACGCAGATCGCAGATTTCATGATTTCTCACCCCTCTAAACCCATCCAATCAATCCCTAATCAGTCTTTTTCGTCTAAACATCATTCATACTCATTAATAACTTCAAATACTCAATAAATCATCAATCTATTACAGATTACACCATCAATTCATCAAAACCCCAATTTCTCAATCCCTAATCACCCCTTTTTCAATTATCTTCAATATCATCTTTACTCTCATTCAATAATTCGTCAATACACATACAAAAAATCATCAATCATCAGATTATATCATCATTCTCAGTTATTCATTCATAAATTCGAATTATACATCTTAGATTACTATCCAAGTACCCCCTACATGCATATACAACAATACCCTCTCCCCCATCGTACCTTAAGCGAAGCTTTGATCACAGCAAGGAAGTCCTTTCTTGGATTCTTGGCTTTCACTCCGCAGCAGCTCTCTCTTGAAACTCCGTTTCTCCCCTCCTTAGCGTTTCGCTTACTGACGAATGATACGAATAAGGATTAGGGTGTTCTGTTAACCCCTCCTTACTGAAATAACTAATTGGGCTTGGGTCCACTCTCACTCCCTTATTCTATTTTCAATTAAAATTACCTTTACGAAACAACACTAATAATAATAGCACTCCTATTAATTATTTCCCATTAAATTAATTATTTTCTTAATTAATCTATTTAATTTAATTAATATTTATCCTAATAAAATTTAGGATGTTACAACTCTCCCCTCCTAGAAAGAAAATTCGTCCTCGAATTTTACCTGAAGCGAATAATTCTGGATAAGACTCCTTCATCTTCTCTTTGAGTTCCCAAGTGGCACTCTCTGGTGTAGGTCCTCCCCAGATCACCTTAACTAAAGGAATCTCTTTACCTCAAAGTTGTTTCACCCTCTGATCCTCAACTCTCACCGGCATGGTCTCCACTGTTAGGTTTTCCTTAACCTCAAGATGATCCAACTCAATCACATGCGAAGGATTGTGAACGTATTTCCGGAGTTGAGAAACGTGGAAAACGTTATGAAGATTAGACAAGTGTGGAGGCAAAGCGATTTGGTAGGCAACATTGCCGACTCTTTTAAGGATTTGGTAAGGACCAATAAATCGAGGTGTAATAAACACATTCAGGGAAAAGGAGTGATAAAATAAGCATGAAAGCATAACATTCAGAGCATATAATAAACACATTTAGAGCATGCTGAAGTGATAAAATAAGCATGAAAGCATAACATGATTCAGGGAAAAGGATTATGTTTGATTTCAATATGCTTAGCTCTAGAATGTTAGATGGGATTTTTAGAAAGATTTGTTGCACTTGTATTATCACAAAGCACAGGAATAGATTTAACTGGAATGTTAAAATCTTCAAGTTGATATTTTACCCATAGCAGCTGTGAGCAACAGCATGCAGCAACAATGTACTCGGCTTCAGTAGTTGATAGAGTTATTGTGCTTTGCCTTTTGCTTGCCCAACTGATCATATTTTCTCTAATGAAGTGACATCCACCACTTGTTGATTTTCTCTCAACTCTATCTCCAGCAAAATCAGCATCACAGTACCCTATTAATCTGCAGTCCTTACTCTTCTTATATCATAGACCAAGATTAGTAGTACCATTGAGATATCTGAAAATCCTTTTAACAGCCTTGTAATGAGTTATTCTTGGATCTGATTGAAATCTTGCACACAAGCATACACTGAACATAATGTCAGGCCTACTTGCTGTAAGATACAACAGGGATCCAATCATGCCTCTATACATGGTTGGGTCAACACATTCTTCTTCTTCATCCTTACTTAGGATTGCTGAAGGGTGCATGAGAGTTGACATAGGCTTGCAATCATGCATATTAAACTTTTTAAGCATTTCCTTTGTATATTTCTCCTGATGGATCCATATACAATCAGAATCTTGCTTTATTTGAAGTCCTAAGAAGAATTTGAGTTCACCCATTAAAATCATTTCAAATTCAGATTGCATAAGCCTTGAGAACTCAGTGCACAGAGAAGAGTTTGTTGAACCAAAGATAATGTCATCAACATATATTTGGACTAGAATTAGGTCTTTGTTAGACATCTTTCTGAAAAGAGTTGTGTCAACTTTTCCTCTTTCAAAACCATTTTTGAGTAGAAAGTTGCTCAGTCTTTCATACCAAGCTCTGGGAGCTTGTTTCAGACCACACAAAGCTTTCTTTAGTTTAAAAACATGCTCAGGAAAAGTCAGATTTTCAAAACCAGGGGGTTGTCTAACAAATACCTCTTCCTCAATGAATCCATTTAGGAAGGCACTCTTTACATCCATTTGATATAGTTTGATGCCATTATTGGCTGCATAGGAAAGTAAAATCCTAATGGCTTCAAGCCTTGCTACTGGAGCAAAAGTTTCAGTGAAATCAATACCTTCTTGTTGATTATATCCTTGTGCAACTAGTCTGGCTTTATTTCTGACTACTTGACCATCTTTAGAAAGTTTGTTTCAAAACACCCATTTGGTTCCTATAATAGTTTTCCCATGGGGTTTAGGAACAAGAGTCCAAACATCACTCCTGGCAAATTGATTAAGCTCTTCTTGCATGGCTAGGATCCACCCTTCATCATGCAAAGCTTCCTCAATATTCTTTGGTTCAATTTCAGAGAGGAAGGCAAGATTATTGACTTCTCTAAGTCTTGATCTTGTTCTTACTCCTTCTGAAGTGTCACCAATGATTTGCTCTCGAGGATGGTGAGTTATGTATCTCCACTCATGCCTGTGTGGAAATACTTGCTCATTTTGAGACTCATTATTGACTCTATGAAGAGGTCCAGTTTCAGCAGGTTGACTGGAAGTTTGTTCAGCAGGTACTTCAGAGAGTCCTTCAGCAGGTGCCTCATTCTTGACTTCTGAAGTAGGGTTCAGCTCCATACCTGCAAAATCCTCTTCTAGATCTGATAGTTCCCTATCAGTCTCCTTAGCATAATTAAATCTAACATGAATAGATTCTTCAACTGTCAAGGTTCTAGAGTTGTAGACTCTATAGGCCTTGGATGTTTCTGAATAACCAATGAAGAATCCTTTATCAGGTTTAAAGTCAAACTTACCCAGATCATCTTTGGTGTTGAGTATGAAACACTCACAGCCTAAAATGTGAAAATAAGAAATGTTGGGTTTTCTTCTCCTCTCCACAATTCATAGGGAGTTCTTTTGAGAATTGGTCTTACCAAAATTCTGTTTTGAATGTAGCAAGTTGTGTGAACAGCCTCTGCCCAAAAGGATCTTGGTAGGTTGCTTGAAATGAGCATGGTTCTACCCATCTCCCGCAAGCTTCTGTTCTTTCTCTCAACAACCCCATTTTGTTGAGGCGTTCTAGCCACTGAGAAATTGTGTGAGATCCCATTCTCATCACAGAACATACTGAAGCTTGAGTTTTCAAACTCACCACCATGGTCACTTTTGATTGCAGAAATGCAGAATCCTTTTTCATTTTGCACCTTCTTACAGAATTTTGTGAAATTCTCAAAAATCTCATCCTTGCTTCTGAGGAATATTACCCATGTGAATCTAGAGTAGTCATCAACAATGACTAAGCCATACTTCTTACCAGCCAAGTTTTCTGTTCTTGTAGGACCAAACAAATCTATGTAAAATAGTTCTAAGGGTCTTGAGGTAGACACAACATTTTTACTTTTGAAAGAACTTCTTGTTTGTTTGCCTTTAAGACAATTTTCACATAAAAGGTCATATTTGAAAGAGAGCTTGGGTGATCCTTTTATAAGATTATGTTTTGTAAGCTTTGAGATTAATCTCAAGCTGGCATGCCCAAGTTTCTGATGCCAAATCTGTTTTTCATCTTTAACAAAAATCAAACAAGTCATATTTTGATAAGCAAGCTCCTCAAGATCAATTTTATACACATTACTGTGCCTCTTGGCAGTAAAAAAGACTTGGTCATAAGCATCCTTGACTACACAACCATCCTTGGTGAAGGATACAACATATCCACTGTCACATAATTGACTTATGCTCAGCAGGTTGAGTTGAAGACCTTCAACAAGAAGAACATTTTTAATAATAGAGAGGGGATATACCTACTGAACCTATACCAGTGATTCTGCCTTTCTGGTTTCCTCCAAAGGTCACCACCCATCCATCTATAGGTCTAAGGTTTTGGAACAAAGACCTTTCTCCTATCATGTGTCACGAGCATCCACTATCCAGGTACCATTTGTGGTGTCTCCTTTGTCATATTAAACATATCTGCAACAGGAATAATCAGAGACTTAGGTACCCACATCTTTTTAGGTCCTCTCTTGTTAGCAGCAGGTCTGCCCTTTCTCCTGTGTTTGCACTATGACACACTGTGTCTAGGCTTTCAACAGTGGAAGCATCCCTTAACTTTCTTAGCTTTTTCAGCAGACTTAGAATTTGAATCATGTGATGATTCACTGTCTGAGTAACCTAAACCTTCTTTGTTTTTGGAATTCCTTTGAGCACCCAACATTCTGTTGAGATTCTTGGTTCCATTAACAAAGTTGGCTAGGTCTCTAGTAAGTTCAGCAACTTGTTTCTTTAGAAATTCATTTTCTTTAATTAAACTTTCTGAACTACTAGCCCCATAATTCTGCAAGAGTTTTTCTTTGAGCAAAAGATTTTCAGTTTCTAGAGCTTCACTTTTGTTTGCAACTTCAGTATATGCTCTAGATAAATCTTTATACTCTTGGAAAAGCTCTTTAGAACTTTCCAGCAAATCATCATACATGTCTTGAAGAGTTTGAGTAATTACCTCAGATTCAGAGCTGTCTGATGAGGGGAGACTTGCCATCAAGCATAGGTTGGCCTCTTTAGCAGATTCATCTTCCTCCTCTGAAGTTGAATCTTCTAAGTCTTCCCAAGTTGCCATCAGACCCTTTTTCTTCTTGAAGAACGTCTTCTTCTTGTAAGAGGGTTTCTTTAGTTTTGGGCAATCTGCCTTCATGTGCCCTGGCTGCTTGCATTCATAGCAGATTATTTTGTCAGTAGCAAATGAATCTTTACCTGACTTACTTACTTTAGTTTCAGAGGATGAGCCTTTTCTGAACTTTCCTTTCCTTTGAAGCATCCTTTTTATCTTTCTCTCAGAAGAGCTAGATCATCATCATCATCATCAGAGTCACCTTCTGAACCTTCAGAACCTTCCGAAGATTCCTCAGCTTTCATGGCCTTCTGTGCTCCAGACCTTGGTAGTTTGGACTTGGAATTCAGAGCAAGTGACTTCTTTTTGGGAGCATCTTCTCCAAGTTCCAACTCATGGACTTTGAGGGATCCCAAGAGTTCCTCCATTCTTAAGGTATTGAGGTCTTTTGACTCTTGAATGGCAGTTACTTTGGGCCTCCAAGCCTTTGGTAGACTCCTAAGAATTTTGCGATTATTATCACCTGAATCATAGGTTCTTCCAAGAGACTTGAGTCCATTTGTGATGGTCTGAAATCTTCCAAACATTTGATCAATAGATTCAGATTCATGCATTTTGAACATTTCGTACTGATGAACAAGCATGCTGATTTTGGATTTCTTTACATTATCCGTCCTTTCATGGGCAACAGCTAATGCAACCCAGATTTCCTTGGCATAAGAGCAGCCATGCACCTTCTCATATTCTGACTTACTCAAAAGAGCAGACAAGATAGAGTTTTGCTTTGGTATTAAGTTGTACACGCGTCTTCTGATCATCAGTCCATTCTGACTTAGGAATGGGCACACCATTGTTGGTGGGAATGTAATTACCATCTGTGGCCATGTCCCAAAGATCTATGTTACTGCACTCTATGAACAGTTTCATACGATCTCTCCAATAATGGTAGTCTGTACCATTGAAAGCTTTGGGCCTTGAAACTGAGGCTCCTTCTGCAATGTAGTGGGGATTGCTGGTAGAGGTTTCCATCTGGATCTACTCCTTCAGCACCGTGAGATGCTCAACCCGAAGTTGAGCTCTGATACCAACTGTAGAAACCACAGGAAACACTAGAAGGGGGGTTGAATAGTGTTTTATAATTTCAAACAGATTTTATAGGAAACCTTTTCACAAACAGAGTTTAACAAAGATTTTAAGTAATTTGCTGAAACTGATGTTTTCAAAGACTTGCTGAAATGCTTCAGCAAGTTTAATAAAATAGTTCTTTCGTGAAAAACAAAGTTGTTTTGCTGAACAGAATTACAAATGCACTTTTCTAAACTCTCCTTGGTTAGACATAAACTAAAAGTAAAGAGATAAGGGTTGAGAAAACTTAGCCAAGAAATTTATCCTGGTTCACTCACATCCACCGTGAGCTATGTCCAGTCCCAATGCCAAAACAACAAAGGATTTTCACTAACTGATCACAGTTACAAGTATTCTTTTACCGTCAAGCCTCTTTAGGCTCTAAACCCAAGTATTGTTTTACAGACAAGCCTCTTCAGGCTCAAACCCAAGTATTGTTTAAACTACAAGCCTCTTCAGGCTTACACACCACCAATGTATAAAAAGAAAGATGCTTAAGCTTTTAAACTATAGAAGTTCAAAGCTTAAACTTTGTAAGATGTATAAATAACTGAGTAGAACTCAGGATAAGAAAGATGTTGTACAAATGGAATAAATGAATGAATAATAGAGAGTATTTTTTAGCAGCGTTTCAGCAAGGATGTTCATTCTCTCCTCCTTGTTCTTTTGCATGAGTCTTCATATTTATAGAGTTAGGAAAGAGATCCGTTTAGCTTCAGCAGAGTTCCCGTTGAGAAATAGAATTTAATGCAAATGCTCCCGTTTAGACACATAGCTTTGGTGGCTTGCAATTGCAGGTGCAGCAGGTAGTAGGTGTCAGCCGCGCAGACTCCACTTTTTCTGAACACAGTGTACTTCACAGCAGACTTTGCTTCCTTGGTGAATGAAAATTTGAAATATGCCAAAAAGTAATTGATCTGACTTTCTAGAAGAAGCATAAGCAGCTGGGAAGGGCCACGAATGACTTTGAGTCTTCAAAGTGAATTAACAGAGAAGCACTTTCCCAAAAAGGTACAAGCTTCAGTACGATGTCTCTCATCTTCAGAAGGTTCTCTGGCTTCAGTAGGTCTTTATCATTCAGCAGGTTCCTCTTCTTCAGCAGGTTGCACCACATCAGAGAGTTGTTGTATCATATACCTTCTGATCACAGAAAATACCTTTAGCAGAAAACTGTTCCTTTCTTAAAGAATGTTTATCAAATTTGTTATCCATTGAAACTCAGGGTTGTGAGACTTAAACATTATTAACCTTTTAATAATATTTTGAGACTCAACAGACATATCATTGAATGTCTGTGTAAAATTTTTTACACTGACATTGTATATCAATTAAATTCAAATAAAAATGAGTATAAAATATAATAATAATTAGTGTAAAGAAATGCATGAGTGTAAAAATAGAAAATATAAAATAAATTATGGAAAAAATAATATAATAATATGTACAAAATATTTCAATAATATTTACAATGTTTGTTACATAATGATTAAATAAAAAATACACAAAAATGTATAAAAATTATTATAAGAATATATTGAAAATGATTTTTTTTTATAAAAACACAACTCAATTTTAGAAAGTCATTGATTTTTATCAATTATATTTTTAATATATTTATAACTAAAGAAAATAAAATAAAGCTAAAATATTTATAATCAACTCAAAATTATATTAAAAAATCCAATTAAAGTGTATTCTAAAATTAGATAATTATGAACTTTCATTTAAAATATCTATTCCCATGTGATATGTTCTTACATTCTAATTTAAACAAAAATAAAATATTTTTCATATAGATATAATCAACACAAATTATAATATATATTCATATTTTATTTTAATATCATTTATCCAGTAATTTAAATATTAATTTGTTTTTATGTATATTTTTTATTCTTTTATCATGTGTAATTCATTTTTATCCTATAATTAATTAAATTAATAGTAAGTTTCATTGACCCTTGATTTTTATTTATTGTCATTATAAATAAAACAATAGTAAGAAGTAATTAATTTATGCTAAAATTTAAATGGTCAATGAAACAACTATAGGTGAGAATTAATTGACATTGAAATTTAAACACTATTCTTTTAATAGATGAAATGAGTGATGATCTTAGAATAAATACTTTGTCTCCAATATTGTTATTTATATGAATATTGCTTAAAAAATATAGGTATTTATTTGAATTATTATAAGTCGAACACCATTATTTTTATTTAGAATGATCATCTCCCCGTGTTATATTTTTACTGTTAAATTATTATTTCTTTATAAATATGTACTTTTGTGACGAAGATATTAACGTATTTTACTGTAAGTTTTTTTATTCCTACGTGTTATTAGTATTTATTCATATTATTTAAATTTAAATATTAAAGTATAGATTTTCTATAACCTATATACTAAATTAACAATTAAAGATTGATTCCCTCATTATGTATGAACAAATATTATAAAAAAATTAAGAGGAATTTTTCGATAAAAACACAACTCAATTTTAAAAAGTCATTCATTTTTATTAATTACTTTTAATACTTTTACAACTAAAGACAATCAAACAGAAGTAAAATATTTACAATCAACTCAAAATCATATTAAAAATTAAAAATTTTAATTAAAGTGTACTTAAAATTTAGATAATTATAAGCTTTCATGTAAAATACTCATTCCCGTGTGATATATTTTTTTCATATAGCTATAATAAACACGAATTTTAATATTAATATCTTATTATAATATCATTTATCCAATAATTTAAAAATTAATTTGTTTTTATGTAAATTTTTTCATTTTATCATGTGTGGTTTGTTGAGTCTCAGAATTAATTTAAGAATTCAAATCATATTCAAGACTTATTATCCCTAGTTTAAATAATTAACAAATTAGAATAACAAAGTAGACTGAACCATAAGAAATATCAAAATAAAGTATAAAACATATTAGAATAACAAATTAGACTACTAAATCATAAGAAATATCAGACTAGACTATAAGAAAACAGGTGCTACTAAGAAAAGGTATTGTTTTAGTATTTCAGGAATTGTATAGAAGCAACCTGCTGAAGGAAGAATCCTATTGAAGAAAAATAGCATCTCAAGGAAAAGAGAAAAGCATTGAAGCAACTATCTGAACGCGACCAACTATCTGAAGAAAATATGGAAAGAAGAAGTATATCTGTAGAATCAGAAATAAAGACAAACTTAAAGCCTATGAAAGTCTATCAATCAAAAGAACATCACTTTGTCTCAGATACATGTACTTCAGATCATTCATTCAGATGATGCAAACATACTTCAAATGATTCATTTCAGACAAATAAACAATGAACCATGTAGAAGCAGCTCAACCTCCTGAATCAAAGAAAGACTTGAAGAGAAGTAATCTGCCAAAGAAGGAAGACATACTGAAGGAACAACAAAGAAGCAATCTGCTGAAGAAAGGAACCTGCCGAACTGAAGAAGCAAAAGAACAACTGTGCAAGAAGAAAGTCATCGGTTCAACAACCAAAAGAAGAACAAAGAAGAAAAGATGAAACAATTTGCTGAAGAGAATTGAAGAAGAACTAAGCTTTGCTGAAGCTATCCAACCGTCTGAAAGCATATGCATAATAAAGATTGAACCTGTTGAACACCTACTTTCTGAATATGATGACGTGACACTTCAAACTCTCTGAAGAAGAATCCAGACACGTCTGTTAACTCCTAGGCAAGCGTACCTATAGTCAACTGTAGTATAATGATTTTAAAGTACGAGTGTCGAACCCACGAGGAACGGATTCAATTAAAATTCATAGTTAAACTCAAAAAGTATATATACAAGAGTCATGAATTGATTCATATTGGATTTAACTAAACTAAACCAAAATTTCATAAAAGAAATATGAGAATGACAAGAAACTTAGGAAAGATTTCAGTAAGAGGAACTGGGATTGAACTTCATCTATCTCACTCATTCGTATTCTGGATAAATATAAATACATAGCATTTGAGACTATCAATACTGATGCAACACATAAAAATCATTTATATTGATTCTTCAAGTATAAAATTCATAAGATTAATCCTTTCAATATTGATTCCTCAAATATTCATTGGATTATCCAGCATTAAGTTCAAGTGTTAAAAGCAATCGATATATTGAAATCTATTCCTAGTATCGCAATACATCGAGTATTTTCGTTCAGTTCGGATTTTGTAGAAATACTTTCCAGTTAGATCTAAAAATCAAAATCAAGAATCTATTGATCAGATAGAATCAGGCATAAAGAGCAGAACGATAATACCAATATTGATCGAAACAAGATTACTATATCTAAATATCACCAGAATACATCCGAGTTCGAGTCGATTACATTCAATCCCAATAAGAGGAGATTAGCTACTCATAGTAGCTTTAACAACCAATAAAGATGGAGGAGAAAACAAAAGATCAAGCTTCCGCAGCTTTCGTTCCTCTCTGAGCTCTTCGTTTCTATTTTTGGAAAAGTGATGAACTCCCGAAAACTGATTCTGAAACTTGTTTTGTGCTGCTGCGTAAGTGGAAATTCGCTTGAGCTAAAATTTTTAGCTCAAGCGAATGGAATTCTTCATGGTGAAGAAAAGTCAATTCGTTCAAGCGAATGAAATTCGCTTGAGCAAATTAAGCACCTCAAAAACCCCTTCTCTGGTCCAAATTCGCTTGAGCGAATTGGAACTCGCTCAAGCAAATTGTCAGCACTTAAATTCCTCCTTTTCTCTTTGCTACTCCAATTCCTCTGCTCCTGGTTAATCCTCTTCAACTTTTCCTGCAATTAAACACCAAAAATTGGGATTAAAAGGTTTCAATTAAACCAACACTCGGATATTACTGCTTAACTTAAAAGTTCTAGAATTTGGAGGAAATCAACTAGAGAATTAATGCAATTAACCCATAAGTTCCATGTTTTTATATGAAAATAACCTAATCTTTGGCACTTATCAACGTCATGCAACTCTCTGAAGATTTATGAGTCAATCTGAACAACTTATTTAAAAGACTTAAGTCTCAGCAGACATAAGTGGTGAAGCTGAATTGATGCAAAGAAAAGCAAAGGTCTTAGGACTCAGCTTCTGTTCCCAACATGAAAGAGGAAGCCTACTAAAGAAAAGCAAATAGTGGTCAGAGATAGGTCAGTGCTGCTATACACCTACTACTATACCAACTCTGCAAAACGCTATCAGAAGTCTGAATCCTTACAAGAAGAAAAGCTAACTTCATTGTGGATAAAGAAGAAACTCAATGGATAAAATCATCATCTCTATCCAGACTTCATATAAAGAAAAGAAGAGAGAGAGAGAGAGAACCATCATTCTGAAGAATCAAATAAACTCTCAGAAATACATTCTCAAAGCAAAGCCACTGTGTGTGTCAGAACCAACGATACATCTACACACCTATTCTACGAAAGGCTCAGAGAAACAAAGCTCACAACGAAGAAAGAGAAAAAGGAGAAATGTCTAATGGATCTTTATATCCTATCTCCTCACACTCACAAAGAAGAAGAAAGAGAAAGAAGAAAGAGATAGAAAAAGAAGAAAGAAGAAGACGAAGAAGAAAGAGAAATCAACTCGCTGAAGACAATGGAAATCTCTCAAGATTAAGGAGCTTAACTGCAGTGTGTCAGAGCCAAGTCATCTGCACACCTAACCTGCTTAAGAAAGAAGCTACCAAATGAGAAGTTATTTCATAACGACTCTATGAGCTTAATCATTTTCTTCTCAACGGTAATATCAACAATCTTCAAACGGCTATATTTCCAGAACATATAAATAGCCTCAACAAAGTCTTTGAAGAAAAAGAGATGTTGGCCGAGCTTGCAAGATGCATCTCTAAAGTGTCAACCGAAAACAGAAGAGACAACCATGCATTCCTAAATTCTATTCCTCATCATGGTTTGTCATCAACCTTCGCAGAAGAGTATGGCCAATTTCAACAAAGATAAAACCCAGCCAACTTTCTGATCCTACGGAGATGAATTAGAGCTTAGAATTAAACACTTGTATCTCTGTTATACCTTGTACTTAGAAACTTTATCTTTGTATTCTGAGTTGTACTCAGTAATTTCTATGTACAAGAAAATTGAAGTTTAAGTTTCTCTGAAACTTAAACCAATCCATCTTTGTAAACACAATATGTGTCAGAGAGCTTGGAGAGGCTTGGAGGAAGAAAGAATACTCTGGAGAGCCTGGAGAGTCTTGGAGGAAGAAAGAATACTCGGTTTAAGCCTAAAGAGGCTTGGTTAAAAAGGAATACTTGGTTGAGAGCCTGAAGAGGCTTGATGATAAAAGAATACTTGTATTTGTGATCAGATAGTGGAAAATCCAGTGGTGGTTTGCCCTGGGACTGGATGTAGCTCACTGGGTTAGTGGGTGAACCAGGATAAATTCTTGGCTGAGTCTTCTCTATCCCTTAAACTATTTCAATTCAGTTTTCATCTAACAAAGGGGATTTAAAAGTATTTAAGTGAGAACTTTACTTCTGAATTAAACTCGTTATCAAACTACTTTGAGTCTAAACCTAGTTCAGAAGGTGATCAAAACTTCTGACTGAAACTCATCGTCTGAATATTTTCAGAAGCTATTCTCTCTACCCTTAACTTTTTACACTCTGCTATTATCTGATTATTTCTAACAAGAGAAGGGTCTGAAAAGTAAAGTCACAATCAACATAGTAAAATTCTATTCTTGACTAAATCGTTTTGAAAAAGAGTACTTACTGAACCTTCTGAAGTGGGTTCAGCAAGTTCTTTAACAAATCAGTTTTCAGCAAGTTACTGAAACGTTTAATACATTAGTGTAAAACATTTTTAAAACATGTTTTCTATTTTGAAGTTATTACTTATCAAAATCAGTTTTAAACAAGTTTCTAAAATGTTTTCATTAAATCTTCTGATGTGATTTCAGAAAGCACATTTATACTTATCAAGTTCAGCAAGTCTCTGAAAAACTCTCTTTCATTAGTCTACGCTTAACTCTGATATTATTTACTATTTGGCAAAAGAGTTTTTCATAATAACCTACATAGGTTAATTAAATTGTAAGATGTTTATGAAAAAAAAGGATTTCAGAAATTTAGCGTAAAGTTTTAAAACACTGTCCAACCCCCCTTCTAGTGTTTCCTGTGGTTCCAACAAGTGGTATCAGAGCTCACCTCCGGGTTGAGCATCTAACAATGCTGAAGGAGTAGATCCTCAAAAGATGGAAACCTCATCTAGCTGAAGCAACTCTGTGATCAAATGAATAGATGAATGAGAAAAGAATATATTCTTTGGAAACTCATTATTCAAGTTGCTGAAGCATCTTTCAGAAGGGCATGATGAGAAAAGGGAATCACGTTCAATTCAAATTACCTCATTGGTAACATTTTTCCTATCTCAACCTATATGCAATTATGCGATATATGTTTATGAGAATCATCTGAAAATTGCATATAGTCTCTGATATATGAGAAATGGACTTGCTGATATATGTTTATCTAAAATGTGCTTACTTGCTGAAAATCATTTATCAGATTATCTTTTTGGTTTGAAAAATTATGTTAAATCATTATTTTTAGGATGTTGAAAGGTCTTTAAAATTTAAACATTTTGTCAAAACTATGATCTGGCTCTATGTGAATTAATGGATTATCAACCGTCTCCTCAAAGTGGCACGATGCACGTCTCTCAATAACTGTTCAATTCGTGTAACCACCGTCATCAATGCCTCAAGCATGCCTATTTATAAGGATTGAAGGAGTATCATGAGAACTACACTCTAATCAACAAATCCTCAGAGCAGAACATCATCCTCTTCAAGAACCTTAACTTTCAAAGTTCAAAAACCTTGCTCAAATGGTTGCTAAGACTGCTACTTTATGTGATTCAAATCAATCAAGGATTAATGAGAGAATCATTCCTTCAAGGATGGTTCGTCTCTCTGAATTTGAAGAAGCAAGATTCAATATTACTGAGTACTTTGAGGTTGTTGGATGGACCCCATTCTTTAACAACATTTCCTTTGCGTGGCATGAGGAAAGTGTTATGGAATTTTGGAACAACTCTGAAGTTGTTTCTGATCCAGAACACACTGGGATCAACACGACTGTAATGGGGAGATCCATCTTTGTGGATTGCAAAGTGATTGCTGAAATAATTGATGTTCCTTCAAGGGGAGAAACCTTCTGTCAGAATTGGGAAGTACACTTTGGAGGAGGCTTTATGATATTTGATCAGTTGATGTTTGGTAGAAGACGCCTTGGTCCCACCAAGCACTCCCAACTTATGGATATTCCCAGAGTTCTCCTTGTTGTTCTTAACTGCTGCATCCTTCCGAAAGGAAGTAATAACTTTTTCATCAAGGACATTGAAAGGTTTGTGGTGGCAAACTTGCTGTTGAAGAAGAGGATCAATCTTCCATGGATTCTTATATATCAGATGATATTCAGAGAAGAATTGGATGTTAAGGATCTCTTCCCCCACAACACCTTAATCATGAAAATCTTGATTCACAAGGGCTTTCCTATGAACAATCTCTTTGATCAAGCACCTCCTTCCTTCTTCACTCCGGTTATGTTTGCTTAGTCAGACCAGACTCTATCTGAAATAGAAGAAGCCCTAGGGAACAGGGTGGCTGAAGTTCCTCTTGTGGCATCCCATATCAAAGAGAGAAGGACAAGAGTCTTTGGTCATCTGGGTGTTCACGGAAGAATTAGAAAGGTGTTTGCTGCTTACAATGTGAAACGTCTGAACGCTCGTGTGAATCGGTTAGCAAGGAGGTTGAAGAAAACTCAGAAGGAGCTACTGAAGCTTAAAGTAGAAAATGAGAGTGCCAGTGCTAATGAGGAACTACCTGCTAACAGTCCTTAATCCATTCAAAGATCCTAGTCATTTTCTTTTAATATTTTTTTAAAAAATTTATTTTTTAATAAAAACTCTAAACCAAGCAGTCTTCAGAAAGTAATATCAAACTCAGGGGGAGTCTCTTTCAATGAAAAATCTTTAAAGAAAAATAAATTCCTAGAAGTATATGATTTAAGGAGAGAATGTTGTTTGATGAACTTAAAGCTAAATTCTTAAGATATTTCCGTAATGATTAACAAATTTAATAGAACAAATTCAGATGTTGCTGAAAGGTATTTTAGTTTGTGAATGTTTTAGCAAACAGGTTGTAAAGAGAACTTATAAATCTGATCATCAGAAGGCAACACCATCTAAAAAGGTGGCTGATGTGGCATCATTCCCAGTTTCTGAACCTGTTCAGAAGGTTCTCAATGAACCTGCTGAAATTGTGGGTCAGGATTGTTGAGGTGGTTGCTACTTAAGTCACTGAGCCTACCTCAACTCTTGAGGGACAGGGCATGATGATTGTTGTTTCTGATAGAGAGGAAGTCAGAAAGGTTATAGAGCGCGAAGATCAAGATTATGCTACGGATGCGTCACAAACTGAAAGCAACAAAACTGTCTTTGAAGACAAGTTGAGTCTCAACAGATACGTCTCTTCAACCTAAAATTCTATAAGTATCTCTTCTAATAACATTGTTTGATTTTTTCGGTATTAATTGTGTTTCCATAAAAATAACTGCCTTTAATATAATTATATATATATATATATTTGGAGCATCATAATTTTTTTTAGAATAATTTTATATAACCGGTATTTCAAAAAGGTGTAATTTCAAAAGTCCTTGAAAACCGTAAACTCTAATGATAAGGGTAATTAAAGGAGATGGCTTTTCACCTGTCTGCTTCACGATGCACGTTCCCCTATGTTGGGGATGCATGCACCATCATTAAAGGCTATCTGAGTCCATCTAAGCCTATAATTTCGCAACGTGAGAAGCAGTTCAAATATCATCAATCCCTCTACAACTTCTCATCTGTCTCTCTCAAGCTCTTAACTCCTCTCAAAATCTTCAGAAGATTCACCTCTCCCTACTCCTTCAATGGAGTCCTCTATAACCATCTTTCAAACACAAGTTGTAGATTTCAAAAGCCTTTCTGAGGAAGGCTACGATATTGCTAATCTATTTGAAAGTGTTGGGTGGCTACCCTTCTTCGAAGCCATTGACTGCAGATGGCATGAAGATAGTGTTCGGGAGTTTTGGAACACTACGAGGAAGGTGGAGGAAAACAATAGAACTTTTATGAAGGCCCAGGTGCAGGGTTAAGAAATTACTCTTAACACTGCTATTCTGGAGGAAGTGCTGGGAGTCAAGGCTCAAGGTGTTCTATTCTCTTATATCTGGGAGACTCATAATGGTGGTGCTGGAAGATTAAACAAGCTAATCTACTGTGAGACTGGGATGAAGGATATTCCAAAAGTTCTCTTTGATATACTGCAATGCTGTGTGATCCCTAGTGTGGGAGAGAACCACATCTCCAAGATGGAGAGATTTTATGTTATCAATCTTCTGATGAGGAAGAAGATAAATTTTCCTTGGATCATTCTCTTTGAGATGATAAGAAGAAGGGACCTTTCGGAAATCCTCCCCTACAACACCATTATCATGAAACTTCTCCAGTATCACAGGGTTCACATCGAACACCTCTACGACCACAGGCATCCTAGCATCTTCAAGGTCAATGGTCAAGCACTTGAAAGAAGACCAACCTTGGAAGACTCTGAGGTCAAGAGGCTAAAGTTGCAGAACACCTTGCTTCGTCAGGAGTTAGAGAAGACACAGAGGAATCTACGGAAGTTGAGAGAAGAAGTGGGGATTGAAGAAGAAGATGAGGCCAGTGGAAGCCAGTCTCCCAATTAATCCCTGTCAAAAATGTTTACAACGTCTTCATTTTTTATATAAAGATCTTTCTATTAATAATCTCTATTTTGTGCATCTTAAAATTAGCTGCTTTGGTATGAAGTGATATTCTTCTCATAATATGATCATATTTGACAATGCTTTAATCTTGTTGAAATCTGTTAAAAGCTGTTTACCCAATCTAACCTTTTTGAATAATGACAAAAGGGGGAGAAGAAATATAACTAAACAAATTACTGAAAATAGGAAAATGTTTTTTTTTTCAGATATATATTCGAGTGTCTTGGTAAAATTTGGAAAAAGGGGAGAAATATAACTAAACATTTAGTTTAGGGGGAGTTTTCCAACTCAACTCATCATTCTGAAAAACATACTCATTTTGGATCTATCTGATATTTGTTAAGTTATATCTAATTTGTCATTATTAAAAAGGGGAGAATGTTGAGTCTCAGAATTAATTTAAGAATTCAAATCAGATTCGAGACTAATTATCCCTAATTTTAATGATTAACAAATTAGAATAACAAAGTAGACTGAATCATAAGAAATATCAAAATAAAGTATAAAACAGATTTGAATAACAAATTAGACTACTAAATCATAAGAAATATCAGACTAGACTATAAGAAAACAGGTGCTACTAAGAAAGGTATTTTTTTAGTATTTCAGGAATGGTATAGAAGCAACCTGCTGAAGGAAGAATCCTATTGAAGAAAAATAACATCTCAAGGAAAAGAGAAAAGCATTGAAGCAACTATCTGAACGCGACCAACTATCTGAAGAAAATGTAGAAAGAAGAAGTATATCTGTGGAATCAGAAATAAAGACAAACTTAAAGCCTATGAAAGTCTATCAATCAAAAGAACATCACTTTGTCTCAAAAACATGTACTTTAGATCATTCATTCAGATGATGCAAACATACTTCAGATGAGTCATTTCAGACAAATAGACATTGAACTATGTAGAAGCAGCTCAACCTTCTGAATCAAAGAAAGACTTGAATAGAAGTAATCTGTCAAAGAAGGAAGACATACTGAAGGAAGAACAAAGAAGCAATCTGCTGAAGAAAGGAACCTGCCGAACTGAAGAAGTAAAAGAACAACTGTGCAAGAAAAAAGCCTTCAGTTCAACAACCAAAAGAAGAACAAAGAAGAAAAGATGAAACAATTTGCTGAAGAAAATTGAAGAAGAACTAAGCTTTGCTGAAGCTATCCAACCGTCTGAAAGCATATGCATAATAAAGATTAAACCTGCTGAACACCTACTTCTGAATATGATGACGTGGCACTTCAAACTCTCTGAAGAAGAAGCCGGACATGTCATGCAACTCTCTGAAGATTTATGAGTCAATCTGAACAACTTATTTAAAAGACTTAAGTCTCAACAGACTAAAGTTGTGAAGCTGAATTGATGCAAAGAAAAGCAAAGGTCTTAGGACACAGCTTCTGTTCCCAACATGAAAGAGGAAGCCTACTAAAGAAAAGCAAATAGTGGTCAGAGATAGGTCAGCGCTATTGTACATCTACTACTGTACCAACTCTGCAAAACGCTATCAGAAGTCTGAATCCTTACAAGAACAAAAGCTAACTTCATTGTGGATAAAGAAGAAACTCAATGGATAAAATCATTATTTCTATCCAGACTTCATATAACGAAAAGAAGAGAGAGGGAGAACCATCATTCTGAAGAATCAAACAAACTCTCCGAAATACATTCTCAAAGCAAAGCCACTGTGTGTGTCAGAACCAATGATACATCTACACACTTATTCTACGAAAGGCTCAGAGAAACAAAGCTCACAACGAAGAAAGAGAAAAAGGAGAAATGTCTAACGGATCTTTATATCCTATCTCCTCACACTCACAAAGAAGAAGAAAGAGAAAGAAGAAAGTGATAGAAAAAGAAGAAAGAAGAAGACAAAGAAGAAAGAGAAATCAACTCGCTGAAGACAATGGAAATCTCTCAAGATTAAGGAGCTTAACTGCAGTGTGTCAGAGCCAAGTCATCTGCACACCTAATCTGCTTAAGAAAGAATCTACCAAATGAGAAGATATTTCACAACGGCTCTATGAGCTTAATCATTTTCTTCTCAACAGTAATATCAACAATCTTCAAACGGCTATATTTCCAGAACATATAAATAGCCTCAAGGAAGTCTTTGATGAAAAAGAGACGTTGGCCGAGCTTGCAAGATGCATCTCTAAAGTGTCAACCAAAAACAGAAGAGATAGCCATGCATTCCTAAATTCTATTCCTCATCATGGTTTGTCATCAACCTTCACAGAAGAGTATGGCCAAGTTCAACAAAGATCAAACCTAGCCAACTTTCTGATCCTACGAAGATAAATTAGATCTTAGAATTAAATACTTGTATCTCTGTTATACCTTGTACTTAGAAGCTTTATCTTTGTATTCTGAGTTGTACTCAGTAATTTCTATGTACAAGAAAACTGAAGTTTAAGTTTCTCAACCAATCCATCTTTGTAAACATAATATATGTCAGAGAGCCTGGAGAGGCTTGGAGGAAGAAAGAATACTCTGGAGAGTCTGGAGAGGCTTGGAGGAAGAAAGAATACTCTAGAGAGCCTGGAGAGGCTTGGAGGAAGAAAGAATACTCTAGAGAGCCTGGAGAGGCTTGGAGGAAGAAATAATACTCGGTTTAAGCCTAGAGAGGCTTGGTTAAAAAGGAATACTTGGTTGAGATCCTGAACAGACTTGATGATAAAAGAATACTTGTATCTGTGATTAGATAGTGGAAAATCCAGTGGTGGTTTGCCCTGGGACTGGATGTAGCTCACTGGGTTAGTGGGTGAACCAGGATAAATTCTTGGCTGAGTCTTCTCTATCCCTTAAACTATTTCAATTCAGTTTTCATCTAACAAAGGGGATTTAAAAGTATTTAAGTGAGAACTTTACTTCTGAATTAAACTCGTTATCAAACTACTTTGAGTCTAAACCTAGTTCAGAAGGTGATCAAAACTTCAGACTGAAACTCATCGTCTGAATATTTTCAGAAGCTATTCTCTCTACCCTTAACTTTTTACACTCCGCTATTATCTGATTATTTCTAACAAGAGAAGGGTCTGAAAAGTAAAGTCACAATCAACATAGTAAAATTCCATTCTTGACCAAATCGTTTTGAAAAAGAGTACTTACTGAACCTTCTGAAGTGGGTTCAGCAAGTTCTTTAACAAATCAGTTTTCAGCAAGTTACTGAAACGTTTAATACATTAGTGTAAAACATTTTTAAAACAACTTTTAAAACAACATGTTTTCTATTTTGAAGTTATTACTTATCAAAATCAGTTTTAAACAAGTTTCTAAAATGTTTTCATTAAATCTTCTGATGTGATTTCAGAAAGCACATTTATACTTATCAAGTTCAGCAAGTCTCTGAAAAACTCTCTTTCATTAGCCTACGCTTAACTCTGATATTATTTACTATTTGGAAAAAGAGTTTTTCATAATAACCTGCATAGGTTAATTAAATTGTAAGATGTTTATGAAAAAAAAAGGATTTCAGAAATTTAGCGTAAAATTTTAAAACACTATTCAACCCCCCTTCTAGTGTTTCCTGTGGTTCCAAGATGGTTCATTTTTATCCTATAATTAAATTATTAATAAATTTTCTTGTAAAACTTGGATTCCCATGTGATTTAATTTTTATCTTATAAATTAATTATTAATAAGACTTTTTCTACTATTTTAACCTGTAATTTAAATTTTTGATCGGTGATTTTTACTTATTGTAAATAAAACAACAATAAGTAACAATTAGTTTACGCTAAAATTTAAATGGTCAATAAACAACAATATGAGATAATTAACTCACATTGAAGTTGTTATGTACTGGGCCAAAAGGCCCATAACCCGTAAGGTCCAATCCGTTAGAGCAAGTCGAACCAAACCCACATGCAAATCGGCTCTGTTCCTGCATGCCAGACGTCCTCATCTTACGGTAGTCACGCAAGGAGCACCGGAACATCTCCTACACCTCACTCCATTTGATAATATCCTATGGACCAGGGCCCACGACCCAAATCCCAAGATATTCTCCTATAAATATTGTAGACGTCAGATGTCATGTACGCATTAATTATACATTGATTGCCTATCTCGGACCCATACTAACTTGAGCGTCGGAGTGCCTTTGCAGGTACACCCCTCAACCGTTGTGACCCGAGATTCGAGATTCAAGCCTTAACAGGATCCATGTTAGACATCCATACCCGAACATTTGGCGCTAGAAAGAGGGTCTCCCCTTATTTCTTAACACTATAATGACAGTTAGTACTCGCTTGCGATTAAGAAGGGCTAGACCACAACCAACCCCAGAAGGCTGGGTAGATGACCTTAGACAGAATGATGAAGCCTTTGAAGAGATTGGAACGTCACACCCTGCACCCCAGGGAAACAGGCTCTCCCACAACTTTCAGACCCCCGAGATAAAGTCATCCGCCAGCTGGAGGCACGTCTTAGGGAACTCGAAGAGAGAAACCCAAGACCACCCCCCATTCGTCAACCACAAGTGCAACTAGCAGTCGCCCAGCTAGAGGAACGACTCCGCCAACTGGAGCGTAGCATCAACCAACCACAGCCCCAACCTACCACCAATTCTCACCCAAATACAAGCCACCACACCCAGCTCTACCAGGAAGTCACTCAGCCAGAAAACAGACCCCCATTGGGTCTACCCGTCCCTTTCAGAGACCCATTCTCGGACCGTCTTGCCAGAGCGGAGATACCCAAACCTTTCCACCATGCTTTACCCATTGAGCCTTCCAGTGGCGTTTCCGACCCAGTGAAGCACATTGATGCCTTCTGCAACGAAATGTTATTCGTAGGGGCACCAGAGGTTGTCATTTGCAGATATTTTCCTCGCACCCTTAAAGGGGAAGCACTTGCATTGTTCAAGACCCTTTCACCTCGATCTATAAATTGTTGGGAAGACCTACAGTCAGCGTTCATGGGTCGATTCACCATCTCTACAGAGATCCCCAGGGATCAATTCACCTTGGCAAAGGTTAAGTAGAACCGAAATGAACCTTTGAGGGTTTCTCTTGGACGTTTCTACAAGGAGTGCGCTCTGATCCCTGATCTCACAGAGAATGTGCAGTTGGTGTGCGCAGTTTCGGCTTTAAGTCCAGGATCCCCATTGGATGTGTCCTTATCTGAAGAACCTGTGCGTACCATAGAGCAGTTTAGACAAAGATCCCACAAGTTTGTAGGCAGAGAGATACACCTTGCTGGAGCCTTAGGCATGCATCACAGAAACAGGACCGAGATACATTTTCACATGATAAACACTGTCACAAGGACAAACACAACCAGCATCAAGACTCACCACGGCTCAAGGGGCAATACAATAATTACCAACCACTCAATGCTGCTCCAAGCAAAAATCTTGAAAGAAGTCGTGCATACCAAGTTGGCCAATGCCAGGAAACCTTTCCCCTTGAAAGCGGCAACACAGAAGGACAAAACAAAGTATTTCGCCTTCCATGAAGGGTATGGCCACACCACTAACGAATGCATCCAGCTCAAAGACCTTATTGAGGAGTTGATTCGGGATGGAAGACTGGAAAAATATGTGCGAAGGGGGCGCAACCAGGGTGGTTACAAACACCAGGACAACAGAAAGAGATCCCCAAGCCCAGTGGAGATAGAGGAGCGAAGCGCAAAAATCTAACTACCCACCAAGAGGAGAAAAGCAAGAAGGAAACAACGAAACCCGGTCCCAGCAACCGAGATTCCTAGACTGTGACTCCAAGGGTCAGAATTAACATGATTTCTGGAGGTTTTGCAGGTGGAGGATTTTCCAACAACTCTAGAAAGAGGCACCTGAGAGAAGTTTACGCAGTGGAAAGGTTCGAAGACAAGTCCAGATCAAGTCGAACCCCAAACCCGGTCATTTCATTTTCGGACAATGATTTCTTCGATGACATAGAAACACATGACGAACCTTTCGTCATAAGGGTATTAATTGGGGATGGAGATGTTAGATGTATTTGTGTTGATCAAGGCAGTTCAGCCGACATACTGTTCTACAGAACCTATGAGCAGCTATTGCTACCACCAGAGTCCTTGTTGCCTTATGACAGAGACTTAGTTGGATTTATGGGGGAAAGAATTCAACCTAAAGGATATCTTCAGACAACCCTTAGAGTCGGCTCTGACGCCGATAACAAAGTTGTCACTGCAAAGTTTCTCGTGGTGGACTGCCCAAGCCTCTACAATGCAATACTCGGGCGACCCTCATTAAACGCCCTAGGGGCCATAATTTCAACCAAACATCTGAAGATGAAGTTCCCCAGTCGAGATGGGCGAGTCATTTCAGTTGCAAGGGACAATAAAGAGGCAAGAAAATGTTACAACGCCACACTCCAACATGTGGTACAGTCGAACCTAGAGAAGAAAACTTTAGGCCGGGGTGAAATTTGTCTAGTGGATCTCATTTCTCGACCCTCGCACCGAGGTTGAAGAGAATCAGCAAGATCGAATCGAACCCGTGGGGAAAACTCGACTTCTGCAGATTGGTGACAGTGTAGAGAAGACCACCAAAGTTGGTACCGACATGCCTCCCGACATGGAAGAGAGACTGAAGTCACTGCTACTGGCCAACGCAGACCTTTTCGCCTGGACGTCATTCGACATGTCAGGTATAGATCCTAACTTTTACTGTCACAAACTATCGATTAACCCGGGGTGCCAAACCTGTGTCCCAAAAGAAACGAAAAATAGGCCCTGAAAGACAGGAGGCCTCCCGACTTCAAGTGGAGGAATTTCTCAAAGCCGGATTCATACGTGAGTGCAAGTATGTCACCTGGCTATCCAACGTCGTCGTGGTGAAGAAGTCCAATGGGAAATGGTGTATGTGTGTCGACTACACCGACAAACATTAACAAGGCATGCCCCAAGGCTTTTTCACTCCCATGAACTAGGATGATGATGAAAAGACATCTTTCATCACAGACAAAGGCATTTACTGCTACACTATGATGCCCTTTAGTCTGAAGAATGTCAGCGCAACCTATCAGTGTATGATGACGAAGGTTTTTGGGGACGTCATGGGCAAAATGGCTGAGGTGTATATCGAATACATCATAGCTAAAACTCCAAAGACGAGCGACCACGTTGCCGACTTAGAAGATATCTTTAGTAGACTGAGGAAACACAACATGAGATTGAACCCTGCAAAAATGTACGTTTGGAGTCCCATCAGGACATTTCCTGGGATTCTTGTTAACCAGCAGAGAAGTAGAAGCAAATCCTGAAAAAAGCAAGGCGGTGCTAGACATCAAAAGCCCAAAAATAGTCAAAGAAATTCAGCAGCTGAATGGACATATCACGACCCTCAGCCGATTCATCCCCAACTCGGCTCTGAAATCCATCCCTCTCTTCCAACTTATCCACAAAGGGAAAACTTTTGAGTGGACCCCGTATTGTGAGAAGGCTTTCCAGGCACTCAAGGAAGCCTTGGCCAACCCACTCATACTAGCTAAGCCTGCACCAGAAGAACAATTGTTTTTGTATATCTCGGTCACAGACCAGGCTGTGGCCTCAGTCCTCATCAGAGAAGAAGGGAGAAATCAACAACCTATTTACTTTGTTAGCAAGGCGTTACA
Source organism: Sesbania bispinosa (assembly GCA_026901365.1). Taxonomy (NCBI): domain Eukaryota; kingdom Viridiplantae; phylum Streptophyta; class Magnoliopsida; order Fabales; family Fabaceae; genus Sesbania; species Sesbania bispinosa. The sequence goes on from QLOH01000830.1 coordinate 82,829, forward strand.
AGGCCCGGAACTCCGATACCAAAAATTGGAGAAGGCTGCACTGGCCATTTTAATCATAGCCATAAGACTAAGACACTATTTTCAGTCCCACAAGATCAAAGTCAGGACCGACCTCCCTATCAGAACGTTTCTGCACAAGCCCAACTTATCAGGACGAATGACGACATGGGCCATTGAATTGTCGGAGTTCGACCTTGAAGTTGAAAGCCGCACAGCCATTAAAAGCCAATTCCTTTCCAACTTTGTGGCTGAACTCACCCCCGGGGTTAAAGAGGAAAGTCTTGGAGAGTGTGTGATCTACGTTGATGGGTCTTCCAACAAAAAGGGGGGCTAGAGCATGGATAGCATTGGAAGGAATGGGAGGAGTTTGCATTGAAAAATCCCTCAAGTTCAAATTCCAAATGTTGAATAATCAAGCCGAGTACGAAGCTTGCATAACTGGGTTGTTGATGGTGAAAGACGTAGGAGCAAAAAGGGTTTTTCTGTGTAGTGATTCTCAACTCTTAGTTTCCCAAGTCAAGGGTGAATACCAAGCAAAAGAACCGTAACTCCAGAGATACTTGGAAAAGGTGCGCCAAGCCATAGATAATTTCTCAGAAGTCACATTCCAACACGTCCCCAGAACCGACAACACTAGAGCGATATCCTATCTCGCCTGACCAGCACGAAAAAGATAGGGAACAATAAGTCGGTCCTACAGGAAGTCATTTCGAATCCCACAATTTTGAATATCCCGGTCCTTGCCATTAAGTCACTGAATTCATGGATTACCCCCATTAAGAGCTACATCTTACGGGGAGAATTGCCGAAAGAATACAAGGCATCTCGATTCACCGTCATTAATGACCAACTCTATAACAAAGGGGTTCTCTTCCCCTTACTCAAATGCATTTCTGTAGAGCAGAAGGAATATATCCTGGCCGAGTTACACGAAGGAAGCTGTGGGGGGCACCAAGGAGGCAGATCTTTGGCCAGAAAGACGTTGAGAGAAGGATACTACTGGCCAACACTCCTTCAGCAAGCTTTGGACTATGTCAAGAATTGTGACGCCTGCCAGAAGCATGATACCCTGCATCACGCTCCATCTACTGAGCTATCTACCATGTTGGTCCCCTGGCCTTTCCATCAGTGGGGAATCGACATACTAGGCCCTTTTCCACCAGCCCCAGGCCAGGTCAAATTCTTGGTGGTAATAGTAGATTACTTCACCAAGTGGATAGAAGCTGAGCCTTTGGCAACCATTACCTCGACTAAGATTCAAAAGTTCTTCTATAATAACATCATTTCAAGAGTTGGCATCCCGAAGATGGTCATTAGAGACAATGGAACCCAGTTCACTGGCAAGGGTTTCCAGAGCCTCCTAACCGGGTTACAGATCAAGCAACGTTTCACTTCAGTCGAACATCCCCAAACCAATGGGCAGGCTGAGGTGGTGAACAAAGTCGTCTTGAGAGCCTTGAAGCGCCGTTTAGAAGAAGCAAAGGGGAACTGGGCTGAACAGTTGGATCATGTGTTGTGGCCATATCGGACCACCTCTCACTCCTCCACTGAAGAAACACCTTCCAGGCTCTCCCATGGGACTGAAGCTATGATTCCCGTGGAAATTGGAGAGTCGAAGTTTCAATGAAGAGGGCAATGGCAAGGCAATCCGTGAAGAACTCGACTTCCTCGATGAAACCCGGTTGTCACGCACATTCGAGATGTAATGCTGAAGCTACGACTAGCGCTTAGCCACGCCACCAGGGTACTAAAGAGAGACTTCCAAGTCGGTGACTTGGTACTCAGGAGAGCCAACATTGGTGGAAAAAGTCCTCCCAAGGAAAGTTAGCACAGAACTGGGAAGGACCATATCGCATAGTTGAAGCAACGGGGAAAGGTGCCTACAAGCTGGAAACCTTACGCAAAAAACTTATACCTAGATTCTGGAATATTTGTAATTTGAGATTGTACTATTCGTGAAGAGTATGAATAAAATTCCAGTTCCCCATCCCAACTTGTGTTATTTATTATCTTTCACAAAGCATTGAAACCGGATGTGAAGAGCATCTCGGGCCTCTTAATGTTTTCAACGTTAAACTGGATGCGAAGAGCATCCCGGTCTTCGACATCAGATATGAAGAGCATACTGGCCCTTCCATGTTTTAAAATTGAAATCGGATGCGAGGAGCATCCCGGTCCTTTCACGAAACTAGATGCGAAGAGCATCCCGGTCCCTGAGGTCACTGGATGTGAAGAGCATACCAACCCTTCCTTGTTTCAAATTAAAATTGGATGCGAAGAGTATCACGATTTCTTTAAAAAATAAAACTGATACGAGGTAAAAAGGGAAATCGAGATTGACCCAATTCGAAAAGTATATAAACGCTCTAAAAGTATATAAACGCTCATCACAGAGCTCAATTGTCATTACAAACTTAGAAAGGAAAGGCTTAGAGAAAATAAAGAAAAAACTCCAAAGAACTAATCATCTTTCTTAACAAATGGGCCGACATCAGCTCCGGTTGCCACCGCGACATACATCTTCCTTTCATAATCAATCTTGAAAATTTGACCCTCGAAAACCTCAAAGTCGGCTGAGGCACCCTCAACAACAAGGCCGGGGTTAAGAAGTTGAAGTTGTGCAATCACATTAGCAAAAGACTCTAAACTGACCTTCTCAGCCTCAGTCACCAGCTCCAATTCTCCTTTTTCCATTTGGCCCTGTGCTTTTTGCAGATTCTGTTTCACGATATCGGCTATAGTCGCCTTTCGCATGCCGGCTGAGGGAGGCTTGTCCTTTAGAGCTTCATGTTCTTCTTTCAGCTTTGTCAAGGCAGCATCAACAGACTTGTACTTGGATTTGTAGGTGTTGTACAGGCCTTGATACTTAGTTTTTTCTTTAGTCACATCCTCCAAAGCGGAGTTAGCCTTGGTCAAATCTTCCACCGCCTTGTCACGTTCTGTGGTCATCTTATCTAATTCAGAGTTGGTATTGTGGACTGAAGGAATGACATCACGGCGGAGATATCAGAGAAAGGCGACTTGTTGCAGATTTTGCCTCTCTAGGTCGAGCAGATTCTCCGAAAGATCCACATTCTCATGAACCTGCTTCAGGAAGTCATTATACAAAACCTGATCCAATTCAGGAGTATCCAAGTCACAATCAAAGTCATAAAGACTGTAAGGGCGCTCCAGATCCTAATCCCGACTGCATTTCTTCTTCTTCTTATGAGCTTGATCGCCTTTCCCCGAGTTCCTTTTCTCTTCAGATTAACCTCCGGGTCAACATCAGCCCGGTGACCGGGATTCTCCACCCCGGGAACGCTTCCTGATGTTGCCTGATTCATGACTTGGGCAGAACCGCTTGCACCATCAGTATTGCTGGTGAAGTCAATGTCGACCTCGACCTCTATTATATATAATGTCTCACTTTCTAATATGAGAAAATAAAATGATCCCTTTTTTCCACCATGCAACTTACATGATTGAATCTAGTTTCATATAATTGTTAAATTATTATATCATTTTTCATAATTTAAATTTTAAAATATTAATCATTTATTATATTCAAATTTTTAAATTGGACTAAGGTGTTTGATTGCCTGTCCATTAAGTATTGGATTTCAGAGAAGCGGATTGAATTCTGTACTTGAACTCTTTGAGCCACTATGGTGTTTGGTTGAGATCTCTGTTCTTCTAGACAAAGGTGAACTAAAAGTGTTGTTCATTACATACAAGCAGAAATATGGGTGAAAAATTTATATTTTGGATCCTCTTTCTTCATATGCTAGTAATCATGGTACATTATGTGCGTAATTTTTTTTTCTTGAAACCATTTTTTTGTTAGATTATTTAAATAACAAGCTGGCAGCGACAATTTGTAAAGAATATACTTTATATAATTTTCTTTCACCTTTCATTTCTCAAATTGCAAAGCTCACTGAACTTTTGCAGGGTTCCTATGGAAGCAGAGCAAGGGAATTGGTTGGAACAGAAAACAAACTCTTGGATGTTTCACTGCAAGGAGGTGATGCTAATTTGCAAGCAATCTCTGATGATCATCAACCAGCACACAAAGGACACACACATGCTCTCTTTATGGCCCATAAGGATCACATAGACCCTTCTCTAATGGTGTTCTTTACCTTGAAAGATTTGAAGGTTGGGAAAAGAATGCCTATTTATTTTCCCAAGAGAGACCCTGCAACCTCCCCTAAATTTTGGCAAAGAGAAGAAGCTGATTCAGTTCCTTTCTCATTGAACTAACTCCCAATCCTTCTCAAACTCTTCTCTTTCTCTCCAGATTCCCCCCAAGCCAAAGCCATGGAAGATACCCTGAGGGAATGTGAGAGCAAACCCATCAAAGGAGAGGTTAAGTTCTGTGCTACCTCTTTAGAATCCATGCTTGACTTTACTCAAAGCATTCTTGGGTTGACATCTGATCTCCAAGTTTTTACCACTTCACACCTAACCAAATCCAGTGTCACTTTCCAGAACTACACAATCTTAGAAAACATCATGGAAATCTCAGCTCCCAAGATGGTAGCTTGTCATACCATGCCTTACCCTTATGCTGTTTTTTACTGCCACAGCCAAGAAAGTGAGAACAGGATATATAGGATCTCACTTGATGGTGACAATGGGGATAGGGTGGATGCTATGGTTGTTTGTCACTTAGATACCTCACAATGGGGGCATGGTCATGTTTCATTTCAAGTTCTTGGGGTTATGCCTGGAGCCTCTTCTGTGTGCCACTTTTTCCCAGCTGATAATCTCATCTGGGTTCCCAAACTGCAAGCCCACGGTCATTCAACCATGTGATTACAATTATGTAACTCAAGGTTGTTGGATGTTTGGGATTATCTTTGATTGCTGAAACTGTACTCTCTGCAGCGCTATAAATAATGTAATATTTATTATGGATGTATGATATATGTTAGAGAGTCTACTTCTTATTTTCAGAATAAATAACTTCTGCTCTATATTTATTAGCAAGAAGTACAGATATAACAAATCATAATTGCTAAGTTCCCTTCTTGATTACTTTTTCAATTAAAAGTTAAAACAATGCTGGCAAAAATGAGGAACATTTTGAATAGAATAAAAATCAAAATGCTGCATGTGTATGCAAAAATCTCATAAGAGTAAATAGTAAAACTTCAATTCTCTCTTCCTCCATTTTTAGAGTTAGTTTATACATGTTGGAGTCTAACAAAATTGCTGAATAAGATCAAAGTTGATCTTTGAGGAAGAAGAAAGAATTTTTCATTGATGAAGAAAACAGAATACATTGTGAATTCTGAAAAACTAACTGTCAATACAAAGCCAGCAAATATATAGCCTAACAACAAAGACTAACAGCCTAACAAACATAACAGAAAAAACTAAACTAACTGAAAACTAAACTAACAGAAACAGAATCTCAACAGAGTCCAAGGTTCAAATTTGAGTAATTGAAGTAGTGATTCCTAAAGTCAGTAACAATGCATTTTGAATTGACATAATCAAACACTAGCTTGAATTTTCTGGCTGAAGAATCCTGCCAATTGTATATTTCTTTAAATTAGAGTAAACCCAATTTGAGAATTCCACTAATAGAGGCCCAACGGGCTTTTCCTCATTCTGCTTCTTAAAAAAAAAGAAACTAATTGGCCTCTTGGCTTTATGATATGCTTCTGCAAGTACACAAACCGTACCAATCCAGCTGGGCCCCAAAAGATGAAATAAACAAGAACAAGACTTTACTTATTATTAATATAAATTTCTTTGATTTGGAGTACTATTAACAGTTAACCATTTAAAAATCAAAGTTTTTGTTGGTGCAAGCAATCTAAGCCGGCCTATGTAGTACATAGTGTGTGGATGTCATCAATAATATATTGTGCTCTTTCTTTTCTTTCTTTTTTTTTTTTGACAAAATTGTTAACTGATTGGAGAGGAGGAAGGACTGGAGATTTTGAGCTTTGAGACTGTGCACCAAACCTATGAAAACATATCCCCTGCCTTCATCCACAAGGAAGATCAAATTGAGCCTTCTAATAAAATTTTGATCTACATGAATATGTATCCCTTCCTTTGAAAATCTGAGAAGGAAATTTGTAAAATAAAGCTAAAAAGGTTGTCAAAATGATCAAAACCATCCAAGGTTCATCTAATAGATCTTTTTGAGGACTAAAAAGTAACAATTTGGGGAGCAGGAGTTGTGTAAGAATTCATGATGAGCAATCCTGAAAAGATACATCATGTCTATTGATTATAAAAGTTCTGCAGGACCCAAACATAGATGCAGCATAAAAAGGATAACCATGAAGATACATCTATACTATATATGAAAAGGGTTTAAGAAATCAACAAAAATACAAGTATAGAAACACCAATAGCTCTCCTGTAAAATAAACCTTACAAATACATGCTGATCCATTTCCCAATACAAGATACCAAACATAATGATATCTACAAGCCATATTCCATCTAGAGTTATGTGTATCTGCCTTATCTATTCATGAGCTAATGATCTGATTTTGATCTTTAGACCCTTTTTGATAGTTTTGTTCAACCATGTCTTCCTGTTCCTTGGAACTCTGGTTCAAAGTTCTTGACAAAGGTTTGTTCTTTCTCCTTCTGCTTCTGCTCCTTGGACACAACATGGGTGTGAGTGTGATATAATATGACATTAGGCTTTATATCAAAGTCTCGAATAAATTGATCCTTCCCTGCATCTGATACTATTGGATCTTTAACAAGGAGGTCTTTGATTGCTTCAGGCATAGGTTGGCCATTCATCATATTCTTCCAATAATTTCCCTGGTCTTTTCTTGCATAACTGAGATTAGCAGCCTGTTTCAGATGAAAGAAAATAGAAAGGTCATGAACAACATATTATAAAGTAATTGGTTCAAATTTCAAAGACAACTAAGTTATTTGAATGAAGTTTGAAGTTCCTGACAGCTTGGATTTGATGCAAGTATAAGAGAAAGCTTCAGAAAAACATAAAAATAAACTTTGATAGAGGTGCTTCATGAAGGCTTACCAGGAGAAGAGAGAAGAGTACGAACAAAGCAAAGATAGACTTCATTTCTTTGCTAAGGAGTGAACTTCTCATTAGATTTGTCAGTTTGAAGGCCAGGATCTTCAGCCTCTGACAATCTCTATTTATAGGCTCTATAAGTTACCTGAAAATAAATGTCATGTGAGGGTGTAACTTTAAGGAAAATGGAAAAAGCATATAGAGTGGCTTAGCTTCCCCAAAACAGGAAAAAAAAAGTGGTTAAGATAATAAGAGTGGTACTTTCACAATTTCTAGATTCAATTCACCACTTAGGTTCATTTGAGTAATTCTTTCAGAGTTAGTGAGTTTACCTTTTAGTGTCAAGTGGAGTCACCTTTAGTAAATTTAACAATTGTACTTATTTTATTTTATGCAGAGTAAATGATGTTGTAGCATTGACAGTGTGGAACAGTTGGTAAGGGGCTGTTGCAGTTTAAAGAGTGGTCTCTCGGGTTCAAACTCGCTGTGTTAAATATTTGGAGGGAGAGTTTTTTCACCTATAAAGGTCCTACTCATGGAGAATACATGATTGTCTTACGTGGAGGATACATGTAGTGTTGGAAAAAAAAGAGTAAATGATGCTGCACCAGAACGCAGAGTTAGGAGAAAGACTTGTACACGATGGATATTTGATCATTATTAAGAGCATCCACAATGGAGCAATTTCATTTGGGTGCTTCTAATGGGTCCCACATGTACACATCACTCATTTTTACTCTTTCCAATACAAGCACTTTATCTCTACAATAAAACAACTCTCTTTGGGTGCTTCCCATACAAAGAACCATTTTTTTATTATATTTTTATTGTTTTTTGGGTTGCTTTAGCAAGCAATGCATGCCCATGAAGCAACTAAAGCAAATTGCTTACAATGGCAAAAAGTTATTAAAGCAACGGTGCTTGGTGGGCAAGTTGCTTCCCAAGCCACCATTACTAATGCTCTTAGGCAACCTTAGAGGGTCGGTGGCATTTTCTCCACCCCTTGCATATGCTTGCAGAAGTCACGGCACGGCACTTCTTCACTATTGCTATATTATATTCATGTTAATCATTTCAGTTTTAAGTTAAACATGTGATAGATGTCAACAATTTTTCTTCTTTCTGCTGCACATGTGCAAAGGCCATATATACAATTTATAGAAAGTTACTTAACTCTGTTCTGCCATGCAAAACAAATAACCTCACATGATATACAAAATTCTGGCCTATGAATTCGAAACTTCATATAACAAACTAACAAAAACTTTATAATGAACATGCAAGTTAATATGCGTGGTCAACTAAGAAATGAAGCCAAATTTATGTCTCGGATATTTTCGTTGACTTTAGAACAATCATTGACTTTGATTGAAAGATTCTAATTTTGACACGTTTTGGTTATATAATTCAGAATGGTGTCATTATATCTGATAAGTAATTTTTCCGTGAAAAATTCATATTGTTTCCTCGTAACAAAAGGAAAATACAAGCCCGCGAATTACCATGGGACAGGTGCATATGCGACACTGGTATCCATTATGCTTAGTTCATTAGGCAGAAGCACAAAATATTTGAAGCTAAAGTTGTCTTTCTTTTGAAGACTCTAATTGATTTTTTATAAAGGGATACAGCAAGCCTCATATAAACTTAGAGTGGCTACATATTTTGTTCAGTAAGGGACATAATATGGGTCTTCATTCATTCGTCATGCTGACATATATACCAGCAGCACAACTTTGAATATTGGGTTATTTATTGAAAGTAAAACAACAAGCATTTTGTTTATATAATCTCCTTTTCAACAAAAAGGTATAGACGACTAATTTCATGACTATTGTATTTGGATAAACTTCTCAACAAACACTAATAAACGAACAAATAAAATGAATCAAGGAGGTAAAATGAATATAACTTTTTTCGTAAATTAAAACTAGTTAGTGTAATTCAATTTTTTAAAAGTTTTTTCACTTAACTTATCTATAAATGTCTAATTTCAATTTTAAGAAAGAAGTATCTTCTCCATAAAACTATTGTATCGTATATATTTATATAAAAATAAACTTATCGTTTAAAGTTCAAATCAACCTTACCACATTTTTATGTATTATTAGCAAGTAATTAAATGTTATTATAACATATAAAAAAGACATATTTAAAAGTCAGAACTGTTACAAAATCTAATCAGATGATTTCATGTGGATCTACGGTTGAACACTGACTCCAACTTTAACTATTAGCCGAAAAGAAAGATGGGAATTCAGTGGTAGTAGCCGAAGTATGTGATAATCAGTGGGTGTATATTGGTAGCTATGTTCACAAAAGACAACCCAATATATAGTCGACATAAGTTCGCCAAAATGCTCCGTTGTCTTTTTTCTTTAAAGTCAACTTAATGCATCACTTTAAAATTGAATATGATTCCTATAAAAAATCAGATCAAAATTCATTTACACTTTATATTGTTTGCTATAGGTTCATGCATGGCATGTAATCCTTATTTTAGTATAGAGAGTCTTCTGTTTTTATGTGCCCTGTGGGGATGGGTTGTGATCTATCTGGATATGTAAAAGTCAACTTGGTTTCTGCATCATAGTGCCTACTTGTCTTTATAACATATAAATTCTAATAAGGAGTTTCAATCAGTTTAAATTCTTAATTGATTAATATGTTATCTGGTAGAAGACACAAAGTGTTCCTGTTTTTTTAACTTTTGCTGTCAACAATGTTACGCTATTTGATCATAACAATTAAATGGCACTTAGCAATCTATTCAATTTAAAAATCAACCTTCCAAATTAATTATGGCACCAAAAGTTGCGCCAGTCTAATTTAATTAAAAACATGTTCAACTTATTAAAAAATATATTAGGGGAGGGAGAAACCATTGGCAAAGTGCTCTTCCACATTCAACATTAAGTAATTAAAAAAAGTTTAGCTGTACCTTCCCCTTAAGCCAATATATATATATATATGGAAATTAGTGCCTTATTTGGGTAGGTATTAGAGCATATACTTTAGGGTCTACCCCAAAAAATTGGGTTGTTGGCGTGTGATTTAGATATGATAATGTTAAAATTTTCAGAGCAAGGGGTGGTGCCTCACACGTGTGTATTACATGTGCTGAAAAAAAAATAAAAAGAAAAGGATTGGAATTTTGGAAGTGGGAGAAGTTAGATTGTCCTATTGTCCTTTACTTATTCTTGGTTGACTTGCTCTGGTGATGTGACCCTAATAGCTTATGGAGTGTGAATCACAAAATGGGGGAACCATGGTTGTCACTTTACTTGGTTTCTAACAGCTTATCAGTTCCATTTGGTATCTTTACTTTACTTCAAGCATAGCCTTTAATGAAGGTTTTAGTGGTTTGTTTTGGAAACCTTTTTTGGGTGGACTTGTTGTGGGGTGGGCTAAGCCTTGAGAGGTCCATGACACTATGACAGCTGCTACAGATTGAACAGTTGTTGCCAACACTCTCAGTTTCCCACTACATGGGACTCACAAAGAGTCAAAGGAATTTATTATGAGACACCATAAACCTCACAACTAGTCAAATAGTGAGGGAGGTATGAATCAAGAAAAAGAGATATGATCTATTGACACTGTTCATTTAGTCAAAATTCTAGAAAAGACTATAGCTCCCTTTTCTTCTTCCTTAATTTGTTTATTTCTTTTTTTTTTTTTTTTCATGACCCTGTTGATCCAAGAATGATAGCAAGATCCCTTACCTTAATTTTTCAATTCTTTTATTTTGCCGTTAGGGATTATCTACAGAGTGCACAAGGCAGTGGCGCTATGATAGCTACAAACAGTATCATAGATACATTTGACTGAATGAATAGTTAAAAGATAATGATTTGCAATTTTGCAAACAATATCATGATCTACAATAGCATGCTCCATATGGTCATACGGAATGTGAGTTTAATTTACAGTTAAATAGAATTAATTTTAAAAATTAATAATTGAAATGAATTATACACATTTTACAATTACAGTTGAATAGAATCTTTATTATATAAAAGGAAGAAAATCTGAGACTCATTTTTCCCGTTCAAAATGAGGGTTATTTGTCATTAATCCTTAAACTTTTTATTTTTCACACGTTTTCTTTTATATTCTGTTTGGATAAATAGTAATGAGAGACTTCCATTTTAATGATGCTATTAATTGGTAGTAATAAAAGCTTCAATAAATTTTTATTTCAAATTTCAAATTAAAGTTGAAACCTTTCACCTTTTAATTTTTTCCTTATCTCTATTCCTGCATCTCTCTATCACACCCCTCTCCCCGTTCTCTGCGTCAGTTTTCTCCCTCTTTCATTCCTTCTTTCCATACACACTTCTTCTCTCTTTCTTTTTCATTTTTCCACTGGCAACACCTATCAGAATGGTTCTTAGTTGCTGAAGCTATACATTCTCTCTTCTTTGTCTTTCGTTTCTCGGTTGCGCACAAGGTGTTGGTAAGTTCTTCTTCATTCTCATCTCTCTTTGTCCATTTGGTTCTGTGATTTTACTAAGTAACAAATTACTCTCTCACAAAGAGGTGGATGTGGTACGAATAGGTGGGTGTGGGGCGCAGCCTGTAGATAGGCGGTGGCGTGGTGGTGCGGCGGTCGAGTCTGGTCATGAGGTTAGAGGCGGCGGTGGCTGTGGCGATGGTCACAATGTTGGTTGTGGCAGGAAAGTTCTCTCTTCTATATCTCCCTTTCTGATGGTTTAATTTTTACTTTATTTTACACTATTTATGCTTCACCGATTTAGGGATTTTGTGATATATGGCTTTTTCTGTTGGGTCTCTTGGCTCACTTATGATGGTGATATTTCCCCCTTTTATATGCACTTTATTATTTTTCTTCCTATGTGTTTTTTTTCATGTGTTATTTGTACTAATTTTGTGTAGTTCACTGTAATTTTTATCATATTGAGATGAGGACGAGAGCAATTTTCAGTCAAGAAGGAGCAAAGGTTTAAGGCTCTTAAAGATTTCTTCTTTTTTCTTGCTCAAATAATTAAAAGTTGTCTTTGTTCTATGATTTCCTACCTCAATCCTATCTCTCTTTATTCTTTTAGCCTTGAAATCTCTCGGTTAAAAATTGTTCTTTTTTTAATGAAAAAAGGGCAGACAGTTTAGATTGTGCATGCATTTGGACAATTTTTGGTTTGATAGTTGAGACGGTTCTTATAGGTAATTTCACATCTTTGTACTGAAATTGATCCTTTGTGTTTTGGTTTTTCTATTTTTCGTTAAATGCTGCTATTTTTAATTGCTGCTATAACCTGTTATTTTATTATTATTAGTTTAATAGCCCAATTAGAAAGCCTACTATTAGTGTATTAAGTATGATGCATAATTGTGGATCTTTATATTATGACAACCACATTTTATCCCTTTTCGTTGATGGATCCTTTCATTCAGCTCTAATAAGAAATTTTTATTCATTGAACTCAAGATAAAATTGGGATTTTTTTAAACTTTTGCCTCTTTGGTCATTTTGTACCCTTTATGTTGTTCTCTCAATGATTTCCTTTTTTATAGTTTGCATGCTTAATTATTTACTGTTATATAAGCATTTGACTTTCCTTGAGGTGTGAATCATTAGGGGAACATTTTAATTGGACCAAAGAAACTAAGAGAAAAAGGCTATTAGTAAATCAAGGTCTTCAAGCTATTAATGTTTAATATGTTGCTCTTTTAGTATTTCTTTTCCTGTTTAATCAATCTACTGAGTTTAATGGATGTGTGGTTTGTACTCATTGATAGTAGCAGGTCAGTCTAAACACGTATTGATGTACTAATCTGTAAAGATTTATACATAACCATATTAACAATTGTTTTAGAAAGATACATAAATAATTTTGATCAATTTGGCTGCTTTATTCCCATTCACATTTTTTGTCCCTGCAGGAGTAAGGACACACTTGATTGTTCCCTTTTTTCTTTCTCACATTTGTTGCTTTCCATCTAATTTGATACAACTATAATTTTTCTACATTTCATTAATTAACCATAAAAATATAGAATGAAGACAAACGTTCTTCCTTTGACATTGACTTATAGTATGTCGAGACTTTAGTTGACACCAAGTGGGACAAGACAAAAAGTATTTTAGTCTTGCTGTTGAATACTTTCTCATTAGTTTCAATGTTCTTTATTTTGCATGGCTTCTTTGGGTCTGGATTATTTATGAACAGATTAATTCTTAGGTTAGATTTTTCAATTTTAGACCTCTTATGTTGTACCTCTATGAATTGTGAATTCTTTCGTGAAAATTTGCACACTTCTTTCATGATATATACTTTATTATTCTTCACTCTTTTGAATACTTTTTTTAGTTTCATCAACTAACAATTAGTAAAGTAGTTTTGTCAAAGACATATTTTGGTAAGCATTTTTCGGATACACACATTCCAAATATTTTGCTTCGTAGATATGGAGATACAAACACATGCTTTTTGTCTTCATCATCCAACAGCCTGAACTTGATTCTCATTGATTCTTCTTCCCTTTCTGTTACTTAGTTCTTCTACTATTTTATGCTTCGCTATTTCAGTAAAAGGTGAAATCAAGTATCAATTGTGAAATATGTTTCTATCTATCTCAATGCTACTGAATCTAAATTTTCCTTCTTACGAGGAGGTGGTTGAGGGGATAGTGAGATTAATCGAACTCAATCATTAGGAAGTTGTGAAGATTGGAAACTTCTATTAAGTTTGTTTTGAACTATCATTTTTAATTTTTGCTTTCTGGAAGACTTTCCGCTTACCAAACATAATGTTACTTGAATTAGGTTTCAGGAGCAGTCTGAATTGGGTGATTGTAATCCTTCTGAATTTCAAACGGCAATGGAGGAGGCAATTTTGGCAGATCAGAATTTTACTGAGACCTTGTCAACAGATATAAATGCAGCAACTAGTAACATTGGTTCACGTAATTCTATTCTCAAAGGCTTTCTAGAGGTCATTGGTTCCAATCGGAATGTAGGATGTCAACTTTTGAACTAGTGACCTCCAGAAAGCCTTTGAGAATATAATTATGGGAACCGTTACCAGCTGCTACAATTATATATGCTGTCAAGTTCTCTGTAAAATCCTGATCTTCCAAAATTGCCTCCTCCATTGTCGTTTGAAATTCAGAAGGATTACAATCACCCAATTCAGACTGCTCCTGAAACCTAATTCAAGTAACATTATGTCTGGTAAGCGGAAACACTTCTAGAAAGCAAAAATAAAAAATGATAGTTCAAAACAAACTTCAAAGAAATTTCCAATCTTCATAGCTTCTTAATGAGTGAATTCGATGAATCTCACTATTGTTGGACTTAAGCTACAATGAAAGATACAAGTTATTCCTCAAATCTCTCATGTATTAGTTGTTTTGGTTTTGTTGTAGAAAGTAGGTGCTTTAAGTTTCAATGCATTTTGCAGTGCCAAACAAGTTTCAATAGATGTGGCACTTGTATTGATTGTTTTAGTTTTAGGCGATATGTGTGTTTGATTATTCTTCCTTGATTGATCTATGATTATGCAAATTGAGTTCATGATTGAGTCTTCAAGTTTGGATAGATTAGTAGCTAAATTACTAACCTTAGTATTGATTTGCCACTGGTTTAATCGAATACTTTAATTTGTAATGAACCCCAAGTTGATCCAAAACTGAAAACTGCCTGAATTCATGATCAAGATCGATTTAATCGATTACCTGATGTAGGTAATCGATTACCTGCATAATCATATTAGAGTTCTTTGTTAATACGCTCTGGTTTAATCGATTACTCAAGCTAGTAATCGATTACCGCAAGGTCTGCATAACACAGGACATTTTCAAAATTGTTTTTAACAAACTTTTCAGTTTTGTAAATATGGAGATACAAACACATGCCTTTTGTCTTCATCATCCAACAGCGTGAACTTGATTCTCTTTGACTCTTCTTCCCTTTTTGTTACTTAGTTCTTCTACTATTTTATACTTTGTTATAATCTCCCCCATCAATTATTTTATGCTTTGTTGTTTCAGTAAAAGGTGAAATGAAGTATCAATTGTGAAATATGTTTCTCTCTATCTATTCGCTACTGAATCTAAATTTTCCTTCTCAAACGGAGGTGGCTGAGGGGATAGTGTGATTCATCGAGCTCAATCATTAGGAAGTTGTGAAGATTGGAAATTTTTATTAAGTTTGGTGAGTTGTGACTATCATTAGGAAGTTGTGAAGATTAAAAATTTCTTTGAAATTTGTGTTGAACTATCATTTTTTATTTTTGCGTTATGGAAGAGTTTCCGCTTACCAGGCATAATGTTACTTGAATTAGGTTTCAGGAGCAGTCTGAATTGGGTGATTATAATCCTTCTGAATTTCAAACGACAATGGAGGAGGCAATTTTGGCAGATCAGAATTTTACTGAGAACTTGTCAAAAGATATAAATTCAGCAACTAGTAACATTGGTTCCCGTAATTCTAATCTCAAAGGCTTTCAGGAGGTCACTGGTTCCAATCGAAATGTAGGATGTCAACTTTTGAACCAGTGACCTCCAGAAAGCCTTTGAGAATAGAATAATGGGAACCGTTACCAGCTGCTACATTTATATCTATTGTCAAGTTCTCTGTAAAATCCTTATCAGCCAAAATTGCCTCATCCATTGTCGTTTGAAATTCAGATGGATTACAATCACCCAATTCAGACTGCTTCTGAAACCTAATTCAAGTAACATTATGTCTGGTAAGCGAAAACTCTTTCAGAAAGCAAAAATAAAAAATGATAGTTCAAAACAAACTTCAAAGAAATTTCCAATCTTCACAACTTCCTAATGATAGTCACAATTCACCAAACTTAAAAGAAATTTCCAATTTTCACAGATTCCTAATGAGTGAGTTTGATGAATCTCACTATTGTTGGACTTAAGCTACAATGGAAGATACGAGTTATTCCTCAAATCTCTCATGTAGTTGTTGTTTTGGTTTTGTTGTAGAAAGTATGTGCTTTAAGTTTCAATGCATTTTGCAGTGCCAAACAAGTTTCAATAGATGTGGCACTTTTATTGATTGTTTTAGTTTTAGGCAATATGTTTATTTGAGTATTCTTCCTTGATTGATTTATGATTATGAAAATTGAGTTTTCATGTTTGGATAGCTTGGTAGCTAAATTACTAGACTTAGTATTGATTTGGCACTGGTTTAATCGAATACTTCAGTTTGTAGTGAACCCCAAGTTGATCCAAAACTGAAAACTGCCTGAATTCATGATCAGGATCGATTTAATTGATTACCTGATGTAGGTAATCGATTACCTACATAATCATATTAGAGTTCTTTGTTAATACGCTCTGGTTTAATTGATTACCCATGCTAGTAATCCATTACCGCAGAGTCTGCATAATATTGGACGTTTTCAAAACTGTTTTTAACTTATTTTTAACAAACTTTTCAGTTTCATAGATATAGAGATACAAACACATGCTTTTTATCTTCATCATCCAACAGCCTGAACTTGATTCTCTTTGATTCTTCTTCCCTTTTGTTACTCAGTTCTTCTACTATTTTATGCTTTATTATCTCCCACATCAATTGTTTTATGCTTTGCTATTTCAGTAAAAGGTGAAATGAAGTACCAATTGTGAAATATGTTTCTCTCTATCTGTTTGCTACTGAATCTAAATTTTCCTTCTTAAAGGAAGTGGCTGAGGGGATAGTGAGATTCATCGAGTTCAATCACTAGGAAGTTGTGAAGAATGAAAAAATTTTTTAACTTTGGTGAGTAGTGATTATCATTAGGAAGTTATGATGTTTGGAAATTTCGTTGAAGTTTGTTTTGAACTATCATTTTTTTATTTTTGCTTTCTTGAAGAGTTTCCGCTTACCAGGCATAATGTTACTTGAATTAGGTTTCAGAAGCAGTCTGAATTGGGTGATTGTAATCCTTCTGAATTTCAAACGGCAATAGAGGAGGCAATTTTGACAGATCATAATTTTACTGAGAACTTTTCAAAAGATATAAATGCAGCAACAAGTAACACTCGTTCCCGTAATTATAATCTCAAAGGCTTTCTGGAGGTCACTGGTTCCAATCGAAATGTAGGATGTCAACTTTTGAACCAGTGACCTCCAGAAAGCCTTTGAGAATAGAATTATGGGAACCGTTACCAGCTGCTGCATTTATATCTGCTGTCAACTCCTCTGTAAAATCCTTATCTACCAAAATTGCCTCCTCCATTGTCGTTTGAAATTCAGAAGGATTACAATCGCCCAATTCAAACTGCTCGTGAAACCTAATTCAAGTAACATTATGTCTGGTAAGCGGAAACTCTTCCAGAAAGCAAAAATAAAAAATGATAGTTAAAAAAAAACTTCAAAGAAATTTCCAATTTTCACAACTTCCTAATTATAGTCACAACTCACCAAACTTAAAAAGAAATTTCCAATCTTCACAGCTTCCTAATGAGTGAGTTCAATGAATCTCACTATTGTTGCACTTAAGCTACAATGGGAGATACAAGTTGTTCCTCAAATCTCTCATGTATTAGTTGTTTTGGTTTTGTTGTAGAAAGTAGGTGCTTTAAGTTTCAATGCATTTTGCAGTGCCAAACAAGTTTCAATAGATGTGGCACTTGTATTGATTGTTTTAGTTTTAGGCAATATGTTTGTTTGATTATTCTTCCTTGATTGATTTATGATTATGCAAATTGAGTTCATGTTTGAGTTTTCAAGTTTGGATAGCTTGGTAGCTAAATTACTCAACTTAGTATTGATTTGCCACTGGTTTAATCGAATACTTCAGTTTGTAATGTACCCTAAGTTGATAAAAAACTGAAAACTGCCTGAATTCATGATCAGGATCGATTTAATCGATTACCTGATGTAGGTAATCGATTACCTGCATAATCATGTTATAGTTCTTTGTTAATACGCTCTGGTTTAATCGATTACCCAATCTAGTAATCGATTACCGCAGAGTATGCATAATACTGGACGTTTTCAAAACTGTTTTTAACGGATTTTTAACAAACTTTTCAGTTTCGTAGATATGGAGATACAAATACATGCGTTTTGTCTTCGTCATCCAACAGCCTCAACTTGATACTCTTTGATTCTTCTTCCCTTTCTGTTACTTAGTTCTTCTATTATTTTTTGCTTTGTTATAATCTCCCCCATCAATTATTTTATGCTTTGTTATTTTAGTAAAAGGTGAAATGAAGTATCAGTTATGAAATATGTTTCTCTCTATCTCTTTGCTACTAAATCTAAATTTTCCATCTCAAAGGAGGTGGCTGAGGAGATAGGAAGATTCATCGAGCTCAATCATTAGGAAGTTTTGAAGATTGGAAATTTTATTAAGTTTAGTGAGTTGTGACTATCATTAGGAAGTTGTGAAGATTCAAAATTTCTTTGAAGTTTGTTTTGAGCTATCATTTTTTATTTTTGCTTTATGGAAGAGTTTCCGCTTAGCAGACATTATGTTACTCTAATTAGGTTTCAGGAGCAGTCTGAATAGGGTGATTGTAATCCTTCTGAATTTCAAATGGCAATGGAGGAGGCAATTTTGGCAGATCAGAATTTCATTGAGAACTTGTCAACAAATATAAATGAAGCAGCTAGTAACATTGGTTCCCGTAATTCTATTCTCAAAGGATTTCTGGAGGTCACTGGTTCCAATCAGAATGTAGGATGCCAACTTTTGAACCAGTGACCTCCAGAAAGTCATTGATAATAGAATTACGGGAACTGTTACCAGCTGCTACATTTATATCTGCTGTCAAGTTCTCTGTAAAATCCTGATCTGCCAAAATTGCCTCCTCCATTGTCGTTTGAAATTCAGAAGTATTACAATCACCCAATTCAGACTGCTCCTGAAACCTAATTCAAGTAACATTATGTCTGGTAAGCGGAAACTCTTTCAGAAAGCAAAAATAAAAAATGATAGTTCAAAACAAACTTCAAAGAAATTTCCAATTTTCACAACTTCCTAATGATAGTCACAACTCACCAAACTTAAAAATAAATTTATAATCTTCACAACTTCCTAATGAGTGAGTTCGATGAATCCTACTATTGTTGGACTTAAGCTACAATGGAAGATACAAGTTATTCCTCAAATCTCTCATGTATTAGTTGTTTTTGATTTATTGTAGAAAATAGGTGTTTTAAGTTTCAATGCATTTTGCAGTGCCAAACAAGTTTCAATAGATGTGGCACTTGTATTGATTGTTTTAGTTTTAGGCAATATGTGTGTTTGATTATTCTTCCTTGATTGACCTATGATTATGCAAATTGAGTTCATGATTGAGTTTTTAAGTTTGGATAGCTTGGTAGCTAAATTACTCAACTTAGTATTGATTTGTCATTGGTTTAATCGAATACTTCAATTTGTAATGAACCCCAAGTTGATCCAAAACTTAAAACTGCCCGAATTCATGATGAGGATAGATTTAATCGATTGCTTGATGTAGGTAATCGATTACCTGCATAATCATATTAGAGTTCTTTGTCAATATGCTCTGGTTTAATCGATTACCAAAGCTAGTAATCGATTACCACATAGTCTGCACTATACTAGATGTTTTAAAACTGTTTTTAACTGATTTTTAACAAACTTTTTAGATTCGTAGATATGGAGATACAAACACATGCGTTTTGTCTTCGTCATCCAACATCCTGAACTTGATTCTCTTTGATTCTTCCTCCTTTTATGTTACTTAGTTCTTCTACTATTTTATGCTTTGTTATAGTCTCCCTCATCAATTATTTTATGCTTTGATATTTCAGTAAAAGGTGAAATGAAGTATCAACTATGAAATATTTTTCTCTCTATCTCTTTGCTACTAAATCTAAATTTTCCATCTCAAAAGGAGGTGGCTGAGGGGATAGTGAGATTCGTCTAGCTCAATCATTAGGAAGTTGTGAAGAATGGAATTTTTTATTAAGTTTGGTGAGTTGTGACTATCATTAGAAAGTTGTGAAGATTCGAAATTTCTGTGAAGTTTGTTTTGAGCTATAAATTTTACTTTTGCTTTCTGGAAGACTTTCTGCTTACCAGACATAGTGTTACTCTAATTAGGTTTCAGGAGCAGTCTGAATTAGGTGATTGTAATCCTTCTGAATTTCAAAAGGCAATGGAGGAGGCAATTTTGGCATATCAGATTTTTACTGAGAACTTGTCAACAGATATAAATGCAGTGGCTAGTAACATTGGTTCTCGTAATTCTATTCTCAAAGGCATTCTGGAGGTCACTGGTTCCAATTGGAATGTAGGATGTCAACTTCTGAACTAGTGACCTCCAGAAAGCCTTTGACAATAGAATTACGGGAACTGTTACCAGCTGCTGCATTTATATCTGCTGTCAAGTTCTCTGTAAAATCCTGATCTGCCAAAATTGCCTCCTCCATTGTCGTTTGAAATTCAGAAGTATTACAATCACCTAATTCAGATTGCTTCTGAAACCTAATTCAAGTAACATTATGTCTGGTAAGCGGAAACTCTTTCAGAAAGCAAAAATAAAAAATGATAGTTCAAAACAAACTTCAAAGAAATTTCCAATCTTCACAACTTCCTAATGATAGTCACAACTCACCAAACTTAAAAAGAAATTTCCAATCTTCACAGCTTCCCAATGAGTGAGTTCGATGAATCTCACTATTGTTGGACTTAAGCTACAATGGAAGATACAAGTTATTCCTCAAATCTCTCATGTATTAGTTGTTTTAGTTTTGTTGTAGAAAGTAGTTGCTTTAAGTTTCAATGCATTTTGCAGTTCCAAACAAGTTTCAATAGATGTGGCACTTGTATTGATTGTTATAGTTTTAGGCAATATGTGTTTGAATATTCTTCCTTGATTGATCTATGATTTTGAAAATTGAGTTCATGATTGAGTTTTTAAGTTTGGATAGCTTGGTAGCTAAATTACCTAACTTAGTATTGATTTGTCATTTGTTTAATCGAATACTTCAGTTTGTAATGAACCCCAAGTTGATCCAAAATTGAAAACTGCCCGAATTCATGATGAGGATAGATTTAATCGATTGCCTGATGTAGGTAATCGATTACCTGCATAATCATATTAGAGTTCTTTGTCAATACGCTCTGGTTTAATCGATTACCAAAGCTAGTAATCGATTACCACAGAGTCTGCACAATACTAGATGTTTTAAAACTGTTTTTAACTGATTTTTAACAAACTTTTTAGATTCGTAGATATGGAGATACAAACACATGCGTTTTGTCTTCGTCATCCAACATCTTGAACTTGATTCTCTTTGATTCTTCTTCCTTTTATGTTACTTAGTTCTTCTACTATTTTATGCTTTGTTATAGTCTCCCCCATCAATTAATTTATGCTTTGATATTTCTCTCTATCACTTTGCTACAAAATCTAAATTTTCCTTCTTAAAAGGAGGTGGTTGAGGGGATAGGGAGATTCATCGACCTCAATAACTAGAAAATTCTGAAGATTGGAATTTTCTATTAAGTTTGGTGAGTAGTGACTATCATTAGGAAGTTGTGAAGATTGGAAATTTCTTTGAAGTTTGTTTTGAGCTATCATTTTTTATTTTTGATTTTTGGAAGAGTTTCCGCTTACCAGGCATAATGTTACTTAAATTAGGTTTCAGGAGCCGTCAGAATTGGGTGATTGTAATCCTTCTGAATTTGAAACGGCAATGGAGGAGGCAATTTTGGCAGATCAGAATTTTACTGAGAACTTGTCAAAAGATATAAATGCAGCAACTAGTAACCCCGGTTCCCGTAATTCTAATCTCAAAGGCTTTCTGGAGGTCACTGGTTCCAATCGAAATGTAGGGTGTCAACTTTTGAACCAGTGACCTCCAGAAAGTCTTTGAGAATAGAATTACGGGAACCGTTACCAGCTGCTGCATTTATATCTGTTGTCAAGTTCTCTGTAAAATCCTGATCTTTCAAAATTGCCTCCTCCATTGTCGTTAGAAATTCAGAAGGATTACAATCACCCAATTCAGACTGCTCTTGAAACCTAATTCAAGTAACATTATGTATGGTAAGCGGAAACGCTTCCAGAAAGCAAAAATAAAAAATGATAGTTCAAAACAAACTTCAAAGAAATTCCCAATCTTCACAACTTCCTAATTATAGTCACAACTCACCAAACTTAAAAGGAAATTTCCTATCTTCACAGCTTCCTAATGAGTGAGTTCGATGAATCTCACTATTGTTCGACTTAAGCTACAATGGAAGATACAAGTTATTCCTCAAATCTCTCATGTATTAGTTGTTTTGGTTTTGTTGTAGAAAGTAGGTGCTTTAAGTTTCAATGCATTTTGAAGTGCCAAACATGTTTCAATAGATGTGGCACTTGTATTGATTGTTTTAGTTTTAGGCAATATGTGTGTTTGATTATTCTTCCTTGATTGATCTATGATTATGCAAATTGAGTTTATGATTGAGTTTTCAAGTTTGGATAGCTTGGTAGCTAAATTACTCAACTTAGTATTGATTTGCCACTGGTTTAATCGAATACATCAGTTTGTAATGAACCCCAAGTTGAACCCAAACTGAAAACTGCGTGAATTCATGATCAGGATCGATTTAATCGATTACCTGCATAATCATATTAGAGTTCTTTGTCAATACGCTCTGATTTAATCGATTACCCAAGCTAGTAATCGATTATCGCAGAGTCTGCATAATACTGGACGTTTTAAAACTTTTTTTAACTGATTTTTAACAAATTTTTTAGTTTCGTAGATATGGAGATACAAAACCTACTATTTGTTTTCTTCATCCAACAGCCTGAACTTGATTCTCTTTGATTCTTCTTCCCTTTGTGTTACTTAGTTCTTCTACTATTTTATGCTTTGTTATAATCTCCCCCATCAATTAGTTTATGCTTTGCTATTTTAATAAAAGGTGAAATGAAGTATCAATTGTGAAATATGTTTCTCTCTATCTCTTTGCTACTGAATCTAAATTTTCCTTCTTAAAAGGAGGTGGCTGAGGGGATAATGAGATTCATCGAGCTCAATCATTAGGAAGTTGTGAAGATTGGAAATTTTTATTAAGTTTGGTGAGTTGTGACTATCATTAGGAAGTTGTGAAGATTCGAAATTTCTTTGAAGTTTGTTTTGAGTTATCATTTTTTATTTTTGCTTTCTGAAAGACTTTCCGCTTACCAGACATAATGTTACTCTAATTAGGTTTCAGGAGCAGTCTGAATTGGGTGATTGTAATCTTTCTGAATTTCAAACGGCAGTGGAGGAGGCAATTTTAGCAGATCAGAATTTTACTGACAACTTGTCAACAGATATAAATGCAACAGGTTTTAATATTGGTTCCCGTAATTCTATTCTAAAAGACTTTCTGGAGGTCACTGGTTCCAATCAGAATGTAGGATGTCAACTTTTGAACCCGTGACCTCCAGAAAACTTTTGAGAATAGAATTATGGGAACCGTTACCAGCTGCTACATTTATATCTGCTGTCAAGTTCCCTGTAAAATTAGGATCTGCCAAAATTGACTCCTCCATTGTCGTTTGAAATTCAGAAGTATTACAATCACCCAATTCAGACTACTCCTGAAACCTAATTCAAGTAACATTATGTCTGGTAAGCGGAAACTTTTCTAGAAAGCAAAAATAAAAAATGATAGTTCAAAGCAAACTTCAAAGAAATTTCCAATTTTCACAACTTCCTAATGATAGTCACAACTCACAAAACTTAAAAATAAATTGTTAATTTTCACAGCTTCCTAATGAGTGAGTTCGATGAATCTCATTATTATTGGACATAAGCTACAATGGAAGATACAAGTTATTCCTCAAATCTCTCATGTATTAGTTGTTTTTGTTTTATTGTAGAAAGTAGGTGCTTTAAGTTTCAATACATTTTGCAGTGCCAAACAAGTTTCAATAGATGTGGCACTTGTATTGATTGCTTTAGTTTTAGGCA
This sequence comes from Sesbania bispinosa, assembly GCA_026901365.1. Taxonomy (NCBI): domain Eukaryota; kingdom Viridiplantae; phylum Streptophyta; class Magnoliopsida; order Fabales; family Fabaceae; genus Sesbania; species Sesbania bispinosa. Next base: position 106,738 of record QLOH01000830.1, read on the forward strand.
ACATGTGTGTTTGATTATTCTTCCTTGATTGATCTATGATTATGCAAATTGAGTTCATGATTGAGTTTTCAAGTTTGGATAGCTTGGTAGCTAAATTACTCAACTTAGTATTGATTTGCCATTGGTTTAATCGAATACTTCAGTTTGTAATGAACCCCAAGTTGATCCAAAAACTAAAAAATGTCTGAATTCATGATCTGGATCGATTTAGTCGATTACCTACATGTAATCGATTACCTTCATAATCATATTAGAGTTTTTTGTTAATATACTCTTGTTTAATCGATTACCCAAGCTAATAATCGATTACCGCAGAGTCTGCATAATACTGTACATTTTCAAAATTATTTTTAACTGCTTTTAATAGCCGGATAGGTGTAGGATCTAGAATTGAGCAAAACCAACCGATTAGAATCAAAATATAGTGAATAAATTGCGAAAATAAGGTGCAGGGCAGCAGCTTTTTTTGCGCAAGAAAGTGATAGAAAATGAGAGAAAATGAAAGAAAAAGTGGAGAGGAAGAAATGGGAAGGACGCCACTGAAGCAAGAATCCACTTGCAGCAGATAAATCAAATGCCAGACGCCACTAATTCAGGAGAATTAGATAAGTCTCAGTATGGTTTGAGCAACAACCACCAAGCCTCACTCAACTCACAAAGGGAGGAGAAAATTTGGCATAATGCCTTTACTTCAAAATTCAATTGTGTGGAATACAAAAGGAGAAGACTCCTTTATATAGGAGTTGAAGGGGGGAGGGGGCGGCCACTACATGGAATAAAGGGGAAAAATAAAAAGATGGGTGCAAACCCATCCTAAGTGGGATTTGAACCCAAGCCCCTAAAGGTTTATGGCTAAGCTAAGCCTTAAGCCAATAATTCCTTAAAACTAGCGCCCCACAAATAGGAAAATAAAGGATGAGTAATTTTCCTATCTTAGGTGGGATTAGAACCCATTACCTCCTAAACCTTGTAGCAAGGCAACCTACTAGCCATTAAACCCATACATGTGAGCGCCCAAGTAGGAGGAAAAATACAACAATTAAGAGTATCCTAGTCTAGGGTGGTGCATAGGACCATGCGTCCTATTCCAGGGTCAAGGTTGTCCTTCTGTAGGGTAGTGGTGTCCTTTTGTAGGGTAGTATCCCTAAAAATGTAGGTCACCAACTTTCCCATCTCTTCCTTAATCTTCTTAGCTCGTCCTCTAGTCATTGGTCCAGTGATATCCTTGACTGCTTCAGTAGGAGGCTGTTGTTGTGCTATGTCATCATCCCCTCCCCCTTGCGAAGGATTTGACCTTAAATCTGGATAGTCATCTCCTACATCAAAGAGAGAGAGATCAGAAACATTGAAAGTAGCACTTACACCATACTCACCAGGAAGATCAATTTTGTAGGCGTTATCATTCAAGCGCTCCAAGACTTGAAAGGGTCCATCACCCCTAGGAGAGAGTTTGGATTTCCTTTCATTTGGGAATCTTTCCTTGCGGAAGTGAACCCAAACCCAATCCCCAGGTTCAAATATCATTCGCCTACGCCCTTTATTAGCGGCCTTTGTTTGGGAAGCCAATCTGCGCTCAATATTAGCCTTTACTTGAGCATGGAGTTTCTTAATAAACTCGGCCTTAGCTTTACCATCTTTGTGCTCCACAAAAGAAGAGTTAGGGATAGGCAAAATATCAAGAGGAGTTAAAGGGTTAAAACCATAAACAATCTCAAATGGAGTATGCAAAGTAGTAGAATGCTTGCTCCTATTATATGCAAACTCTATACGAGGCAAATATAAGTCCCATGATTTTAAACTCTTTTGAACCATAGCCCTTAATAATGTGCCTATTGTCCTATTGACAACCTCTATTTGTCCATCAGTTTGTGGGTGGCATGTGGTAGAGAACAATAATTTGGTACCTAGCTTGTGCCATAGTGTGCGCCAGAAATGACTAAGGAACTTAGTATCTCTATCAGACACTAAGCTTCTAGGTATTCCATGTAAGCGTACTATTTTTCTAAAGAAAAGATCGGAAATTTCTTGTGCATCATTTACCTTCTGGCATGGAATGAAATGTGACATCTTTGAAAAGCGATCCACTACCACAAAGATTGAATCCTTTCCTCTTTGGGTCCTAGGTAACCCTACAATAAAATCCATGGTTAGGTCTAACCAAGGTCCTTCAGGAATAGGGAGAGGAGTGTAGAGGCCATAGGGATTTACCTATGATTTGGCACTTTTACATTTTATACACCTATCACAATGTGCTTTAACGAGTGTGCTCATATATGGCCAATAAAAGTGTTCTTGTAAAATCCCTAAGGTTTTGGGTACACCAAAGTGTCCCATAAGCCCTCCCTCATGGGCTTCCTTAACCAAAAGGTCTCTAATGGAGCAATGGGGAATACACAACTTATTCCCTTTGAAGAGAAACCCTTCATGCCTATAGAATCCATCTTTTGTCATTGTTTCACAAGCCTTGTACTTTTCGGCAAAGAAGGAATCATACTCATATAATCCCTTTAAATTTTCGAAACCAAGTAGTTTTGCATCTAAGGTAGCTAACAAACTATACCTCCTTGAAAGAGCATCGACCACTATGTTGGCTTTGCCTTTCTTATACTTGATGACATAGGGAAATTGTTCAAGGAATTCAACCCATTTTGCATGTCTTTTGTTAAGTTTCCCTTGCCCTTTAATGTACCTTAAGGATTCATGATCAGTATGTATCACAAATTCTTTAGGTAGGAGGTAATGTTGCCATGTTTGAAGTGCTCTCACCAAGGCATAAAATTCTTTGTCATAGGTGGGGTAATTCAACATTGCACCTTTGAGTTTTTCACTAAAATAGGCTATAGGATGTCCATCTTGCATTAAGACAGCTCCTATTCCTACATTAGATGCATCACACTCGATTTCAAAAGATTTAGAAAAATCTGGTAGTCCTAAAATGGGAGCTTGCATAAGTTTTTCTTTGAGTTCTTTGAAAGCATCTTCTTGTGCTTTCTCCCACTTAAAACCCACATTTTTCTTAACCACTTCATTGAGGGGAGCAGCTATTGTGCTAAAGTTCTTGACAAACCTCCTATAGAAGCTTGCCAAACCATGGAAGCTCCTCACATCTCCCACGGATTTTGGGGTGGGCCATTCTTTGATGGCTTTGATTTTCTCTTCATCTACTTGCACCCCTTGGGAGCTAATGACATAGCCTAGGAAAGTGACACTTTCTTTATAAAAATACATTTTCCAAGATTTGCAAATAAGTGTTCCTTTCTTAGTGCCTCAAGTACATCTCTAAGATGATTGATGTGATCTTCACAGCTTTTGCTATAGACAAGTATATCATCGAAATAAACAACCACAAACTTGCCTAAGAAAGCTCGAAGCACATGATTCATTAATCTCATGAATGTACTTGGTGCATTAGTTAAGCCAAAAGGCATAACTAGCCATTCATACATCCCATATTTTGTCTTGAATGTCGTTTTCCATTCATCCCCTTCCTTGATTCGAATTTGATAGTAGGCACTTTTTAGATCAATTTTTGAAAAGATGCAGGCTCCATGTAATTCATCAAGTAAATCATCCAATCTTGGAATGGGATGCCAGTATTTGACTGTTATGTTGTTAACAGCACGACAGTCAGTACACATTCTCCATGTACCATCTTTTTTTGGTACAATGATAACAGGAACAGCACAAGGACTGAGAGATTCCTTAACACAACCCTTACTAATTAATTCTCCTACTTGTCTTTGTATTTCCTGGGTTTCAACTGGATTTGTCCTATATGCTGGCCTATTGGGTAGGACAGCACCAGGTATGAGATCTATTTGGTGCTCAATTCCTCTAAGAGGTGGTAGTCCACTTGGGATATCTTTTGGGAAAATGTCCCCAAATTCTGCTAAGAGATCTCTTATGTTTGGAGGAAGATCAAGAGCGATCAAGGGATCTTCTTCTTCTTCTCCATTGGTTTCCTTAATAAGTAGTAGGAACCAAGGTTCTTCTTTGGTGGCTTCTTTTTTTATCTTATTTTCCTTTATTATGTGAATCCTATTAATCTCTTTTTCTAATTCTTTTTCTATTTTTCTAGACCCTTCCTCTTTTTCCTTGTCTATTATCTCCTTAAGTTGGATTTGGTCTTCTCTAATTTCACTAGAGGTCATAGGCATTAAGGTGAATTTAACCCCTTGGTGGCGGAACCTATAGGTGTTGGAATACCCATCATGTTTCACCCTTCTCTCATATTGCCTTGGTCTTCCTAAAAGGATGTGAGAGGCTTCTAAGGGTATGACATCAAAGGTCATTTCATCTTGGTAATCCCCAATTTTGAACCTTAAGCTCACTTGCCTATCCACCATAAATTCTTCCTCATCACTCACCCATTGAAGTGTATAAGGTTCTGGATGTGGGGTAGTAGGTAAGTTTAGTTTGTTAACTAACCTAAGGCTAGCTAAGTTGCTACTACTTCCTCCATCTATAATCACTAAGCAAACCCTATCTTCAATGTGGCACCTAGTGTGGAATAGGTTCTCTCTTTGGCTCTCTTCTTCACCCAAAGGTGTTTCTAAGGCTTTCCTAAACAACATGGTTGCCCTTTCCACTTGCCTCCTTCCTTCCATTCTCCTAATTGATTTTATGTTAAAACTTTTAAGGACCTTTCCACTCAACTAAGTGTTTACACTCAAAGGAATGTTAACACTCATGTATGTCACTATTTTTAGGCTTTTCTATAATAAGACTCTCTTGCCTCTTCTACTCGGTTGGAGGTTGATTAGAAGTTGCAAAGACCAACGTGAGTCTAAGTCTTAACCCTTACCCAAATAGAAACGCACTAACAAAGAAAAATACCTACTGGAAGAAGATTGGAAAATCTTAAGACAAAACAAAGAATTGATATGACAAACAAGAAAAACTGGCACTCAAACAAGCTTATACACAAGAGCAGACAGCAAACAAGACAAGACGGAAGAAATTGCAAAGAGAATTATTCTTTGGTGATTTTTGAAAAAGAGTTGCCAAAATTGTCGTTTTTTAAGAAAAACAGCAAATACAACTCAATTACGGTATACAGGGAAATGAAACAGAAAATTACAGTAAAACTGTCACTGTATTGTTGGGATACTTCTTTGTTTTTGTTTTTTCTATTTTTTTTGAATTTTTGACTCTTTTTGGGTGTCTTTTGACTTTTTCTTCCTTGTTGTTGACTTTTGCACCCTTTTTTGCTTTTTACACCTCTTTTTCTATTTTTGGCACATACGTACTTTTTGTATTTTTCTTGCCTTTTCTTTCTTTTTTTGTCTTTTTCCCCAACAGAAAATTACAGAAATTTGTACACAATGAAAAGAAAATTAATTGTATCTACTGTAATATTTTTGGAATTTTCTGACAGTAAACTAGTCCAAGTGGCCCAGAAAAGCAAAAATAATGAATAAACTGATTTCTAAAAACTGCAAAAACGTGATGGCAACTTGATTTCAAAAATGGCCAAAAAAATTGCTTAGCACTTCCTTGTTGATTATACAAAACCGGTATGGTCACAGAAACGCGCTTGGTTCAATTTTAAGATTTGAATTAAAATTTGAAGGAAAATCAACAATTAGAATTTGTTGATCTTCTTCCAATACTATGAACCAAAAAAGATCCTATAGGTGAGTGTTTTGCACAATCAAACAGGGAAAGTCCAAGGTAGAGATAGCAGTTAATCCAAATTTGCAATCAGAATGCCAATCAAACAGACATAACAAGAGTAGGAAATTGAACAACACAAGAGCCCAAAAAATGCGCATAAAATGGAAAAAATAAAGAGGAAAAATTGCGCAAAATTAAATGGCAAGAAATTAAAGGGGGAAACTGAAATTAAAAGGATGGGGAGGACAGAAATGTAAATGGCAGAAAGTAAAGGGGGATGGCATAAAGTAAAAGGATGGGGAGAGCAGAAATGTAAAGGGGGAAGCGGAAATTAAAAGGATGGGGAGGACTGAAAGTAAATGACTGAAAGTAAAGGGGGTGGCAGAAATTAAAAGGATGGGGAGAGCAGAAATGTAAATGGCGGAATGTAAAGGGGGGAGCAGAAATTAAAAGGATGGGGAGAAGCGGAAATTAAATGGCGAAAAATTAAAAGCGGAAAGTAAAGAGATGAATATGGGGGATGAACAATTAATGGTGAAGGGGAGAAATGCAGGTGAACGATCTTTGGAAAAATGAAGACAACAATGCCTCCTCTTACCACACTTCACCACAAACAAGCAGTTATATCAAGCAATTTGCAAGAATTACTCAAGAACAAGTATGAGCAATTAAAGAGGCATTTAAACAAACACCTAAGGGGTGGGAATTAGCGGCCCAAAACAGCCCCCAACTAGCAAGAAATCAAGCAATTCAATCAAGACAGACAAGTGCTGATAGCAGCAGAAAGGCACATCGGGCCCGGGAAACAGTCCAAGTCCAAATTACAATTGAAAAGAGGGATGGAATTACACTAAAATAATGAAAATTCTACACTAAATAGGTGCAATATGCAGCGCCCAAAACAGCCAAGAACATCCCCAAATTTGCTCAAATTCAACAAGCTCTGATGACCAATTGATAGCCGAATAGGTGTAGGATCTAGAATTGAGCAAAACCAACCGATTAGAATCAAAATATAGTGAATAAATTGCGAAAATAAGGTGCAGGGAAGCAGCTTATTTTGCGCAAGAAAGTGATAGAAAATGAGAGAAAATGAAAGAAAAAGTGGAGAGGAAGAAATGGGAAGGACGCCACTGAAGCAAGAATCCACTTGCAGCAGATAAGTCCAATGCCAGACGCCACTAATTCAGGAGAATTAGATAAGTCTCAGTATGGTTTGAGCAACAACCACCAAGCCTCACTCAACTCACAAAGGGAGGAGAAAATTTGGCATAATGCCTTTACTTCAAAATTCAATTGTGTGGAATACAAGAGGAGAATACTCCTTTATATAGGAGTTGAAGGGGGGAGGGGCGGCCACTACATGGAATAAAGGGGAAAAATAAAAAGATGGGTGCAAACTCATCCTAAGTGGGATTTGAACCCAAGCCCCTAAAGGTTTATGGCTAAGCTAAGCCTTAAGCCAATAATTCCTTAAAACTAGCGCCCCACTCATAGGAAAATAAAGGATGAGTAATTTTCCTATCTTAGGTGGGATTAGAACCCATGACCTCCTAAACCTTGTAGCAAGGCAACCTACTAGCCATTAAACCCATACATGTGAGTGCCCAAGTAGGAGGAAAAATACAACAATTAAGAGTATCCTAGTCTAGGGTGGTGCATAGGACCATGCATCCTATTCCAGGGTCAAGGTTGTCCTTCAGTAGGGTAGTGGTGTCCTTCTGTAGGGTAGTATCCCTAAAAATGTAGGTCACCAACTTTCCCATCTCTTCCTTAATCTTCTTAGCTCGTCCTCTAGTCATTGGTCCAGTGATATCCTTGACTGCTTCAGTAGGAGGCTACTGTTGTGCTATGTCATCAGCTCTTTAACAAGCTTTTAAGTTTCTAACTAACCAAAAACTGATTTAAATTGTGATTTTATAAATCAAAAAGTAAGAGAACAGTTAAAATTTTGAAAAACAAACAAGAATATCTTTAGATAATCTCTCCAAGAATTCTACTCAAGAAGTCCAAAAAATTTGCAGCTTCAAGAACTTTTAATCTAAGATGATTAGATAAATGGAAGAAAGCTTTTGATATTCTCATGAAGTTTATCTGCACAAACAAGGTGCTACTGTTCTAAACTTAGTTCTTTATTGATTTTTCTGAATTGTGTTATCTCTCGAATAGGGTGTTCATAGAGATTTGTTTGAAATCTTGTGACGGGGTGTCATGAGTAAGGTTGATGTTCATATGACGAGGTGTCATTGACGAACATGCTCTTGTGGGGTGCAAGAGTCGAACCTTTGTTTGTTTGTTAGAAAGTATTTCTTTAGGATTGGATGTGCATGATGTTTGTAATCAATTCTATAGTGAAAGCAGGTTTAGTGGTGTGCTAAATCTATACTGGATGTAGGCCCCTTTTTGTGGCTGAACCAGTATAAACGATTGTGTCATCTTCTCTATCCCTATTCTATTTGAATTGAATTTCTTGGCTTATGAATTTGGATCTTGATCTACATGATAATTGTGAATTGTTAAGTGTAAATTGATTATTACTGCAATATTGAACTGAATTCTGCAAATTGAATCACGAACTCTCAGTAATTAATTACCTTCAACAACTTATTGATTCGTTGCACTTTTGATTTTAAACTTTGAAAATTTATCTTTTGAAAACTCAATTTGAAAGAATCTTGAAGGCAAATTAGAAAGGGAAAAACGATTTTTTATTTTGAAAAAGGAACAAGTTTTTGTGAATCTATTCAACCCCCCTTCTAGATTCCCTCTGGGACCAACAACTATCCCCTCAGCCACCTCCTTGTAAGAAGGAAAATTTAGATTCGGTAGCAAAGAGATAGAGAGAAACATATTTCACTATTGATACTCTTAATTTTAACCTTTACTGAAATAGCAATGCATAAAATAATTGAAAGGGGAGATTATAACAAAGCATAAAATAGTAGAAGAACTAAGTAACAGAAAGGGAAGAAGAATCAAAGAGAATCAAGTTCAGGTTGTTGGATGACGAAGACAAAAAGCATGTGTTTGTATCTCCATATCTATGAAACAAAATATTTGGAATGTGTGTATCCGAAAAATGCTTACAAAAAAACGCCTTTGACAAAACTACTTTACTAATTGATAATTGATGAAACTAAAAGAAGTATTCAAAAGAGTGGAGAATAATAAATTATATATCGTGAAAGAAGTGTGCAGATTTTCACGAAAGAATTCATAATTCATAGAGGTACAACATAAGAGGTCTAAAATTGAAAAATCTAACATAAGAATTAATTTGTCCATAAATAATCCAGACCCAAAGAAGCCATGCAAAATAAAGATCACTGGAATTAATGAGAAAGTATTCAACAACAAGACTAAAATACTTGTTGTCTTGTCCCACTTGGTGTCAACTAAAGTCTCGACATACTATAAGTCAATATCAAAGGAAGAACGATTGTCTTCATTCTATATTTGTATGGTTAATTAATGAAATGTAGAAAAATTATAATTGTATCAAATTAGATGGAAAGCATTGTATCCTTACTCCTATAGGGACAAAAAATGTGAATGAGAATATAGCAGCCAAATTGATCAAAATAATTTATGTATCTTTCTAAAAAAATTGTTAATTTGGTTATGTATAAATCTTTACAGATTAGTACATCAATACGTGTTTAGACTGACCTGCTACTACCAATGAGTACAAACTACACATCCATTAAACTCAGTAGATTGATTAAACAGGAAAAAAAATACTAAAAGAGCCACATATTAAAAATTAATAGCTTAAAGACCTTGATTTACTAATAGCCTTTTTCTCTCAGTTTCTTTGGTCCAATCAAAATGTTCCCCTAATGACTCACACCTCAAGGAAAGTCAAATGCTTATATAACAGTAAATAATTAAGCATGCAAACTATAAAAAAGGAAATCATTAAGAAAACAACATAAAAGGGTACAAAATGACCAAAGAGACAAAAGTTTAAAAAAATCCCAATTAGATCTTGAGTTGAATGAATAAAAATATCTTATTAGAGCTGAATGAAAGGATCCATCACCGAAAAGGGATAAAATGTGGTTGTCATAATATAAAGATCCGCAATCATGCATCATACTTAATACACTAATAGTAGGCTTTCTAATTGGGTTATTAAACTAATAATAATAAAATAACAGGTAATATCAGCAATTAAAAATAGCAGCATATAAAAAAAATAGAAAAACCAAAACACAAAAGATGTGAAATTACCTATAAGAACCTTCTTAACTATCAAACCAAAAATTGTCCAAATGCATGCACAATCTAAACCATCTGCCATTTTTTTCAGTAAAAAAAGAACAATTTTTAATCGAGAGATTTCAAGGCTAAAAGAATCAAGAGAGATAGGATTGAGGTAGGAAATCATAGAACAAAGACAACTTTTAATTATTTGAGCAAGAAAAAAGGAGAAATCTTAAAGAGCCTCAAACTTTTGCTCCTTCATGACTGAAAATTTCTCTCATCCTCATCACAGTACGATAAAAATTACAGTGAACTACACAAAATTAATACAAATAACACAAGAAAAAAACATAGGAAGGAAAATAATAGAGTACATATAAAAGGGGGAAATATCACCATCATAAGTGAGCCAAGTGACCCAACAGAAGAAGCCATATATCACAGAATCCCCAAATCGGTGAAGCATAAATAGTGTAAAATAAAGTAAAAATTAAACCATCAGAAAGGGAGATATAGAAGAGAGAACTTTCCTGCCGCGACCAACATTGTGACCATCGCCACAGCCACCGCCGCCTCTAACCTCATGACCAGACTCGACCGCCGCACCGCCGCACCACCGCCTATATACAGGCTGCGCCCCACACCCACCTATTCGTACCACATCCACCTCTTTGTGAGAGAGTAATTTCTTACTCAGTAAAATCACAGAACCAAATGGACAAATAGAGATGAGAAGGAAAAAGAAGAGCTTACCAACACCTTATGCACAACCGAGAAACGAAAGACGAAGAAGAGAGAATGTATAACTTCAGCAACTAAGAACCATTCTGATAGGTGTTGCCAATGGAAAAATGAAAAAGAAAGAGAGAAGAAGTGTGTGTGGAAAGAAGGAATGAAAGAGGGAGAAAACTCACGTAGAGAACGAGGAAAGAGGTGTGATAGAGAGATGTGGGAATAGAGATGAGGAAAAAATTAAAAGGTGAAAGGCTTCAACTTTAATTTGAAATTTGAAATAAAAATTTGTTGAAGCTTTTACTACTACCAACTAATAGCATCATTAGAAAGGGAAGTCTCTCATTACTACTTACTACTTTCTGAACAAAATTTAAAAAAAAATGGAGAAAATAAAAAAATTTAGGATTAATGACAAAAATAACCATCATTTTTGAACGGGAAAAGGGAGTCTCAGTCTCAGACTTCGAGACCTCCTTCCTTTTATATAATACACTAATAGTAGGCTTTCTAATTGGGTTATTAAACTAATAATAATAATAATAAAATAACAGGTAATATCAGCAATTAAAAATAGCAGCATTTAAAAAAATAGAAAAACCAAAACACAAAAGATGTGAAATTACCTATAAGAACCTTCTTAATTATCAAACCAAAAATTGTCCAAATGCATGCACAATCTAAACTGTCTGCCATTTTTTTCAGTAAAAAAAGAACAATTTTTAATCGAGAGATTTCAAGGCTAAAAGAATCAAGAGAGATAGGATTTAGGTAGGAAATCATATAACAAAGACAGCTTTTAATTATTTGAGCAAGAAAAAAGGAGAAATCTTAAAGAGCTTCAAACTTTTGCTCCTTCATGACTGAAAATTTCTCTCATCCTCATCACAGTACGATAAAAATTACAGTGAACTACATAAAATTAATACAAATAACACAAAAAAAAACCTAGGAAGGAAAATAATAGAGTACATATAAAAGGGGGAAATATCACCATCATAAGTGAGCCAAGTGACCCAACAGAAGAAGCCATATATCACAGAATCCCCAAATCGGTGAAGCATAAATAGTGTAAAATAAAGTAAAAATTAAACCATCAGAAAGGGAGATATAGAAGAAAGAAGTTTTCTGCCGCGACCAACATTGTGACCATCGCCACAGCCACCGCCGCCTCTAACCTCATGACCAGACTCGACCGCCACACCGCCGCACCACCGCCTATCTACAGGCTGCGCCCCACACCCACCTATTCGTACCACATCCACCTCTTTGTGAGAGAGTAATTTCTTACTCAGTAAAATCACAGAACCAAATGGACAAATAGAGATGAGAAGGAAAAAGAAGAGCTTACCAACACCTTATGCACAACCGAGAAACGAAAGACGAAGAAGAGAGAATGTATAACTTCAGCAACTAAGAACCATTCTGATAGGTGTTGCCAATGGAAAAATGAAAAAGAAAGAGAGAAGTGTGTGTGGAAAGAAGGAATGAAAGAGGGAGAAAACTCACGTAGAGAACGGGGAAAGAGGTTGTGACAGAAAGATGTAGGAATAGAGATGGGGAAAAATTAAAAGTGAAAGGTTTCAACTTTAATTTGAAATTTGAAATAAAAATTTGTTGAAGCTTTTACTACTACCAACTAATAGCATCATTAGAAAGGGAAGTCTCTCATTACTACTTACTACTTTCTGAACAAAATTTAAAAAAAATGGAGAAAATAAAAAATTTTAGGATTAATGATAAAAATAACCATCATTTTTGAACGGGAAAAGGGAGTCTCAGTCTCAGACTTCGAGACTTCCTTCCTTTTTTTTTTGACAATCCTTTTTTTTTTTGTCGAATTTTGACAATCCTTTTATATAATAAAGATATGATTGCAACAAAACGGGCCACCATACAAATGGCCCAAAAAGGACATGGAGATCCAATGGGCTTTGTAGAACCGAACCGTAGACCTCGGTGGGATCAAAATTAAAGCTCGGTGTTTCTGTGACGCCTTGTCTTCAAGCTTCAAGTTTCAACAATGGTAGCTCAAGCTTTGTCAGTGCCTGCGAGTGCCAGCTTCACTATCGCTTCTCGCAGGAGAAGTCCGTCCCAGCTCGTATTTTCTCACAGGTTCGTATGCATACTACCTAATGCAAATTTCACTTTTTTGCACTTGCTTTTTAAACCCTGAAAATTGAATTGCCACTTTAACAGAATCCCGTGCTCGATAGCTTCTTCCTTGCCAAGCTCCTATGGTCATTCATCAAAAGTTGGTAATTTTCTAATTTAATCACTTTTTCTTTGGCTGCTATTCGAAATTTGTTTGCTTTTCTGCTGGGAAAGTTTAAAATCCCCTTGTTTGCCACCCGTTTGTATTACTGTCTGTTTCGGTGCGAGTATCCCTTTTTCTTGAGGCAACAAATGTCTTAATTTGAGTGAATTTGACAATTTTATGATAAGTACCCTACCAGTATTGCGTAATTTCAGATATTTAACCAAGAGTTTAATTTTGACCACAAATTGGTGCATAACAGTGTCACGTTGTTGTAGAGACTAAGGTTTCTCTTTCTCACTTGCAGCACAGGTTTTTAAGCAATGGGCACTATATGGTTTATTCATAAATTAAAACTCTTTAGTTATTAGTTTATCATAATTAAATCCTTTTAAAAAATAATTAGTTTTTTGTTGGCCAGTCACTCCAAGATAATGGGTTATGGATACCGACTACTTTGCATTTGCACTATAAAGCATGTTATGATATGATATTGATATGTACTTTTTGTTCTACGCAGGGTTATCAAGTAAAAGCCCTGGCTTCCCTTTAAGACTAGATGAGAAAAATACCCATGATGCTAGTACAAGGTGTAATTTTGTTCCCTTACTCTTTCGAGTGCTTCGTGTATTATGTGGTTGTTTTGTAGGACCGTAGGATGCTTCTAAATATCCATTTTCGTCTATTTTTCATTGTTCAAGGCCTGACTTGTCTGTGATTCTTTACTGGAAAAGTAAGTGTATCTGTATAGAGGTGAATCAGGTTATTAAAAAGTGCATTGTGAAACACTAGTAAACTATTCAGCTGATAGACTAGGCAATAAGCACTGTGACCCATCTATACAGTTAGTGTGCAGGAATATCATTGTAGCTAGATGGTAGATGTGTGTGTGTGTTTTTATTTATGTGCACCTTTTTTTCCTTGAGTTTAAACTTTTCTCAAAGGATTCTCTCACAAACATGAATTTCTCTCTGCATTTTTTTAAAAGAATATTATCAATTAATGGAAGGAGAACTTATTGATATTCCGGTTTACTTGTAGTTATGGTGTAATTGAAGCCAGGAAGGGGAACCCACCAATAACACCAGCAGTGATGACTCCTGGAGGACCTCTTGATCTATCATCTGTTTTGTTCAGGAATCGTATAATATTCATAGGACAGCCAGTTAACTCACAAGTGGCTCAGAGAGTTATATCACAGCTTGTGACTCTGGCTACTATTGATGCAGATGCAGATATACTGGTTTGTTATATCTCGATATTGCTATTTTACTTTTGTCCAGTCATGAAGTGGGTTTTATATTATGCTACTTCTATTGGCAGATGTATATCAATTGCCCTGGTGGAAGCACATATTCAGTGTTGGCAATTTATGATTGCATGTCTTGGGTAAGATTAAGGTTTTGTCACCCCCCTCCATACTCTCTCCCTCTATGAATCCAGTTACATTTTTTCCCTTCTTTTCTATTTACTTTCATTCCTTAATAGTTGTCAATGTTTCTAGTCTGAAAGCATTTGGTGACCTCATTTGTTTTCAGATAAAGCCCAAGGTTGGTACAGTTTGTTTCGGCGTAGCTGCAAGCCAAGGAGCACTTCTCCTTGCAGGTGGGGAGAAGGGAATGCGATATGCAATGCCAAATGCTCGCATAATGATACATCAGCCGCAGAGTGGATGTGGAGTAAGAATCAAGCTTTTGAAATTTTTGTTACAGAAGATGCACTTGAGATTTTATAATCTAACAAGTCATGAAACAGAAAAATCCATAATGATTCGGTGCAGGAAGAGGATAATAATAATAATACATTCATAAGTTATATCCTAATAAGTAATAACATAGGACAAATGTGATATTATATTTGCATCATCTATTATATGAGGAAAGTGATAAAATGTGCATCATGGGTCTGACCCTTCAAGTTGTAAACTATTATAAAACTAGAGGACATGAATTTCCAGACTTGAGATTGGAGCTTCTGTGCCAAATTTCCTGTCAAATGCCTTTTATTTAAGGGACAAGTGGCAATGGCAATGGGTCTGACCTGTCCCTGGACTCTTCTATAGGGGAGCTTTATAGCACTAGAAGTCTAGAACAAATGGCAATGGATCGAGGGTCCATAGTATAGTTTTTCCATTGCAATAAAGTTACATAGTGTCTATTTTTTATTGATATAAGAGGTATTTTCATGGGTTTGCCTTGGTATCGTGTTCATACCGTTGTATTAAATGATCCCGGCCGTTTGTCTAAAAGTTATTGGAAGCCTGATATCTTCCAATGTAAATTTTATGTTCAGTCACATCTTGCAAGCCAATCATAGAACTCATTATGTAGTTTGACATTTGATGTAAAATATAGATGATTAACTAATGGAAGTAATTTGTTCTTCTTTTGTATATAAAAAGTACTATAAAATAATTTTGATTGACAGCTAGCAGGATAAATTCTTGGGTACTATATGAAGTTCTATGGTCAATACACCATAGACATCATGATTCTGATTCTTCTTAATCTGATTGTAGGGTCATGTTGAGGATGTGAGACGCCAAGTGAATGAAGCTGTTCAATCTCGCCATGTTAGTCTTTCTTCCTTTAAGTTCACAATTGTAATAATTCATTCACAGCTGCAATGTGCCTACTGCCTATGAACTTAATCTTGCTAAGAACAGGATTTTTCACAATGTCTTAACTGTGGCATTTATATTTATGACAATGACAATCAGAGAAGGGTATCTAAAGTGCTGTTGGGATTTCTTGATTCATTATCAATGTCATCGTCATATGCTGCTTCTTTGAATCATTGTTACTGAAAAACTATATCTTATACTTAGCCTTCTTAAGGAAGATGATAAATATAAAACCATCTGTAAGCATTAAATAACAACATAAGCTTTGAAGGGAGTCAATTTATGACACAATATGAAAGTTTCTATGACCAATGGTCAGGAGTTTGATCCTTTCCGCTTCCCATTCTTCTCAATAAAGTTAAATTTTAGCATAAGGTAGGATGGGCCTCTGCACTGTTCACACTTGAAGTCCAAATGGCTCTTGTGTGAAGGAGCATTCTAGATATAAAATCATACAGATGAATATAAAATCATACATAAGCAACCCAAGAGCTTTAAGCTTTTCGAGTAGTTGGTTCGCAACAGATGAATATTAAACTTCGATTTTCAGTGTGTGAAATTGGAAACTTCATTTGACATGATTTCTTCATGCTCAAGTTCCCATGGAAGCAGTTTCTACACTTTTTATCCCTTCATTGTTATAGTATGTTTGACAGTTCTTGGAATTCTAAGGCTAAGTGCCTCCTCTTTCCCTTGTATTTCGAGTACAGAAAATTGACAAGATGTATAGTGCTTTCACTGGACAGACATTAGAGAAGGTGCAACAGTACACAGAGAGGGACCGATTTCTGTCTGTTTCTGAGGTAATATGAACTTTTTTTTTTTTTTTCCAGAACTGAAATGAGAAGTTTATTGAAATAAGGACACATTCTCAAAGGAATCAAAATATGCTTTCTGTTGATGGTTGGGTGGTCTGCTTAAGTTATTGCAATGAAATATTTGATTGGTTTAATTATAATGCATGTGAAAACACCAGTGTTGGTCGTAACTGGAATAGCCATTTGTGTATCTTCTATCTGAGGGATAATTAGGGTGACTAGTTTTAGTGGAGGCTGCTATTATGTTACTGATCTCAGCTTCTATAGTTATTGATACTCTAAAAATCTCTTACTGGATATTTTTTGTTACTGCGTTTTCTCATTGCAGGCTTTGGAGTTTGGTCTTATTGATGGTGTACTGGAAACAGAGTATTGAATCCAGATTATTTGCAGGCTATTTTTATTTCTAAAAAGTTGAAAATGTTAATTCTTGTCAAACTGATATGTAGAATTTGATTAATTATTTCTAATTTGCAAATATTGAATGTTATTTTTTATTCTAGCGCCCTATAAATATGCAATTATTTAGAAGTTGACTTTCATAGAATGGTTGATCTAGTCTTATGGAGTTCTAGGTAGCTAACCCTTTGATCTGAGAACCTAGGTATACACGGCAAACTTGTACTTTGATTTTCATGTCTTAGGAAGTATCGACTCCATTTTCTTTGATAATTTACTAAGATTAGAGCATAATGTGCAATATATTTGAAACTGGAGTGCTGTAGAACTTTGACAGTATTGAAACTTATATATACATTATAATCTGATAAAAGAGAGAGACTCCGTAACATGCCACCTGGTGATCCGGTGGTGATATGGAACGACAACAAGGGGAGAAGGACAGCTAGGGCACAGAAACGGAAACCCAAAAAAGAAACTGAGTGAAAGTGTGAACTGCTATGCTATGCAGCGTGTTTTGCATGAGTTATCCCCCTCTCTGTTCAGGTTGGGTAACTTGGTTTCAAAAACGTGTAACTAGAGGCCTAAAGTGAATGTGTTCGGTTTTCAATAAATTAAACCCGATCTGAGCTGATAGTCCAACCCAACTCGTATTTTCATGCTCAGGAGAGGATAAGGACTGCGGGTCAACCCACACACCCATCTACACCCATTGTGATGGGAAAGATATAGGGTTAAAAATTGAAAAAAAAAATGACTAAATATGTTTTTGGTTTCTAAAAATACGGTGAAAATTAATTTTGGTCCATCATTTATTTTTTGGGAAATGCTAACGAGTGCCCTAAGGGCACTTGTTAAGGAACTAAAAATAGAAAGTTTTTATTGGAATGTGTGGTATTTAAAGTTAAAGATGCAATCAATACTTTGATTTCCAACAAAAACCTTCTATAAAGAAAACCTTAACCAGTGTTCTAAGTGCACTCGTTAGCAGGACCCTTATTTTTTTTATTGGTTTTGATTTTTAATTTTTAAAAATCACATGTTTTTAGTCCTCCTTATCAATTGTACTTTGTTAAATCACTTTTGCAGTTTCACTACGACTTTTCCAAGTAAAAATTTAGAGGAAAATTCTTAAGATTTTTTCTCTAGAAAATTAATGTGAAGTACATTTCCAAAAAGCTACAAATTGTTTACATAAAAATGTTGCTATAAAATTTCTTTTCTTTGTTGTAAAAAAATGATTAGTAAATTTTCTGCAAATTTTAAAATATGAACAAAATTTCTTGTGAATTTTGAAATCTGCAGGAAAATTCGTAGGAAAACCCATAGAAAATCTAAAAGATAAAATGCTACGTCATCACTTAGTGGAATATAACTAACGAAGAGGAATAAAATCATATGATTTTAAAAAATAGAAGATCTAAACCAATGAAAAAATAAACGAGGGACCAAAACCAAATTTCACTATACTTTGAGGGATTAAAAATATATTTAACCTAGAGATAAATAGAAAAAGAGGAGTGTTAACAACACTCTCTAGCACGCCCTTTCCTTCACACTCTTGTGATTGGTTAAAATTTACATGGGTCCCGCTCCCATTTTATACCTTTGTTTTCCATGCTTCAATTCATACCTTCACAAAAATGACTACTGAATTTTTCCTACTTCATTATATTAACACACAATTTTTATCTTCTCAATTTCAAACAAAATTTTGTTCATTAAATTGTACCTTACTCATAAATTTTTGGAATGGATTTTTAATCTTTTCAGTATAATTTGTGTTTATATTATGCATGTTGTGTTGTCCTAAATTAAACATCTCGCTCACTGTTTCTATCATTCAGTAGCTTTTTATCTTATGGAATACAATTCCTGTCTTCTTAGATTATTTCTATCATGCATTTTTTTTTTTAAAAAAAAAAACTGATATTTACGCTCCCTTGATTCTGAGTGTCAATTTTGTTCTTTTTAGCCCATGATTCTTCTGCTTCTTTTAATTAAGTTTTACATTTTGTTCTTCAACTTAAGCTTACATTACCTTAAGTGTAACGTCCTAATTTATAATTCAGGATTTAGTCCGTTGAAAACCAAATTCCAAATTCCTGAAATTAATTCGCGCCATTTTGAATATTGAAAAACATCCACAATTGTTAAGTAACCAACGATAACTCGAACAAATTGTGAAAGGAAAACTATATACATATTTATACATAACATGCCCCAAGGGTTACAACCTCAACATCTCAAGACAAGAGTAAACTTATATACAACATGACTTAACAAAATAAAACTAAATAACTAAGTCTTCAGCTTAAGGCCAGACTCCTGCTCCCAAATCAAGGATCCGTGGGAGGCGGTACCTGCACACCTAGATGGTGTCCACAGAACGTGTGGTGAAACGATTGTCTTAGTGAAGTACAACTTATGCAAATGCAGTGTAGGGATCATAATTGAATAATATGCAACAGTTATAACATGAGCATAAACATCACAATCAACTCAAATAAATGCAACTTATGATGCAACTCCCTGTTGTGCCCAGTAGGCATGATCTTATCACTTACTCGAGTTAGAACTGAGCTCAGACTACGGGGAACGTCTCCCCCGGGGACGAATCACACCCATTACTAGACTGAAGCCACGTTTTCATACAATTACTTATTTTAACTCACGACCGAAGTCGGATTATATTAACTCACGGTTGAAACCGACTTAGATTAATTCAATGCTCATAAACTCAATGAATTAACAAATAATAAGAATCATGTGAATAAATACCCTAATTCCCTAAGTTCATAACCTAGGGTTTTACATACTCAATACATAATCATTCAAAACTTACAAAATACACATAATCAACGATATTCAACATCTATAGAGCAAGAAGAAGAGGAATTAAAGAATTGGGATCATACTCAAGGAACACTACCATAGAGAGTGAAAGTGTGTGAGTTGTACTCACCTATACTTGACAATTGAAGGTAGGTTACTTGAAGATTCCTTGCCCCAAAACCCTTTTTAAAGCTTCAATTCAAGCTTCCTCTCTCTAAGACTCAGAGTCTCTCTCTCTAAACTAAAAGAAGTAGAAGAAAAGAAATTGAATTCCGATTCTAAATTAAGGATTTTGAACCTTTAAGTGAATTCTCGCTCAAGCGAGATATTCTCGCTTGAGCGAGCGTGTCAATTGCATGTTTTTTCTTCACATTCTCGCTTAAGTGAATTGTCTCGCTCAAGCGAGAATGATCTAGAAAAGACCCCCTCTCTGGACGATTCTCGCTCAAGCGGGTCCTTCTCGCTTAAGCGAAAATTTTCCAGAAAATCTCCCAAAACTCCCCTGTATCTCGCTTAAGCGAGCTGGCTCGCTCAAGCGAGATATGCATAACTCAATTTTACCCCTTTTTGCTGAAACTTCCAAACTTAGTTTTTATTCTAAGTCTTTCTTCTTATATCATTTTTACCTTTTACTTAATATCATTTTTACCTTTATGTACAAGGCATTGATACTATTACTATATTGATACTGTTACTAAATTGCATTTGTATGAGACTGAAGGATGACGAAAGTGCCTTGGTATGGCATCACTTTGAATCTGGTGGTGATTTTGGATGTTGACAATATAGTCTAGCTATAGGTGAATATTGACTATTTTTGTTATTGTTCTTTCATCAACATTACGAGAGGTTTAGCTGGGGGAACTCCAAGTTTGAGACCATACTTTGGCACAGTAGGGTATGAGAAAGAATGAGCCAATGCTCTTTCCCTCTTGGCTTTTGCCTCCATTCTGTTTTGCATCCACTTTTTCATTTCTTTTTATACTTTACTCATTATGATCACTTCACATGTTAATTTATTATTAAATGTATATCTTGGTGGTTTAATTGAAATTTTAGATTTTTTCACCAAGTTTGTAATGCAATTAAGATAATTTGTCTGCTTACTAGCAAGTCCTCCAAACTGATGAAATAATTCTTTGATGTTTCGCACATGTGTGGTACACAATTAAGTGGAAAGTGAGTCATGTAGATATAACTTTAGTTGCAGCAAGTGTTGCCTAATATGTGAAATATCATTTATTGAGGTGATGGATGATGAAAGTGCCTTGGACCTTAGTATGACATCACTTTGAATTTCGTGATGATTTTGGAGGACGTTAACAATATAGTCTAGCTATAAGTAAATACTGGCTCATCAAATTATTGTATTCAAAAGCTAATATTGGCTAATCAACATTGCATTACTCAAGAATTTGATGCAAAGCAAGTTTTGACTACACTAAATAGCAAGCTGGATCACTATTTTAGTCGGTGTATTGAGGATGATAGGTCTCAACCATGAGGTTTTCTAAACTTAAATTTTAACGGCTTGGCATTTTGGTACTATCAAAAATCAATACTCTTAAAACTTGAAGCTTTCATAAGCTTAGAAATGGTTTAATATCTCTAACAGATATATATGAAAAGATTGTTTGCAGTTGTAGTGGAGCACAATTACAGGGTTGTGTTTTGCATATATTTATCTCCATGAAATGCAGTTTGTCACTGGATATTTTAAACACTTATAACCACTTTGACTATGGATAAATTACAAAGGTGTATACAACTTTTATGTTTTTAACAGCCTATGACAAATGTGAATAAGAAGCCTTTATTGAAACAAATTCCCCAGCTATATTAATTAGGACTTGATGTTCTCCTTATAAAGAAAATCTTTGTTTGCCAAGATATGAACTCTCCATTTTCTCTCCACCTACTACAAATCACAGTTTTATAAGAATGCTACCCGTAAGAAACTTAAATTTCTGTTATAACTATTAATTACATAATTAGTTAATTACACAATCATTCAACTTTTTTCGCTTGGCATAATCTCCTTTAATTTTGTTGATAAATAAAGTTCTGCAAATGAAAAGACAATCTAAGATACATTTTAATCATATATTAAGGCTGAATATAAAATTGTAACGAAAGAAAAAAGTGAAAAGGCCTCTTTCAAAAATTTGATGTTTACTGTCCATTCACTTTTCTTCTTTTAGTTTTATTAAAGAGTTTAATATATATACACCTCCAATGTAAAGAAATTTTACACAAACATCCAATAATATGCTGCCACATTATTTTTTGAATTTAATAACATACGAGATGT
Source organism: Sesbania bispinosa (assembly GCA_026901365.1). Taxonomy (NCBI): domain Eukaryota; kingdom Viridiplantae; phylum Streptophyta; class Magnoliopsida; order Fabales; family Fabaceae; genus Sesbania; species Sesbania bispinosa. The sequence continues at coordinate 128,535 of QLOH01000830.1, forward strand.
CACATTCATTAAATGATGCGGCGGCACACCATTAGATACTTGTGTAAAATTTCTTTACACTAGCAGTGTATATTTAATTAAATCCTTCATTTAAATTCAAAATTGATACCTTCCACTGGTTCTTCTTTATGCAACAGAACTATTTGTTTAAGTTAGTATTACTTTCTTATGCCTGCTTTTATGTATGTAAAGAAAGGTTATTTATACTTTTTTATTATATTTTTCAATTATGATCATATTTGAAAATTTAGTATTTAAACTTATTAAAATTCTCATAGCAACTTTCATCATGGTCCTCCTTCAAATAAACTACTCTCTCCATTTCTTTTTATATATCGTTTTAGGATCTCAAATTTATTTCTAAATAGGTGTCATTTTCATATATCAAAACAATAATAAATGTTATTTTTTTTAATTTTACCTCTTTTTTAATATGATTCTTTTTTATTTTAAAATATTTATTGTAAAGTTATATCATAAATATTCTACAAGTTCAAAGTCTTGATAAATGTATTCTTTTTGTTTTCAACAAAAAAAATTATGGTAAGAGGTAAAATAATTTGAAAAATAAATTCATTTCATTGAAAAATAGAAATATTAAATGCATTAATGACAAAAACAGAAAGGACATATTTGGGAAAAAAAGGGCTATAAAGACATAGTTATTGCATTCATTAATCCTTATAAAAAACCTTAAACCACAAATAAAAAGAAACAAATGGAGCAATCTTTAAAATTGATTATTGTGTTATGAATTTCTGATAAGTGAAAAACATATGATAATTTACTATATAATTTCGGTACTTATCAAGATAAAATAGTAAATTTATGCCCCAAATTACCTCTTTTTAGTAATAAATGCATATTATGTATTTATTTGATTGAAATTTGAATATGATGCTATTTTGATAGAAAATTTGTTGATTTTACAGATAAAAGGTCAAGTTTTAAATGGAGAAACAAGATAGCATGCATTTATTTGAAGAGAGAATCTGCAGATGAGAGTTTAAATGGCAGCAAATCAAGATAAAATCATCAGCCATTTAAACAAGGATTCTGAAGATAAATTTCTAAATTCAAATTTAAGATCAAATCAGCACAAGATCAAGCTAAAAAGAGAGATAAGAAAAGCAAAGCAAACAAGGATGAGATCAGGAAGAGATCAAGCTGTAAAAAAGGAAATCAAGGAAGTTGGATCGTGTATCACGCTCCACTTGCGCTGAGCGAAGGTGGAGCGCGGCAATTAAAATACATTCTGGATCCTACGCTCCAAACGCGTTGAGCGCAGGTTGAAGCGCAAGAATACGGGATCAGTTTTTCAAAGGATTTCAAATCAGATTCCTTCCAGATTTCAGATAGTTTTCCAACTTCTATTTAAAGGAACCTTTTGCACAGATCAAAAGGAGCTGGAAGAGAGACGGCAGAGCAAAGATAGGGCTGGAGAAAAGTGTGACAATTTCTCTGTTGGGTTGTAATGGCTACCATGCGTAGCTAAACTCTCCGATATGATTGAACGTAGTTGATTCAATCCCCAATTGTATGTGAATTCTCTTTAATATCTATGAATCCTTGTTTTTATGATATCGGTATTTTTATTCTGTGCTTAATGCTTAGCTTCCGCCTGTGTGCCGGAGTTATAGGTTGATTTTATAATATTCATTGGTAAATGATTTTGTGAAATCAATAGCGAGTTTGGGGGAGCCTAGACATAGGAAACTTGAACTCTGATTAGTAAAAATACTCAAAGTAGTCATTATGGGAATAGAGCTATAGGGCGAACTGATAGTTTTAACAAACGGAAAAGTAGATCTTTAAAGCCGGGGTAATTTGTCGCTTGGGAGAACCCGCATGGATTATTTCTGAGTATTTTATCGCTAGGACACACTATGCCAAAAAAGGTTTTTTACCGCGGTTCTGGAAGCCCTTTTACCGCGGAGATAAAAGTAATTTACCGCGGTTGATTTTTGAAACCACGGTAATTGAGTTAGCCTTTTTACCGCGGTAAAAAGCCTGGAAGCGTGAAATTTATGCACACTTTTTTACCGCAGTTGGCTTTGTGTAGTAAAAAAATCCCTTTTTCGTAGCTATTTCGTAGTTAATGCCTATTTGTTATATTAAAAATCCCAAAAATCCCAATAGAAAACCAGATATGATTTAATCCCCGAAAGTAATTAACTCACAAGCCTTTACCTTCATAAATTTCAACTAGCCCAACAATTTCAACTAGCCAAACATAAATTTCAAAGAAATCCAATATAAAAGTATCAAGGACTTGGCATCAAAATAAACTTGTTCAAAATGCTAAACTAAATGTCAAACAAGATATAATTAACTGGGGAAGATATCGATACCTCAAGAGAGCTTCATCAAGCATGTTTCTCTTAGTCATTCCAACAAGTAAAACGTTAGTATAGAGAGAGGAGCTAAACAAAAGTGATCATGTGCAGGTGATAAGCAATTTTATCTTTTACAGAATAAGAAAACTAAACAATAATCATAGGCCTAACTATTAAGTTAATACTATTGCTGCCAAGACCTGATTTCAAAGAATTTGAAGACATGCTGCCAAGGCCAGATTCTATAAGGGATAATAGCCTGACAAGTCCAGACAAGATTTATGTGATGGATTAGCAATCACATTATTCACTTGCTTGAAGGGGCTAAAAATAGAATACCTTATTCAGTGACCCAGTGGTAGGATCATACAAGTGCTCACAGAAAAACACATGCTCAAGTGTTGAAACTACGGGAACAGCACAAATGGTGCAATATAAAACAATTTAAAATATAATGCTTACAATCAAATATAAATTGCCTATTAGACACGTTTTCAATTTAACTTAAATACCTAGCTTCAACTAAATGCTTAAAAAAATTGTCAAATTGGGATTAAATTTTGTAGTTTGGAATATTTCACATGGGATGTTGCACCTGTTACATTATATAACTGGTCTGTGGAAATAATTTATTTGATCAATACTATAATTTAATAATTTTATCTCAATTTATTATTACAAGTGTGTCTGCATATGGAAGTTAAGCTTCAATCTCCATTAAGAAACTAAAAGTCTTTTTATTTTTTTACATACTCTTATTAAAAGTTGTTTATGAAAAGCTTCAGGACATACTCTGTTCCTATATAACTTCATAGACCAAATCCTGCAAATTAAACCATGGTACATCAAATCATGCCTACTTAGATTTCTTTTTTCTTAAAATTTAAACCGTAATGCTGATAATTAAAAATGAACCTTACAGACATTAGGGAGGACAATTTGCAATCCCGTCCAAACATAACATTTGATCTAGAATCCATAAGAAAACTAGCGGATCGGAATAATTAAAAATAAATGAGAGGATGATTATTAATTTTTATTCTACAGCATGTCGTATATATACTTTCAACATCCTGTAAAATCCCTCTATTTTTTAAACATAACCTTGTTGGCAATATGTTAAGAATAGCTATCCATACATAACCCCATTAGGTGAGTGACAGAGTCACTTAGAACAAAGGTTATTCAAATACTAAAACCAGCATAACTCAGGAGATATACCTTTTTGTTTCTTTGTCTAATGGAAGAACTATTTGGATTGACACTTTGGATAAGTCAGCATCAACAGCTAGAGTGAAAACAGGAGTAGTCATTGGTATCTTCTCTGCTCTAGAAATTGAAAAACATATTGATAAGGTCCATTAGTTTCTGACTAATATAAGCTTAATCATAAAAGTATATGTGATGCATTCTCTCATAATAGAAAGATTGAGATGCATTCTCACATATATGATCTATTATGTATGTGCTTCTCTTCTATAAAAGTATGAAATGATTGCTTTTTCCAATAATGGCTATCAATACTTGTAAAGTGCACCTGAAAATCTTGATTCCAGACAAGAAATGTTGGTTATAGACGAAGGCAAAAGCCAACAGGGTTAATGAATCACTATTGACTATACCTGGTTTCACAGTTTGAAGGCCAGATGTTATGCATGCTAAATTTATGAATCTAGCTTCCTCTAACTTACTTGTTGCTGCAGTAGACCTTGACAAAGAAGAAAATAAAATCTTCAATTCTTAGATCAGGATATAAATCTCAATGAAAGTGCAAAATTCAAGTTATGCAAATTTATAGAAATTTGATGCATCTTTTGTCCTAGTCAACTCTATCATTCTTAAAGATTTATGCAGAACACTATGTTGGTTTAGAAGAGATTTACCAGCCCAATTCACTCTTGTCACCAGAAAACTATCAACTATAGTTGATTTTATTTGCTAAGAACTAAGAACCCTCAAACCCATGTAATAGTTGTCTTTTATGGTAAATTATTCAGGTATCTTCCCCTAGTCTCATTTCAAAACTCACATTCCTTCATAGGTCAATTTCAGCAAATACCTTCAGGTGATTTGCTAAAATATAACAACATTATTGGGCTGTCAGAGTTGTGGAAGCATGAGAGTTACTTCTGATACCATATTGGAAACAAAGAAGGGAATGGTTATTCTATTCAACTATTACAACCAGAGATACAAGACTTTTATATACATCTCATGGGTTTGAAACTATAACTAAAAGATAACTAATTCACTTGCTAAGTCTATATCAAAATTGATTAGTAACTAATTCTCCAACTAAAACTTGCAGTTAGCACTCCGCTGTAATATAGAGAGAACAGAGTTCTCCTTCCAAGGGTTTCCCTTTTTACAACTTAGCACTTAGTACTTGATTCTATAATATTAACAAGGACTAAATGAATCCTCTTTTACCCTTCCCTAATATTTAATCTAACTACCTGACAAATTTTGTAACAATCCTTGATCACCTAACTTATTAGGTAACTACTCAAGTCTCTAATTGCTTTGGTTCAACTTCGTTCATTCTTGTATCCTAGGTCCCATCAGATACCCTGGTTAAACTGTAAAAAAAAACCATAACAACAACGATAAATGCTTTTCCTAGGGGTAATCACATGAACAGATCATAGTAACTTGACCAGTGGAGTACAGTTGTGTCCACTAGGGGTTCTGTTTACTTTCTTGAGGGTAACATTTCTAAATTTCAGCAAAACATGCTCTTGAAATAACAGAATATAGGTTGGTAGGATTATCAAACTCAATCTTGCGTGTACCAATCTCAACTATTTAGTTCCATTTTAATTGTTTAGGTTCCCATATCATGGTTGAAACTAAGTCCTCCCCATAAAAGTCAAATGACTGTATCTTATCAGGTTTGGATTTATCTAAGAGTATGAAATCAAGTCTGTACAAACTTTCCAATAAAATGCTAACTATGATCAAATTATAAATCAGGAACTGCAAAAAATGATAGATAGAATAACTTACCGCACTCGAGTCTTGTCCGATGACCAAAACTATGCCCAAACTTTTGGATTGATGGAACAACCAACTCAAAAGAAATATCAGCTATTGTTATCTACCCCTCTTCAGCTACGGAGGCACGTCGGCGGCGACAGCAGCACAACGGACGGAAACATAGCTGGAGCGGACGGAGACAGCGCAGTCGCGGCGACACACACGCGAAGACGACAGAGCTTTACCACGGACGGTGACGGCGTAGACGCAGCGGCCAAGGAGTTGCAGCAGCGGGAAGAGGCACATCGGCGGCGACAGCAGCGCAGCGGACGGAGACTGAGCTGCAGCAGACGGCAACGGCACAAACGCGAGAGGGAAATCTGCTTTCTGAAAGAGGGGTAGGGTTTGTTATCAATAGCAAATACCGCGGTTCTGGAACTTATAAATTAAATTTAAAAACCCTAAAATTAAATTACTCTGTACCTAAATTTGACCGCATTAATATCAACTATTATTTTGTACCGCGGTTCCTTTTACCAACCGCGGTAAATTTGTCAATTTTTTTATTTTCTTAAAAAAAAATCACAATTTTCACTCAATTACCATAATTTATTTTCGGAACCGCGGTAATTGGTCACTTAGCTGTATTTTAACCCGATTATTAATTGTAATCGCGTTAATTTGGGCGCGGTAAAAGCCCCAAATTGACATAGTGATACTAGGGTAAAATAATATAGTTTGGCTAAGGTATTATAATTACATATTCATAAATATTATTGGGATTCACAAACGAAATGGGTGCGATGATACGAAGTTCAATCCTAGTCCAAGTAACTATCTCTATCCATCTCACTTCAAGTTCAATTTTATTTACTTACATAATTCTCAACAAACAAACATACACTCTTACTTGATAGTTGTGACCACTAACCTTTATAAATTGAACCGTTTCATGTGGATACGATACTCTTACTTACTATTATACTGCTGAGGTTTTGGTACGCTTTCCAGAATTTCAACAAGTATTTTTGGCGCCGTTACCGGGGAACGGTGTATCAATTTTTAAAGGCTTGGGAGGTCTATCCTACCAAATTATAAATATTTTATTTTCTTTTATTTTTTTTCTTTTTTTAGGAATTTTATTTTTTAATTATTTTATTTTAATTAATTTTCTTTTTATTTAGGATTTTAAAAAAAAATTAATTTATTATTTAAAAAATTTATCATTATTTTAAAAAAATATTATTTTTTTTTTTAAAAAAAAAATTGTTATTTTCTTCCTCTCTTCCAAGCTAACATTTGTTTGAGTTTCTTGATTTATGCTCTTGAGAGGATAAGTGTCTCAAAATCAATTAATATTTGATCCTGAGATAGAAGGGGCATCTAGAAGGAACAGAAAAGGGACAAGGATAAGCTCAAGGAGACAATCTCAACACTCTCTGTCCAACCATCCCAAGTGAAGTAAATGTTGAATGGCTACTGAATGGTAAAATCCACCAAGAAGAACACTTGGAGATTATCAAAATCCACCAAGAAGAACCCTTGGAGATTATGTTAGGCAGCAAGAACCAGAGTATTTCTCCCACACACCGATTCAAGGTAACTTCTCTAATTACAACAATTATTCTAACAACTTTTCACAGGATTGGGGAAGTTACCAGAATCAAAATTTTGGGTGGCAACAAGATGTTTCGTTACATAAGCAAACTTCTGTAGATGAACTCGGGGTACAGAATAAGAGTATAATGCAGCAAATAGAAGCACTCATCAAGCTGCTAGATAACCTTCCTCAGCAATTGCAGGCAGTGCAGTCTCATCCTGGCCAGTCCCCACAATTAACTTGTGATTTTTGTGGAGGTGACCATTCCAATGGAGATTGTTCTTATCCATGCACTCAAGAAGAGCAAGTTGATTAAATGGGACATCAACGAAGATTAGGCGACTTCTCCAACAGTAACAACTTTGCAAACAAATACTTACAAGATTGGAGAAATAGTCATAATCAAAATTGTAGGTGGCACCAAGATGATGTTGTGATACCCCTAGTTACCACTAAAAGTACCACATGCATTACACGTGACCAACGAAGTAGAACGTAAAAAATGCGGAAGTTTTTTTTTTTTTTTTGAAAAGGGTTTAGGTGTCATTGACCTATTACCTCTCTAGCTTTATTTTAAGTACTTATGAAATATCCTTTCCTTCACTTTCAAAAACTTATCTTTCTGTAAGCGTCGAAAGAATTAACACCTTACGCGCATACACAACATACACATGGTTAAAGACCTTGAGAGAACATAAAACAGTATGACATAAATACATACATATATATTAAGTAGCATCGATGTACCTCTCGAATACCCACATGACTACATTAAAACATAAGTTCCGGTAGTAAAATAAATGAGACCTCTAACAGAATACAAAAGAAGAGATTCCTAAATCAAAGCTGCGTACTACCTAGACTCAACACAACCTAGTCCTTTTCAGGTACAAGAGGATGTCTGGGGTGCGTGATGGTGACACAAACTCCCCCCCACAGAACTCACACCTGCGCGGGATACCCGTCACCCTCCGGGTGCCCCTCGGCAACCATCTGATTCGCACCTGCATCGACGTCATGACGGAAGTCCTCGATATCGACTGTCAACGTGACGAGAAGAGCATAGAAAGAAGAGATAGAAAAGAAGGGTGAGAACATCGCATGAACTCACAACATGTAGGATACAGCAAACTAGAGCACGCACACAGAGGAAATCCACACAGTCGAATCAATAAGCAATCACGACATCTCATCATGGTGTACTCATATGAACGCAACTTTTACTATTATAATGCAATATCTAATGCATGCGGGCCCAAGGACACATCACCATAGGCAGAGCACATAGCAGCTGCCCGACCATATATACACAGCACGTCAGGAGTTAGAGTCTGTACTAGCATTGGTACAAAGAGCATTGCTCATACATTTTGGCCAAATCATTTAAGCGTTCTTCCAGACAATCTCAACTGACCCGAAAATCATGAGAGCGACAGGAATAGCTAAGTTGGGTTCCCCAATCTCGACAGTAGGGAGCTAATCTACGTCACCTGAGATCTTCCGGGAGCTAGGCTATCCTCAGGGCTGGCGTCCCTTTTGAGGACCCACTGGCGTTCTTTGCAAAACCCAGTTGCACCCTTCCCAACCGATTTCACACTGTACCAAGTGCTACTGTTATATAGGTCATAAGGTTTTCAACCTCGAACATCAACAATGCTTCATGATGCATGTCACACAACAATGCTCACAACATTCACATCCTTACAGGCAAAGCCCATTGAACCATTCAACGTCACCACATTCCCGTGGCACGGCCCGAATTCAATGTCTTTCCTTCAAGGAAAACCGAACCCTACCTTGGGTTGGAACCGCACTCTCTCACTAAGCTTCTCAAGTTTTATGAAGAAAGAGGGTGTTGGTTATAATCTTTTATAGTAGTTTGTACTAATGTTCTTAATAATCATGTCCACTTAAGTCCTATAATTTACTAAGACTTATGATTGTGTCTTATGGATGGTATTACTTATCCTAATTCTTCTTGTATAAATAATTAAGATTAGATTTAACTTTTAATCAATCTTCATTAACTGGGCTATAATTAATCTTAATCCTCCTTAATTAAGTCTTAATCTCTTCCTTAGTTTTGGACTAAGCTTTTAATTACATTTGATTAAGGTTAATCATAGTTAGTTAATTCTTAATCATCATTACTAATTAATTACTTAATACTTTTATTAAGGTTAATTAACTTTAACCTTAATTAATCATCCGTTACTTAATTAACTTAAGTAGATTATGTTAATTTAACTTAGGTAATTAGATTAGCTAAGTCTACTAATTAATTTCTAAGTTTTAATTTCTTAATAACTTGGATTAGAGTTGAAGTCCAACTCCAATCTAACCTTTAATTTCATAATCTAATCTTGATTGACTTTTAATGAGTCTTTAACTCCTTTTCTTAAAGGTTTTAAACTTAAATTAAAAGCCTAAAGGTTTTATAACTCTTAGGAACTTATTTTTAGTCATGGCAACCTAAAATATTGACCTTTAAGTTGACTTTTACTTGGTTGGAATTGGAAATCCGAATTTGTTTTATTTATTTTTAAAGACTTATTCTTAATTGCACTTTAGTCCTTTTACTTGTAAAATTGCTTCTTAGTCCTTTTGGACCACCAAAGCCCATAAACATGTTTTCAACATACCCTTGACCTTTTTAAGATCAGAAAGGTATTCTTGATGAGTTTCATCAAGAACAACTCATGAACATCAAGAACAACTTGAATGTTCATCAAAACTTCAAATTTTTCACAACATCCAATCTTCACCAAAACTTCACACATTCATCAACAAACAATCTAAATGCCAAATATCATACTAATCCACTCAAAATCATCAACATACACATTAAAGTTCATAACTCCATTTTCAAGCTCATAAACACTATTTTTCAAAGATCAATCATCCAAAACAATTGTATACCTTCAACCAACTTCATGCATGTTCATAGATTCATCATACAAACACATTCCAAGCACCAAAAAAATTTTGAAACACATGCAGCCCCAAAATCCCTCAAGGCCGAGAGCTATTAAAGGAAAAAGGGGAAAATTTTTCCAAAATTGTTTCTTGGCTTGCATGCACCAACAATCACAATCCAAGCACATTCCAAGCATTAAAACAAACTTAAAAACATGTAAACAACCCAGCTCCAAGAATCCAAAACATTTGCTCAAAGAAAAGCTCAAAAAGTGATTTTTTTCAAGGAGAACAAGAGTAAAAACAAGGATTTTAAGGGCAAATCCTTGACTCTAGTTACCAATCCTACTAGAGTTCAAGTTCTCCCCCCCTTTACCTAAGGAATTTTCTGTAAAAATAAGGTGCAGTAACAGCCCCAAAAACAGCTCCAAGATCCTCCTCTTGATCACCAACAAGGACTTCTACAAGGTTGGAGGCTAGGTGTTTAAGCTTAGGTTCAAAAATGGAACCTTTAGCTTGAATGTGTTTGGAAGAAAAATGGAAAACTTGAGAGAAAATGGGAAGGAAGCTCACAGCTTCAAGTGGATGAGAATGAGTGAAATGAGAGAAAAAAAATTCTGGTTTGCATGTGAAAGGAAAAGGAAGAAAGTGGAGTTTTTGCATTAGGAAACATAAATGACACATGACTTATTTGCTTGCACACTTGTCTTGTAAGGAAGGGGAAAATTTACAAGTGTCTCCCATGCACATTATTCTGCATGCACGGCTGTTATGATGTGTCAAGGTGAGTCAGTGTAAATTTTTCTGGCCCGGATCAAGAGTATTCGGGCCCGGTTCAAGGGACAGGAGGGGCAAAAAGGTCATTTTCACAAAAAAACCCCAAAAATTCCCAAAAATTCCCTAAAAATAGGAAATTTAATTCTAAATCCAAAAATATAAATTTTGATGATTAAAAATAATTTTAATCACTCAAAATCCAATAAAACACTCAAAACGGCAAAAACGGCAAAACGGTAAAAACGCGGGTGTTACATCTCTCCCCCTCTTAAAAGAAATTTCGTCCTCGAAATTTGTGCCTACCTTCTTGACATAAATGAGGATGGGACTTCTTCATTTGCTCTTCCAACTCCCAGGTTGCATTCCCCTCATCGGTTGCACTCTAAATAACTTTCACCAACGGAATCTCTTTTCCTCTCAACTGCTTGATCCTTCGGTCTCCGATTCACACAGGTAATACCTCATAAGTCAAGTTTTCTTTTAATTGTATTACGTCGGGTTCTATGACGTGCGAAGGGTCATGAATATACTTTCGGAGTTGTGACACATGGAACACATTATGAAGATTAGAAAGAAAAGGTGGCAAAGCAATTTGGTAAGCAACAAGACCAATTCTTTTCAAAATTTGGTAGGGACCAATGAATTTAGGTGTAAGTTTTCGAGATCGCATTGCCCTACCAATCCCAGTCGTTGGTGTAACTCTCAAAAAGACATGGTCTCCTTCTTTGAATTCAAGGGGTTTCCTCCTCCAATCATAGTAACTTTTCTACCTGCTCTGTGATATTTTCATCCTTTCCTGAATCATCTTGATCTTTTCCGTGGTTTGCTGAATCATCTCAGGCCCCAACACTAGGCTATCGCCAGATTCAAACCAACATAAAGGTGTTCTACACTTTCTACTATACAGGGCTTCATATGGTGCCATTCCAATACTAGAATGGAAACTATTGTTGTAGGTGAACTCGATCAGTGCCAACAACTGATCCCAACTTCCCTTGTGTTCTAACACACATGCCCTCAGCAAATCCTCTAGGGATTGGATAGTCCGCTCAGACTGACCATCTGTTTGAGGGTGATATGATGAACTAAGCCTCAACTTGGTTCCTAAAGCTTGTTGCAGACTACCCCAAAATCTGGATGTAAATCTAGGGTCTCTATCTGACACTATGCTAGACGGAACCCCATGTAGTCTTATTACTTCCTTAATATACAACTGGGTCAACTTTTCTAGAGAAAACTTAATGTTAATGGGCAAGAAATGAGCAGATTTTGTTAACCTATCAACAATTACCCATATAGCATCAAAACCTGCAGAAGTTCTAGGTAAACCTACCACAAAATCCATAGATATGCTATCCCATTTCCACTCAGGGACATCTAAAGGCTGTAACTCTCCTGATGGTCTTTGATGTTCAATCTTAGCTTTCTGACAAACCAAACAAGAAGCTACATACTCAGCTACTTCCTTTTTCATTCCAGACCACCAAAACATCTTCTTCAGATCTTGATATATCTTAGTTGTTCCAGGGTGAATACTCAATCCACTCTTATGAGCCTCTTCTAAGATCAGTTTCCTTATTCACTTATCATCAGGTATACATATCCTATTTTTGAATCTAATAATCCCATCAGTTCCCTTACAAAACTCAGATTCTCCTTTCTTAGGGACTAGATCCTTCAAAACTTGCAAAGATTGATCCACTTCCTGTGCTACGCGAACTTGCTCCAAGAAATCACTTGAAATCTTCAAGGTTCCCAATCTTATACTCTTAGGACCAAATCCAACATCTAGGTTTAGGTCTCTAAACTTTTCTATCAGCTCTAGTTCCTTAACCATCATTGCTGACATGTGCAAAGATTTCCTACTCAACGCATCAGCCACTACATTGGCTTTCCCAGGGTGGTATTGCAGACTAAAATCATAATCCTTTAAAAAACTCCATCCATCGTCTCTGCCTCATATTCAATTCCTTCTGATCAAACAGATACTTCAAGCTCTTATGGTCACTGAAGACTTCAAACCTAGCGCCATACAGATGGTGCCTCCAAATCTTCAGAGCAAAAACTATGGCTGCCAACTCTAGATCATGCGTAGGGTAATTTACTTCGTGTGTTCGCAGTTGCCTAGAGGCATAAGCCACTACTTTTCCTTTTTTTCATCAACACACCGCCTAATCCTTGTTTTGAAGCATCACATTATACTTCAAAACTCTCTTGTGGGTCAGGTAAAACTAACGCAGGCGCAGAAATTAACCTCTTCTTCAATTCCTGAAAACTATCTTCATACTACTGGCTCCATACAAAAGGTTGGTCTTTCCTAATCAAATGGTTCAACGGAGTTGCTATCCTTGAAAAATTTTCAATAAACTTACGGTAGTAACCAACTAACCCCAAGAAGCTTCTCACTTCCGTTAAAGTCCCAGGTGATTCCCACTACAACACAGTTTCTACCTTAGCTGGGTCTACGCTAACTCGTCCACTATAAATCACATGACCTAGGAAATTCACTTCCTTTAACCAAAACTCACACTTAGATAGCTTAGCATACAACTTCCTATCTCTCAAGATTATTCCAAAGAATGCTATACTTCCCATTGGATCCTAGAAATAGGAGAGAACATGGCACGAAAGAATGAGGATAAGTTGGCTTAAATGAGGTTAGAAAACTGGATTTACTGAGGAGGGACAGGAACACCAATGACAACCAATCCAGATGGGATTGCTAGACACATGTAGAATTCGTGGTAAAGTCCAAAGCGGATTGTAAGATTACCTATAGTCTCGGTATATAGATAGAAGCAATCTATCTTAGGGAATATTATTATTATTTTTTTTTGTTCCTTATGGTTATCCTACTCCCACGGATTGTATTTGTCCCCTAGGGCATCCTTACGCGAAATGCCACCTACTTATCTAGTACTATTCCAATCCAATCTTTAAAATCCTGCCTAGATATTTACTAATTTATATACCTTTCCTTGAGAGTCTAAGTCCATTAAGATTAATGTACAAACTAATCCTGTAAATTGGTATGACCATACTAAATCAACGTGTCATGATTCTTACCAATTCCAATCTTAATCATTTATGAGATTCCATTCACATACCTTATTCAATCTACAGGAGCATCAATCAAGTATACTCTTAGTCATCAAAATCAACACATACAATAATCGCTCATTATTTAACATATCTATTATTTCTACTAACCTCATGGAAGTGTTATCCTTACTTAGCTCATACCATTGTAGCTCTTGTAGTGCTTACTTGTGCATATAATTCTCCATCACATGATCTCTTTCTTCAATTTCCTGCGTAATCTTGATACTAACAGATCATTTGCTTAGTCATACCCTACCATACGACAAAAATTCCTTAAGAACTACATCTTGTGCTATTGGCCTCAATACTTTGACATCCTTTGTCTTAAATCGAGTTTTTCCACTTGTTTCTATAAATCCTTATTTTATCAATCCGTTAGAGATAGCGATCATACTCTAGTGTATCTATCAAACTTCAATCATGACACTCATTCCACAGTCAAACCCTTTTAGACTTCAAGTTCATCAACAGGGTATCCAAATATACCTTAATTACTAAGATGAAATCTCAATTCATATGTTTCTCATTCTTATCCTAAACTCCATCATTATTTATCCTGAGTATACCCCGAGTCATCGATTATTTCTAACTTGCTTTACCAAATTATATATATATATATATTTTTTTTTCAATAACTGAATCCTCAAGAGCTATTAGTACAAATCCCCTAATCTCAAAACCTTAATAATTAAACCTCAATGATCAATCATCTTAACCTTGAATTTACAACCTCGAATTCATCGTCGATCCCTTAGGTTACTCATCTAAAGGAATGGGAACCTAACCTTAGTGGTCATCCTACTCTAACTTTTAACGTCTCACTCAGCACTTTAAACCACAAGTCAAATCAACTATTGGCTACACCAATGTACAACCTTAGGACCTAGAGGTCTTAGCAAACTCGTTTTAGGAGCTTGATCACTTGGTTCATTCATACTACCTTAATTCTAATTAGGGTGTTAAGTTAATTCTTTTATGAGGTGTGATTTTATGCTACCCTGTCTCCTTCCCAGGATATCGCCCATCTCAGGGTTGCCTCTTTCTGCCATGGAATCCTGCATTCGCAGAACAAGTCAACTTCTTCCGTTTCATACAGAACCATTCAAGCAAGAATAAGCAACGCTACACACAGATCCTCATATTACTAAGATAGTAAGATGAGAGCAACCAATTCACACAAGGCAAACAATCAACACAAACAAACAATCAACACAGAGTAAACACAGAGAGAAGGGTATTGCAGACCATACCCGAGGCCAAAAGGAAAGACCAGCTCTGATACCACCAAATGTGATACCCCTAGTTACCACTAAAAGTACCACATGCATTACACGTGACCAACGAAGTAGAACGTAAAAAATGCGGAAGTTTTTTTTTTTTGAAAAGGGTTTAGGTGTCATTGACCTATTACCTCTCTAGCTTTATTTTAAGTACTTATGAAATATCCTTTCCTTCACTTTCAAAAACTTATCTTTCTGTAAGCGTCGAAAGAATTAACACCTTACGCGCATACACAACATACACATGGTTAAAGACCTTGAGAGAACATAAAACAGTATGACATAAATACATACATATATATTAAGTAGCATCGATGTACCTCTCGAATACCCACATGACTACATTAAAACATAAGTTCCGGTAGTAAAATAAATGAGACCTCTAACAGAATACAAAAGAAGAGATTCCTAAATCAGAGCTGCGTACTACCTAGACTCAACACAACCTAGTCCTTTTCAGGTACAAGAGGATGTCTGGGGTGCGTGATGGTGACACAAACTCCCCCCCACAGAACTCACACCTGCGCGGGATACCCGTCACCCTCCGGGTGCCCCTCGGCAACCATCTGATTCGCACCTGCATCGACGTCATGACGGAAGTCCTCGATATCGACTGTCAACGTGACGAGAAGAGCATAGAAAGAAGAGATAGAAAAGAAGGGTGAGAACATCGCATGAACTCACAACATGTAGGATACAGCAAACTAGAGCACGCACACAGAGGAAATCCACACAGTCGAATCAATAAGCAATCACGACATCTCATCATGGTGTACTCATATGAACGCAACTTTTACTATTATAATGCAATATCTAATGCATGCGGGCCCAAGGACACATCACCATAGGCAGAGCACATAGCAGCTGCCCGACCATATATACACAGCACGTCAGGAGTTAGAGTCTGTACTAGCATTGGTACAAAGAGCATTGCTCATACATTTTGGCCAAATCATTTAAGCGTTCTTCCAGACAATCTCAACTGACCCGAAAATCATGAGAGCGACAGGAATAGCTAAGCTTGGGTTCCCCAATCTCGACAGTAGGGAGCTAATCTACGTCACCTGAGATCTTCCGGGAGCTAGGCTATCCTCAGGGCTGGCGTCCCTTTTGAGGACCCACTGGCGTTCTTTGCAAAACCCAGTTGCACCCTTCCCAACCGATTTCACACTGTACCAAGTGCTACTGTTATATAGGTCATAAGGTTTTCAACCTCGAACATCAACAATGCTTCATGATGCATGTCACACAACAATGCTCACAACATTCACATCCTTACAGGCAAAGCCCATTGAACCATTCAACGTCACCACATTCCCGTGGCACGGCCCGAATTCAATGTCTTTCCTTCAAGGAAAACCGAACCCTACCTTGGGTTGGAACCGCACTCTCTCACTAAGCTTCTCAAGTTTTATGAAGAAAGAGGGTGTTGGTTATAATCTTTTATAGTAGTTTGTACTAATGTTCTTAATAATCATGTCCACTTAAGTCCTATAATTTACTAAGACTTATGATTGTGTCTTATGGATGGTATTACTTATCCTAATTCTTCTTGTATAAATAATTAAGATTAGATTTAACTTTTAATCAATCTTCATTAACTGGGCTATAATTAATCTTAATCCTCCTTAATTAAGTCTTAATCTCTTCCTTAGTTTTGGACTAAGCTTTTAATTACATTTGATTAAGGTTAATCATAGTTAGTTAATTCTTAATCATCATTACTAATTAATTACTTAATACTTTTATTAAGGTTAATTAACTTTAACCTTAATTAATCATCCGTTACTTAATTAACTTAAGTAGATTATGTTAATTTAACTTAGGTAATTAGATTAGCTAAGTCTACTAATTAATTTCTAAGTTTTAATTTCTTAATAACTTGGATTAGAGTTGAAGTCCAACTCCAATCTAACCTTTAATTTCATAATCTAATCTTGATTGACTTTTAATGAGTCTTTAACTCCTTTTCTTAAAGGTTTTAAACTTAAATTAAAAGCCTAAAGGTTTTATAACTCTTAGGAACTTATTTTTAGTCATGGCAACCTAAAATATTGACCTTTAAGTTGACTTTTACTTGGTTGGAATTGGAAATCCGAATTTGTTTTATTTATTTTTAAAGACTTATTCTTAATTGCACTTTAGTCCTTTTACTTGTAAAATTGCTTCTTAGTCCTTTTGGACCACCAAAGCCCATAAACATGTTTTCAACATACCCTTGACCTTTTTAAGATCAGAAAGGTATTCTTGATGAGTTTCATCAAGAACAACTCATGAACATCAAGAACAACTTGAATGTTCATCAAAACTTCAAATTTTTCACAACATCCAATCTTCACCAAAACTTCACACATTCATCAACAAACAATCTAAATGCCAAATATCATACTAATCCACTCAAAATCATCAACATACACATTAAAGTTCATAACTCCATTTTCAAGCTCATAAACACTATTTTTCAAAGATCAATCATCCAAAACAATTGTATACCTTCAACCAACTTCATGCATGTTCATAGATTCATCATACAAACACATTCCAAGCACCAAAAAAATTTTGAAACACATGCAGCCCCAAAATCCCTCAAGGCCGAGAGCTATTAAAGGAAAAAGGGGAAAATTTTTCCAAAATTGTTTCTTGGCTTGCATGCACCAACAATCACAATCCAAGCACATTCCAAGCATTAAAACAAACTTAAAAACATGTAAACAACCCAGCTCCAAGAATCCAAAACATTTGCTCAAAGAAAAGCTCAAAAAGTGATTTTTTTCAAGGAGAACAAGAGTAAAAACAAGGATTTTAAGGGCAAATCCTTGACTCTAGTTACCAATCCTACTAGAGTTCAAGTTCTCCCCCCCTTTACCTAAGGAATTTTCTGTAAAAATAAGGTGCAGTAACAGCCCCAAAAACAGCTCCAAGATCCTCCTCTTGATCACCAACAAGGACTTCTACAAGGTTGGAGGCTAGGTGTTTAAGCTTAGGTTCAAAAATGGAACCTTTAGCTTGAATGTGTTTGGAAGAAAAATGGAAAACTTGAGAGAAAATGGGAAGGAAGCTCACAGCTTCAAGTGGATGAGAATGAGTGAAATGAGAGAAAAAAAATTCTGGTTTGCATGTGAAAGGAAAAGGAAGAAAGTGGAGTTTTTGCATTAGGAAACATAAATGACACATGACTTATTTGCTTGCACACTTGTCTTGTAAGGAAGGGGAAAATTTACAAGTGTCTCCCATGCACATTATTCTGCATGCACGGCTGTTATGATGTGTCAAGGTGAGTCAGTGTAAATTTTTCTGGCCCGGATCAAGAGTATTCGGGCCCGGTTCAAGGGACAGGAGGGGCAAAAAGGTCATTTTCACAAAAAACCCCAAAAATTCCCAAAAATTCCCTAAAAATAGGAAATTTAATTCTAAATCCAAAAATATAAATTTTGATGATTAAAAATAATTTTAATCACTCAAAATCCAATAAAACACTCAAAACGGCAAAAACGGCAAAACGGTAAAAACGCGGGTGTTACATCTCTCCCCCTCTTAAAAGAAATTTCGTCCTCGAAATTTGTGCCTACCTTCTTGACATAAATGAGGATGGGACTTCTTCATTTGCTCTTCCAACTCCCAGGTTGCATTCCCCTCATCGGTTGCACTCTAAATAACTTTCACCAACGGAATCTCTTTTCCTCTCAACTGCTTGATCCTTCGGTCTCCGATTCACACAGGTAATACCTCATAAGTCAAGTTTTCTTTTAATTGTATTACGTCGGGTTCTATGACGTGCGAAGGGTCATGAATATACTTTCGGAGTTGTGACACATGGAACACATTATGAAGATTAGAAAGAAAAGGTGGCAAAGCAATTTGGTAAGCAACAAGACCAATTCTTTTCAAAATTTGGTAGGGACCAATGAATTTAGGTGTAAGTTTTCGAGATCGCATTGCCCTACCAATCCCAGTCGTTGGTGTAACTCTCAAAAAGACATGGTCTCCTTCTTTGAATTCAAGGGGTTTCCTCCTCCAATCATAGTAACTTTTCTACCTGCTCTGTGATATTTTCATCCTTTCCTGAATCATCTTGATCTTTTCCGTGGTTTGCTGAATCATCTCAGGCCCCAACACTAGGCTATCGCCAGATTCAAACCAACATAAAGGTGTTCTACACTTTCTACTATACAGGGCTTCATATGGTGCCATTCCAATACTAGAATGGAAACTATTGTTGTAGGTGAACTCGATCAGTGCCAACAACTGATCCCAACTTCCCTTGTGTTCTAACACACATGCCCTCAGCAAATCCTCTAGGGATTGGATAGTCCGCTCAGACTGACCATCTGTTTGAGGGTGATATGATGAACTAAGCCTCAACTTGGTTCCTAAAGCTTGTTGCAGACTACCCCAAAATCTGGATGTAAATCTAGGGTCTCTATCTGACACTATGCTAGACGGAACCCCATGTAGTCTTATTACTTCCTTAATATACAACTGGGTCAACTTTTCTAGAGAAAACTTAATGTTAATGGGCAAGAAATGAGCAGATTTTGTTAACCTATCAACAATTACCCATATAGCATCAAAACCTGCAGAAGTTCTAGGTAAACCTACCACAAAATCCATAGATATGCTATCCCATTTCCACTCAGGGACATCTAAAGGCTGTAACTCTCCTGATGGTCTTTGATGTTCAATCTTAGCTTTCTGACAAACCAAACAAGAAGCTACATACTCAGCTACTTCCTTTTTCATTCCAGACCACCAAAACATCTTCTTCAGATCTTGATATATCTTAGTTGTTCCAGGGTGAATACTCAATCCACTCTTATGAGCCTCTTCTAAGATCAGTTTCCTTATTCACTTATCATCAGGTATACATATCCTATTTTTGAATCTAATAATCCCATCAGTTCCCTTACAAAACTCAGATTCTCCTTTCTTAGGGACTAGATCCTTCAAAACTTGCAAAGATTGATCCACTTCCTGTGCTACGCGAACTTGCTCCAAGAAATCACTTGAAATCTTCAAGGTTCCCAATCTTATACTCTTAGGACCAAATCCAACATCTAGGTTTAGGTCTCTAAACTTTTCTATCAGCTCTAGTTCCTTAACCATCATTGCTGACATGTGCAAAGATTTCCTACTCAACGCATCAGCCACTACATTGGCTTTCCCAGGGTGGTATTGCAGACTAAAATCATAATCCTTTAAAAAACTCCATCCATCGTCTCTGCCTCATATTCAATTCCTTCTGATCAAACAGATACTTCAAGCTCTTATGGTCACTGAAGACTTCAAACCTAGCGCCATACAGATGGTGCCTCCAAATCTTCAGAGCAAAAACTATGGCTGCCAACTCTAGATCATGCGTAGGGTAATTTACTTCGTGTGTTCGCAGTTGCCTAGAGGCATAAGCCACTACTTTTCCTTTTTTTCATCAACACACCGCCTAATCCTTGTTTTGAAGCATCACATTATACTTCAAAACTCTCTTGTGGGTCAGGTAAAACTAACGCAGGCGCAGAAGTTAACCTCTTCTTCAATTCCTGAAAACTATCTTCATACTACTGGCTCCATACAAAAGGTTGGTCTTTCCTAATCAAATGGTTCAACGGAGTTGCTATCCTTGAAAAATTTTCAATAAACTTACGGTAGTAACCAACTAACCCCAAGAAGCTTCTCACTTCCGTTAAAGTCCCAGGTGATTCCCACTACAACACAGTTTCTACCTTAGCTGGGTCTACGCTAACTCGTCCACTATAAATCACATGACCTAGGAAATTCACTTCCTTTAACCAAAACTCACACTTAGATAGCTTAGCATACAACTTCCTATCTCTCAAGATTATTCCAAAGAATGCTATACTTCCCATTGGATCCTAGAAATAGGAGAGAACATGGCACGAAAGAATGAGGATAAGTTGGCTTAAATGAGGTTAGAAAACTGGATTTACTGAGGAGGGACAGGAACACCAATGACAACCAATCCAGATGGGATTGCTAGACACATGTAGAATTCGTGGTAAAGTCCAAAGCGGATTGTAAGATTACCTATAGTCTCGGTATATAGATAGAAGCAATCTATCTTAGGGAATATTATTATTATTTTTTTTTGTTCCTTATGGTTATCCTACTCCCACGGATTGTATTTGTCCCCTAGGGCATCCTTACGCGAAATGCCACCTACTTATCTAGTACTATTCCAATCCAATCTTTAAAATCCTGCCTAGATATTTACTAATTTATATACCTTTCCTTGAGAGTCTAAGTCCATTAAGATTAATGTACAAACTAATCCTGTAAATTGGTATGACCATACTAAATCAACGTGTCATGATTCTTACCAATTCCAATCTTAATCATTTATGAGATTCCATTCACATACCTTATTCAATCTACAGGAGCATCAATCAAGTATACTCTTAGTCATCAAAATCAACACATACAATAATCGCTCATTATTTAACATATCTATTATTTCTACTAACCTCATGGAAGTGTTATCCTTACTTAGCTCATACCATTGTAGCTCTTGTAGTGCTTACTTGTGCATATAATTCTCCATCACATGATCTCTTTCTTCAATTTCCTGCGTAATCTTGATACTAACAGATCATTTGCTTAGTCATACCCTACCATACGACAAAAATTCCTTAAGAACTACATCTTGTGCTATTGGCCTCAATACTTTGACATCCTTTGTCTTAAATCGAGTTTTTCCACTTGTTTCTATAAATCCTTATTTTATCAATCCGTTAGAGATAGCGATCATACTCTAGTGTATCTATCAAACTTCAATCATGACACTCATTCCACAGTCAAACCCTTTTAGACTTCAAGTTCATCAACAGGGTATCCAAATATACCTTAATTACTAAGATGAAATCTCAATTCATATGTTTCTCATTCTTATCCTAAACTCCATCATTATTTATCCTGAGTATACCCCGAGTCATCGATTATTTCTAACTTGCTTTACCAAATTATATATATATATATATTTTTTTTTCAATAACTGAATCCTCAAGAGCTATTAGTACAAATCCCCTAATCTCAAAACCTTAATAATTAAACCTCAATGATCAATCATCTTAACCTTGAATTTACAACCTCGAATTCATCGTCGATCCCTTAGGTTACTCATCTAAAGGAATGGGAACCTAACCTTAGTGGTCATCCTACTCTAACTTTTAACGTCTCACTCAGCACTTTAAACCACAAGTCAAATCAACTATTGGCTACACCAATGTACAACCTTAGGACCTAGAGGTCTTAGCAAACTCGTTTTAGGAGCTTGATCACTTGGTTCATTCATACTACCTTAATTCTAATTAGGGTGTTAAGTTAATTCTTTTATGAGGTGTGATTTTATGCTACCCTGTCTCCTTCCCAGGATATCGCCCATCTCAGGGTTGCCTCTTTCTGCCATGGAATCCTGCATTCGCAGAACAAGTCAACTTCTTCCGTTTCATACAGAACCATTCAAGCAAGAATAAGCAACGCTACACACAGATCCTCATATTACTAAGATAGTAAGATGAGAGCAACCAATTCACACAAGGCAAACAATCAACACAAACAAACAATCAACACAGAGTAAACACAGAGAGAAGGGTATTGCAGACCATACCCGAGGCCAAAAGGAAAGACCAGCTCTGATACCACCAAATGTGATACCCCTAGTTACCACTAAAAGTACCACATGCATTACACGTGACCAACGAAGTAGAACGTAAAAAATGCGGAAGTTTTTTTTTTTTGAAAAGGGTTTAGGTGTCATTGACCTATTACCTCTCTAGCTTTATTTTAAGTACTTATGAAATATCCTTTCCTTCACTTTCAAAAACTTATCTTTCTGTAAGCGTCGAAAGAATTAACACCTTACGCGCATACACAACATACACATGGTTAAAGACCTTGAGAGAACATAAAACAGTATGACATAAATACATACATATATATTAAGTAGCATCGATGTACCTCTCGAATACCCACATGACTACATTAAAACATAAGTTCCGGTAGTAAAATAAATGAGACCTCTAACAGAATACAAAAGAAGAGATTCCTAAATCAGAGCTGCGTACTACCTAGACTCAACACAACCTAGTCCTTTTCAGGTACAAGAGGATGTCTGGGGTGCGTGATGGTGACACAAACTCCCCCCCACAGAACTCACACCTGCGCGGGATACCCGTCACCCTCCGGGTGCCCCTCGGCAACCATCTGATTCGCACCTGCATCGACGTCATGACGGAAGTCCTCGATATCGACTGTCAACGTGACGAGAAGAGCATAGAAAGAAGAGATAGAAAAGAAGGGTGAGAACATCGCATGAACTCACAACATGTAGGATACAGCAAACTAGAGCACGCACACAGAGGAAATCCACACAGTCGAATCAATAAGCAATCACGACATCTCATCATGGTGTACTCATATGAACGCAACTTTTACTATTATAATGCAATATCTAATGCATGCGGGCCCAAGGACACATCACCATAGGCAGAGCACATAGCAGCTGCCCGACCATATATACACAGCACGTCAGGAGTTAGAGTCTGTACTAGCATTGGTACAAAGAGCATTGCTCATACATTTTGGCCAAATCATTTAAGCGTTCTTCCAGACAATCTCAACTGACCCGAAAATCATGAGAGCGACAGGAATAGCTAAGTTGGGTTCCCCAATCTCGACAGTAGGGAGCTAATCTACGTCACCTGAGATCTTCCGGGAGCTAGGCTATCCTCAGGGCTGGCGTCCCTTTTGAGGACCCACTGGCGTTCTTTGCAAAACCCAGTTGCACCCTTCCCAACCGATTTCACACTGTACCAAGTGCTACTGTTATATAGGTCATAAGGTTTTCAACCTCGAACATCAACAATGCTTCATGATGCATGTCACACAACAATGCTCACAACATTCACATCCTTACAGGCAAAGCCCATTGAACCATTCAACGTCACCACATTCCCGTGGCACGGCCCGAATTCAATGTCTTTCCTTCAAGGAAAACCGAACCCTACCTTGGGTTGGAACCGCACTCTCTCACTAAGCTTCTCAAGTTTTATGAAGAAAGAGGGTGTTGGTTATAATCTTTTATAGTAGTTTGTACTAATGTTCTTAATAATCATGTCCACTTAAGTCCTATAATTTACTAAGACTTATGATTGTGTCTTATGGATGGTATTACTTATCCTAATTCTTCTTGTATAAATAATTAAGATTAGATTTAACTTTTAATCAATCTTCATTAACTGGGCTATAATTAATCTTAATCCTCCTTAATTAAGTCTTAATCTCTTCCTTAGTTTTGGACTAAGCTTTTAATTACATTTGATTAAGGTTAATCATAGTTAGTTAATTCTTAATCATCATTACTAATTAATTACTTAATACTTTTATTAAGGTTAATTAACTTTAACCTTAATTAATCATCCGTTACTTAATTAACTTAAGTAGATTATGTTAATTTAACTTAGGTAATTAGATTAGCTAAGTCTACTAATTAATTTCTAAGTTTTAATTTCTTAATAACTTGGATTAGAGTTGAAGTCCAACTCCAATCTAACCTTTAATTTCATAATCTAATCTTGATTGACTTTTAATGAGTCTTTAACTCCTTTTCTTAAAGGTTTTAAACTTAAATTAAAAGCCTAAAGGTTTTATAACTCTTAGGAACTTATTTTTAGTCATGGCAACCTAAAATATTGACCTTTAAGTTGACTTTTACTTGGTTGGAATTGGAAATCCGAATTTGTTTTATTTATTTTTAAAGACTTATTCTTAATTGCACTTTAGTCCTTTTACTTGTAAAATTGCTTCTTAGTCCTTTTGGACCACCAAAGCCCATAAACATGTTTTCAACATACCCTTGACCTTTTTAAGATCAGAAAGGTATTCTTGATGAGTTTCATCAAGAACAACTCATGAACATCAAGAACAACTTGAATGTTCATCAAAACTTCAAATTTTTCACAACATCCAATCTTCACCAAAACTTCACACATTCATCAACAAACAATCTAAATGCCAAATATCATACTAATCCACTCAAAATCATCAACATACACATTAAAGTTCATAACTCCATTTTCAAGCTCATAAACACTATTTTTCAAAGATCAATCATCCAAAACAATTGTATACCTTCAACCAACTTCATGCATGTTCATAGATTCATCATACAAACACATTCCAAGCACCAAAAAAATTTTGAAACACATGCAGCCCCAAAATCCCTCAAGGCCGAGAGCTA
This sequence comes from Sesbania bispinosa, assembly GCA_026901365.1. Lineage (NCBI taxonomy): Eukaryota > Viridiplantae > Streptophyta > Magnoliopsida > Fabales > Fabaceae > Sesbania > Sesbania bispinosa. The sequence continues at coordinate 153,771 of QLOH01000830.1, forward strand.
TTAAAGGAAAAAGGGGAAAATTTTTCCAAAATTGTTTCTTGGCTTGCATGCACCAACAATCACAATCCAAGCACATTCCAAGCATTAAAACAAACTTAAAAACATGTAAACAACCCAGCTCCAAGAATCCAAAACATTTGCTCAAAGAAAAGCTCAAAAAGTGATTTTTTTCAAGGAGAACAAGAGTAAAAACAAGGATTTTAAGGGCAAATCCTTGACTCTAGTTACCAATCCTACTAGAGTTCAAGTTCTCCCCCCCTTTACCTAAGGAATTTTCTGTAAAAATAAGGTGCAGTAACAGCCCCAAAAACAGCTCCAAGATCCTCCTCTTGATCACCAACAAGGACTTCTACAAGGTTGGAGGCTAGGTGTTTAAGCTTAGGTTCAAAAATGGAACCTTTAGCTTGAATGTGTTTGGAAGAAAAATGGAAAACTTGAGAGAAAATGGGAAGGAAGCTCACAGCTTCAAGTGGATGAGAATGAGTGAAATGAGAGAAAAAAAATTCTGGTTTGCATGTGAAAGGAAAAGGAAGAAAGTGGAGTTTTTGCATTAGGAAACATAAATGACACATGGCTTATTTGCTTGCACACTTGTCTTGTAAGGAAGGGGAAAATTTACAAGTGTCTCCCATGCACATTATTCTGCATGCACGGCTGTTATGATGTGTCAAGGTGAGTCAGTGTAAATTTTTCTGGCCTGGATCAAGAGTATTCGGGCCCGGTTCAAGGGACAGGAGGGGCAAAAAGGTCATTTTCACAAAAAAACCCAAAAATTCCCAAAAATTCCCTAAAAATAGGAAATTTAATTCTAAATCCAAAAATATAAATTTTGATGATTAAAAATAATTTTAATCACTCAAAATCCAATAAAACACTCAAAACGGCAAAAACGGCAAAACGGTAAAAACGCGGGTGTTACAGATGTTTCATTCCATGTGCAACCTTCTTCCCCACAGCAGTAAAGCTACTCTTCAGTTCAACCATGGCATTCAGATGGGGAAGATCCTATTGAAAGAAAGTTGCAAGAATTGATACAATTTCAGAAGGATTGTGAAGACGCAGGACTACCCGCTGACCTCATACTAGCTAAGATAGTAGAAAATATGACCAAATATCGGTCAGAACAAATTTCAGCAAATGCACAACCCAACCCTGAAGAACAGTATGATGACATGACCACCATAAGTGTTCAACTGATAGGGGAGGAAACCAATGACAATCTGGCTGAAGAAGAAGAAGAAAAAGAAGAGGAACCTAAAGAAAGAGAAGCTGGAGAAAGGGAATCAGAAGAAGCTGAAGAAGAAAAGGAAGAAGAAGAAGGTGAAGTAGAAGTAGAAGAAGAAAAATGAGAGGATGAAACAGAAGAGACTGTGCTTAAAGAAGAGATTGACTGTGAAAGGGAGGAAGAGAACAAAACATATGAGAGTGTACATGATGAAAAAGATCAAGAAAATGAGAAAAAAGAGTAAACAGGGAGATAGTGAGTCAAAGCCCGAGAAAGGAGAGGAAGTGGTACCAAGACCAAAGACCTTACCTTATCCAACCAGCCCTTCAAAGGAAGATCAAGAAAGGCATGGTGCAAGTGTTAAACTTTCCAGACCTCACAAAAGAAAGGCCTGCGAATACACTGACCTGACCAGAGCAAAGAGAGGAAGAATCATGCCTAGAGAATCAAATTCAAAGCCTAGAGCCAGATTGAAGACAAAGTGGTTAGGTGTGTTTCATATCAAAGACCCTTGTGAAGCAAAGAAATGGAGAACATTCAATTGTGAATCATCCAAGCTTCAGGAGAAGAAGACTCATGCACATCAGAGCAAGATAATAAAGAAAAGAAAAGTCAAGCCAAGGGCGTCAGAAGCATGGTCTAATTCCAGAAAGAAGCCTTATTATTCTTTTCTTTTTTATTATTTTTTTTATCTTAGTCAGGCCAAAAGAGTCAGCAACATGGTCTAACTCCAGACACAAGACCAAGTGGTTAGATTCCAATCTCATTCACAATTGGTCCGAGGCAAGAATATGAGTAGGCACACTACCAAAAGGAATCAAGGGTACAACACAGAGGCTGGCAAAAGGATTCCAGTATCACCCACCTTGAAAGAATAGGTGTCAAGCTATATGACGTTAAACGAGCGCTTCCTGGGAGGCAACCCAGAGATTTTTAAGTTTTTATTTGTTTTCAATTTTGTTTGTTAATTAGGATTTTTCATTTTTTTTAGGATTTAGGAAATTTTGAAAATTGATTGGAATAAGTTTGTGCAAAATAAAATTTTTAAAACAATAGGCTGTAGCAGAAAAACGTTACTGAAAATTGCAAAATTTCATTCTGTTTTTTGCGCTTCACCTGCGCTGAGCACAGGTAAAGCGCAGAATACACTTTACAGGTTTTTGAAACTGAAACCCGCGCTCCACTCATACTGAGGCGCAGGTGGAGCGCAAGTACGCGCTGTTATTTAAATTGAACTAAAAAACAGAGGGAAGTAATTCGTTCTTCCTCGCCTGTTTTCTCTTATACCGTCTATCTATTTCCTCAGCTCTTCTTTTCACTTTTTCCACTCACAAACCTCCATCAATTTTGAAACTTTCAAGTTTCAGGTATGTTTTATTTAATTTTTACCAATTGAAATCTTCATTTACTCTGTTTTTATGATTTGAACTTTAGGATAGCAACCTTAGGATTATGAATGAGTATATTGTTGATTGTTTCTATCTTGAATGTGATTTTGGCTGTGTGGAACATGAAGAACAATTTGTTTGATTGGAATGCTCTTTGTTTTGTGAGTTATTAAATTTAAAAATGTTATGCTCTGTTTCTTTCAAAAATTTTGAACTTTCACTTTCCATGGATTGATTGAATGCTTGCAAAACAAATGGGTATGTTTTGTTTTTAGGAAGCCATTACCAAGTGCAATGAAATTTTGTTGTGAAGAGATTAATTCTTTTGAAAGCATTTTGAATTATGCATGCAAATTGGTTAATGATAGTCTTCCATGTTCTACATGAATTGGTGTTTGCAATAAGGCATCATTAAAATGAATGAGTTTTCATCAACTAACTATTCCTATTTGACTTTTCAGATGCCTAGGATCAAATACATTGTTGGCCTTTCTCGTGGCTCTAGCTAACGAAGAAAAGGTATGGGGAGGAGGGTCAGAGATGAACCCCATTATGACCCCATGAAATTCAAGAGTGCACAGGCTGCTGCAAAGTATAAAGCTCTTAAATCATGCAACTTTGTGTTGACAAGACCAGTTGACCTCAAACCAATCAGGAGTTACCAGACCATTACCCAGACAGGCTGCTTGAAGAGTTCCGGATATTCTTGCAGTGGCCTGGGGACAGGCCTATTCATCTAGGGGGAGGTGGAGCAGCAGCGGCAGGAGAGTAGGACAAGGACTTACAGGATACAGAGAATGAAGATTGACACTGGTGTTTTTCTTTCTTTTCATTCTTTTAATTTCTATTTTTTTTAATTAATTATGATTTTTGTTTTGTATTTCAATTTTTTTAGGATTTTAGGAATTAGGGATTTAAGGAATTAATTTTAGAATCTCAAAGCTAGGCAATCTAACTAACCAAATTAGGAAAGAAATGGGAATTTTGTGATTGAATCCATAATCAGTTAGGATTAGGATATTGTGAAGGAAAATATATCAGGGTAGTTAATTAATTTCAGTAAGTGCTTTATCAAGGAATTTAGCCAAAAGCCGGCAAGTTGTGAGACCAAACACTGATATGAGAGTTTTCACAGCTGCTTGTCAACTGCTATTGCTTGAGTTTTTGGATTTTATTCTGCACATGAAAATAATGGAAGTGATAAAGACAAATTTTGTGATTTAATTGTTTGCTCAGTGCCAAAAAGCAAACCCTTGAAAAAAAATTCCAATTTTTTTTTGTAACCCATTTGAGCTTTAATGTTTCTTCTTATGCACCCCAGCCAAAATTAATGTTTATATCTTGTCCCTTATACACTTGGGATAGAGAGCAAAAGGTGCAATCTGATAAAATGGGGAGAAGTGGTTGGTTACTTGAAGATGAAAGAAATACAAAGAGCAGACACAAGAAAGCAAAAGAAGATCACTTCCTCAAAATCAAAAGAAAAAGTGAATAAGTTGGGGGGAGTGAATCATCAAACAAAGAAAGAGGCCAGCTGAATGATACAAGTCAAGAATGAAATGGAAGAATGGAGAGAAATTTCAAGTCCAAGAAAAATTTAAAGATGCTCTCTATTCCAGTGTTCTCTTTGCATATCCAGAAAAACCATAATTTCTTGATAGCCCAACCTCATTACAACCAAGAAAAGACCTTTGGATCCATGTTGACCATGTGCATGTCTAGAAACCAGAAACGACTATCAATTTTAGTTGTTCAACTGCTGTGAAAAATTGAGGGAAACACTTATCCGTGAGAATGAGAGAATTCCTTGATTTATCACTTATTGTTTTGGTTGCTATTTCTGAAAAAGTTTGAATGTATTCTTATCCTGTCCTGATTGAGTACTAGTAATATCACTTGATTCTGACTTTTAATCTGATATTTGGAATTGACAGCTGCCTAGCAAGAGGTGATGAAATTATTTCCTTATTCTTGAGAATCTTAACAGGGGGATTGAATCCATTTTGATTGTAGAAGGTTTTCTTGATTGAGGACAAGCAAGAAGCTAAGTTGGGGGGAATTTGATAAGTGAAAAATATATGATAATTTACTGTATAATTTCAGCACTTATCAAGGATAAAATAGTAAATTTATGCCCCAAATTACCTCTTTTTAGTAATAAATGCATATTTTGTAATTATTTGATTTGAATTTGAATATGATGCTATTTTGAAAGAAAATCTGTTGATTTTGCAGATAAAATGGCAAGTTTTAAATGGAGAAAATAGATAGCATTTATTTGAAGAGAGAATCTGCAGATGAGAGTTTAAAAGGCAGCAAATCAAGATAAAATCATCAGCCATTTAAACAAGGATTCTGAAGATAAATTTCTAAATTCAAATTTAAGATCAAATCAGCACAAGATCAAGCTAAAAAGAGAGAAATAAGGAAAGCAAAGCAAACAAGGATAAGATCAGGAAGAGATCAAGCTGAAAAAGAGGAAATCAAGGAAGCTAGATCGTGTATCACGCTCCACCTGCGCTGAGCGAAGGTGGAGCGCAGTAATTAAAATACATTCTGGATCCTGCGCTCCAAACGCGCTGAGCGCAAGTTGAAGCGCAGGAATACGAGATCATTTTATCAAAAGATTTCAAATCAGATTCCTTCCAGATTTCATATAGCTTTCCAACTTCTATTTAAAGGAATCTTTTGCATAGATCAAAAGGAGCTGGAAGAGAGACGGCAGAGCAGAGCTAGGGCTGGAGAAAAGTGTGACAGTTTCTCTGTTGGGTTGTAATGGCTACCATGCGTAGCTAAACTCTCCGATAGGACTGAACATAGTTGATTCAATCCCCAATTGTATGTGAATTCTCTTTAATATCTATGAATCCCTGTTTTTATGATATCGGTATTTTTATTCTGTGCTTAATGCTTAGCTTCCGCCTGTGTGCCGGAGTTATAGGTTGATTTTATAATATTCATTGGTAAATGGTTTTGTGAAATCAATAGCGAGTTTGGGGGAGCCTAGACATAGGAAACTTGAACTCTGATTGGTAAAAATACTCAAAGTAGTCACTATGGGAATAGAGCTATATGGCGAACTGATAGTTTTAACAAACGGAAAAGTAGATCTTTAAAGCCGAGGTAATTTGTCGCTTGGGAGAACCTGCATGGATTATTTCTGAGTATTTTATCGCTAGGACACTAGGGTAAAATAATATAGTTTGACTAAGGTATTATAACTACATATTCATAAATATTATTGGGATTCACATACGAAAGGGGTGCGATGATACGGAGTTCAATCCTAGTCCAAGTAACTATCTCTATCCATCTCACTTCAAGTTCAATTTTATTTACTTACATAATTCTCAACAAACAAACATACGCTCTTACTTGATAGTTGTGACCACTAACCTTTATAAATTGAACCGTTCCCTGTGGATACGATACTCTTACTTACTATTATATTGTTGAGGTTTTGGTACGCTTGCCAGAATTTCAACAATTTCCTGATTGCATATATGAAAAATTGGTTTGCATATATATGAGAAGTAGCTATAAGTATACATTCCATTATTCTTATTAGTACATATTTGTGAATCCCTTGATTATGAATGTGTTTGGTAAGCCACAACTAGCTGAAAGCTGAAATTAGTAGCTGAAATCATTTTAACTGTGTTTGGTAAGGTAATTTTTTTGGGTAGCTACTATCTTTTTTTGAAAAGGTACTTGAGGTAGCTTATGTAAAAAAGCTCCAATTTTCAGCTACTAGCTGAAAATTAATTACAAGTTTATCCCTTAACCACCCAACTTATCATTATTTAATAATTAATGATGTCCTTATATGTCTTTTACTATTTTTAGCTAGTTATACCAAACACATTCAATCAAATCAGCTATAGTTTTTTATCTTCCAGTTAACTTTAAGCTTTCAGCTAACTTTTCAGCTAACTTTTCAAGTAGTTTTACCAAACACTATATATATATATATATATGTATATGTATATATATAATAAAAAGGGATCAATTCACAATAGAGACTTTCAAAAATTTGAGATCAAAGTTTTATGTTAGGAGAGTTGGTGTGGAACGAAGGATTAGAAATGATCATGAGATATTTTTTATTAGATAAATTAGATGAGGAGAGAACTTATAAAAGACGAGTTCTACAATTATTCAACTTAAAAAGGTTAATTAATTATCCTTCTAAATATATTATATGTAAATATTTGAGAAAATGATATTAATCTATGAATATCCATTTATTTAATTTGTTATTAAAAAACTTATTTTCAAAAGATATTTTAATATACTTTAAAAAAAATAATGTATACTTTAATTTTTTTGGTAACAAAAATGAAATAATTAGTTAATTTCATAATGTCCTTCTTTTCTTCTTACTGGTATATCTACTCTCTTTTTATATATTCTATTAACAAGCTTAAAAGGAGTATGATTAACCTTGCAGTGGAATACAAATACTGGAATCCTATTAAGATAGGAAGGAAGGGACCCAAAATATCCCATCTTGCCTTTGCAGATGATCTCATCCTATTTGCTGAGGCCTCTATGGAGCAGGTGGAAATAATACAAATTGTCCTGGATGCTTTTTGTGAAAGCTCTGGACAAAAGGTAAGTAAAGATAAGACTAGAATCTATTTCTCACCTAATGTTTGTATGCAGGTAAGGGAAGAAATTTCCAGCACTCTGGGTTATCAGAGAACAAATGATTTAGGAAAATATCTGGGAGTTCCTATTCACCATTCAAAAATTACTAGAAGCTCTTTTCAGGCAGTCCTACATAAAACTAAGCATAGGTTGAATGCTTGGAAGGCAAAGACTCTTTCCTTTGCTGGCAGACTCACTCTATCACAATCAGTTCTTAATGCTATGCCTACTTATTTAATGCAAACTACATATTTGCCAACATCTACATGTGAATAGCTGGACATAAATTGTAGGAATTTCTTATGGGGAGATACAAAAGAGAAGAGGAAGACTCATCTAGTTAATTGGGAAAAAATTTGTAGCCCAAAACTGACTGGAGGGTTGGGACTCCGTAGAGCAAGAGATGTTAATAATGCTTACATGATGAAGATTGGCCGGGACCTGATCAACCAGCCAAATGAATTATGGGTTCAAATTCTAAAGGCTAAGTATGGGTGTGGGGAATCTATTATTCCTACAGTTAAACGTAAAGTGGGTGATTCCAATTTATGGAAAGGTGTTTGTGCCAATTGGAATAATCTTCTCTCTAATTGTGCTTGGAGAATTAGGAATGGAGAAGAAATCAGATTTTGGTTAGACAGATGGATACCAGGTTTGGATAGTCTAATTAACTAAATTTGCTCTCCTCCAAAAGAAGATAATTCAAATCTGCCTTTAACTCAAATTTTGAAGGTTTCTGGAGACTGGGATATTAATCTTTTTTAGCATCTACTTCCTCAAGATGTTTGCATTAAAATTATGCAACAAACACCTCCTATTACTACAAAGAGTAGAGACTTTTAGCATGGGAAAGGAATTCAGAGGGGTGGCTTACAATAAGTCAGCTTATGAGTATCTTACTAGTGTTCCTAAAGGTTTAAAGAATCCTATTTTTAATGAAATTTGGAGGTGGCAGGGCCCTCAGAGGATTAAGATTTTGCTATGGAAAATAGCTTCTTATGCTATTTTGACAAACGTCCAAAGGAAGAAAAGGAATTTATCCACACATGATCTATGTGTTCTATGCAAGACAGAACCGGAGTATTCTTTGCATCTCTTTCGAGATTGCCCTGATATTACTGAGTTATGGGGGAAATTGTTACCTGAAGGCATCAATCAACAATTTTTTCAATATCAAAATCTTCATAAATGGCTACTGGAAATTTAAAAGCTTACAATCATCAAGACCAGATTTTGCATCGTACCCTAATTTTTGGGATAGCTTTGGATAATATATGGCAGCATAGGAACAATATTGTTTTTAATAATTCTAGAAGCTCTATTCAGGAACTCTACCATCAGATACAACAACAATATCAAGAAACAACAACAGCTATTCATACAAATCAGACAGCTATCATTAGTAAGCAAGGGAGAGTTCAATACCTTCTCAGATGGTTCCCTCCTCCTAATCTCTGGTTCAAGGTCAACACTGACAGGGCTTTCTCAGCTACAACTGGTCGAGTTGCTTGCGGTGGTGTTATTAGGGACGCTCGCGGATCTTTCATCATTGGGTTTGGTGCTCACATTAGTTGTGGCAGTGCTCTGGAAACGGAATTGTGGGGCTTGTTGAAAGGAGCTCGGCTAGCAAAAAGGAAAGGACTTTAGTATATTATTTTAGAATTAGATTCTACATTAGCAATTAAGCTGGTAAATGAGCAACGTTCTGGTACTCACCTTTGCTCAACCTTGATCGAGCAGATAAAGGAGACGACGAGGTGCTTTGCATCTGTTCAGTGGTCGCACATTCTCCTTGAAGCAAATCATCTTGTTGATTGCCTTGCCAAAGCTGCGCTCGAAGAAGGTTTTGGTTTCCGAGAATTTTGTTCTCCTCCAAGCTATGCCCTACTGCCTCTGTTGCAAGATGGAATAGGGAGTGTCTCTATTGATAGCTCTGGAATATGGAGTGTTTCTGAGGATGTCTCTTACGGTTTGCCTCAGTTGGGCCGAGTCCGGGCCTTAGGTTCTTAGCTTTTTCTTTGTAATTTTCCTAATTCATAAAAAAAAGGAGTTTTTATCAATAATTTTAAATTAAGAATTTTTTTATTATTCACTTTAGTTTATTTTCTCATTTTTTTCATTCTTTACCAAGATCTTTGAGGAGTTTTATTTGTGATGCAACTTTACTTTGTTTCATAATAATTTGAGAGTTTCTAATGATTTTCAATTTTATGTAATGTTATTCAAAACAATTTCAGCTCAATGATGGAGTGGATAAATGTATTTAGCTATATATTATTACAATTTCCTACTAAATTTTTTGATAACTCATATGTTCATACATATTTTTGTCAGTTTTTTATTTGATTTAATAACTAGAATTCAAATTACTTATAAATGATTTGTTGGATAAAATTGAAAATATCTATCTATTAATTCTCAAAATTCGAGTCATGTGTATCGTACAGGTTCCTTATTAGTATAAAATATAGGAAAGAATAATCGTTATTTAAAAAATTAATACTTGAAATTATAAAAATATATATTATGTATAATGCATTATAAAATCAAATATACTAAAATTGTGATAAAAACATATTCATATATATAATAAATTATAAAATTATTAAAAACTCAATCATTGATTTTTAATTAATATTTATAATTGAACAATATTTTATACTCTAAAATACGTTTGCAGAAAAGAGTATTAGAGTGTGTTTGGTAAGTCATTTCAGTTATGTTTGGTAAAGTAGTTTTTTAATAGCTACTAACTTTTCTTGAAAAGCTACTTGAGGTAGATTTTTTTAAAAAAACTCTCATTTTAAGCTATTAGCTGAAAATTAATTATAAGTTTATCCATCAACCACCCCCACTTATTATTATTTAATAATTAATTATGTCCTCGTATGTCATTTTATTATTTTAGCTAACTTTTTCCAAACACCTTCAATCAAATCAGCTAATTTTTCAACTTTCAACTAGCTTTGCAGCTAATTTTACCAAACACACTTAGGGATGACAATTGAGCCCAAGCCCTATGGGTACCCGCAATGGGCAGGGTAAAAACCCGCAAAGCGGGTATGGGCGCGGGTACGGGCAATAGCCCGCATTTTTTCATGGGGACGGGTGCGGGTAGGGGCACTGTGATGCCCAGCCCGCCCCATACCCGCACTCATATATATAATTATTTAATAAATAATACCATACATGATTATATATAGGGATATATTAATTTTATTAAAATATCAAATATAATTATACATATTTTTAAAATTAATATATATATATAATATTACAAATTAAATATATTTTTAAAACTCTCTTTTTTTTGTTTTTTTCTTTATAATATATGACTAATTAGTGTTAATAATCATTTTTTTTACAGATCTTGGAGAATTCTAACACATGATATTCAAGTTTATAAAATAGTGTGACGTGAAAGTATATTGTAATATTTAATAAAAATTTTAAACATTAGATCATGTATTATGTTTTAGAACATTAACATATTGTGTTTTAATTTAATTAAATTGTTATGTCACTGATATTTAAAAATTATGTTTGGACGATATTCGAGTAGTTTTTCAATTGAGATATAATTTTTTTAAATTCATATTTTTTTAATGAGTTGTTAGTTTTTTACTTAATAAAAGTGCGGGTAACGAGCATATAAGTGCCCAACGGGTATGGAGACGGACACTAAAGTTACTGCCCACGCGGGTACAGGCTTTTTTTAAAAACGCGGGTAGGGGGACGGGCACTATGGTACCTTGCCCAAAGGGTACCCATTGCGCTCCTTACACACTCTTAGTATTTGCATCAATCATCATGTAGTTAATTATTCGCCATCTTTTGTAAGTCTTATAAATCATCATGTAGTTAATTTTATTTGCCATCTTTTGGAAGTCTTATAAGGTTTGTTTGATAGACCTTGACCCAATGCTGGTGGAGGTTTTATATCCAATGTCTCGTGATGAGTTACCTTAGGCATAAGCTGCGGGAGCTAGTTAATGCTTCTTGTTGTGTGCAGGTGCACTTATAGCATTGGGAAAACACAAACAATTTTAAATTATTGGAAAATAATTCTTGAACGTGTGTAGGCCTATCTTGGGATCTTCATTAGCGTGCCGTGACACTGGTTTGGAATTTGGATTAGAGAAATAATTGGTGTACATCTTAATTAGTGATCCACATAATTTATCACATCTTCTCTTTTTATCTCTTTTCCTTTTTCATATCATAATTTCCCTTTTCATAACATAATTCATATCTTTAACTTTTTTAAATAATAAATATTACTATATGTTTATATACACACATATAGGATGGGTGAAGTATTTAAAAATTGACCTAAATCTATCATTGACCCAATTTAACCTTTTTTTCTCATAGATCAAGGTAAGACCTGACCCGATTATTTTGGATTGGAACAGGTCAATGGAATGTTTAGAGTATCTTTATTAAAAATCACAGTAATTATTATATATTCTATAATTTACTTTTTTACAATTCAATAGGTTTTTTATTAATTTATGAGCACTATTCATAACCTCGATTGTTGTGCTAGAATTTTCAGTAATTATTTAATCATGTTTACTACTATAAAATATTTTAGCAACTACACTCTAATTTACTAATGACATTGGGATTGTGTAACTTTTTAAAAGTTGTTTTTGGAAGTGTGTATTTCCTCTGACATGATAATTATAATTATTAAGTTTTTTTTATAAATATATAATTATGTCCCTGTCTTGGACTGAGACACCATCATCTTCCTCTCATCCTAAATTTTGAGTCATCAAAAATATAATCATGTAAGTAAACAATTTTAATTTGATTAGGTTTTTATTTTTTTTTCACTATTCATATTTGCATCTGAATATATTTGTAATTGTTCATTATTTATTTGCTTTGTCCACATAATTTTTTTAATTAATTAATTAAATTGATTAAGAGTCCATTTGTTTAAAATTATTTTTTAAAAGAATCATTTTTTTAAAAAATCACTTATAAGAATTTTTAAGATGTTTGTCTAAACTTTTTTCAAGAAGCAGAATCAGAAAAAAAAACCAGTTTTCTACTTTTTTTTAAGAAGCAACTTAGAGTTGCTTCTTGAAAAAAAAACAGTTAAAATAGAAGAGAGAGAAAAAACTTTTTAACAATGTGAAAACATTTATTGTGGCAAACAAAGTGCTTTTTTATGATTGTAGCTAAATGAAAATTTATTTTTAATTATACAAGAATCTCTAAAATAAAATCATTTTTTTTAAACAATTTAAACAATTACTTTTTTAAGCACAAACAAACTGGCCCTAAAAGTAGTGAAATGAGTTAGTATTGTCAAATTAGGTTGCAGCTTTTTTTCGTTGGTATCAGTGCTTGATGTGTAAAATTGTTTATTGGTTTTATTCTTTTTAAATCTTTGCAACAGTGATCTAAATTATAGCTTTAACCAAAGCTTAAATCAAAACAATTTATTCTCATCCTTTCCATATCTCATGCCTTTAATCTTCCATCAAATTTGAAATTCAAAATTCAAATTGTCCTTATTTTTTTCCTCTTTAAGTTTATTCTCATCCTTTCCATGTCCCATGCCTTTAATTTGATTATGTATATAATTATTAAGTTTTTTTTACAAAGGTATATGATTATGTACGTAAATAATTTTAATTTGATTAGGTTTTTATTTGTTTTTTCACTATTCATATTTGCATCTGAATATATTTGTTATTGTTTATTATTTATTTGCTTTGTCCATATAATTTTTTTAATTAATTAATTAAATTGATTAAGAGTCGTTTGTTTAAAATTATTTCTTAAAGGAATCATTTTTTAAAAAAAATCACTTATAAGAATTTTTAAGATACTTGTCTAAACTTTTTTCAAGAAGCAGAATCAGAAAATAATCAGTTTTCTGCTTTTTTTAAGAAGTAACTCAGAGTTGCTTCTTGAAAAAAAACAATTAAAATAGAAGAGAGAGATAACTTTTTAACAATGTGAAAACATTTATTTAACAATGTGAAAGCATTTATTGTGACAAACAAAGTGTTTTTTTATGATTGTAGCTAAACGATTTTTTTATTATACAAGAATCTCTAAAATAAAATCAATTTTTTTAAACAATTTAAAAAATTACTTTTTTTAAGCACAAACAAACTGGCTCTAAAAGTAGTGAAATGAGTTGGTATTGTCAAATTAGGTTGCAGCTTTTTTCGGTTGGTATTAGTGCTTGATGTGTTAAATTGTTTATTGGTTTTTTGTTTTTAAATCTTTGCAACAGTAGTGATCTAAATTATAGCTTTAACCAAAGCTGAAATCGAAACAGTTTATTCCCATCCTCTCCATGTCCCATGCCTTTAATCTTTCATCAAATTTGAAATATTCAAAATTCAAATTGCCCTTATTTTTTTGCTCTTTAAGTTCATTCTCATCCTTTCCACGTCTCATACCTTTAATCTTCCATCAAATTTGAAATTCAAAATTCAAATTATCCTTATTTTTTTCCTCTTTATTATTTATGTTCTTCCGTTCTCCCTGTATCAGCTCTTTTTCTCCCCTGTTCTCTCTATTTCCGCTTCCCACTCCATTCCATCCCTTCGTCTCTCTCATTTTGGCGATAACTCCGGCTCTCTTCTCTCATCGTCTCTATTTTTCTCCCTCACTTTGTTTTACCTCTCTCTTTCTTTCTCTGACTTCCCTTCTTCGAATATCTTGGTACTTTCACGATGAAGGTACGACAAAGCTTTCAACTTTTTTTTGTTGTTTTACTGTTAAGCACTCTATTTCTTTTGTTCCTATGCAATGTAATCAACTAGCAGATTTTCTGGTAAAAAAATTATTTATGAGACTATTTGGCTAGCAGATGTTCCTTATCAAAGTTCAATTAGATACTTACTCTGAGCTCGTGTGTTGTACGGGTGTCATACTAGTGTTATACATTCCAATAATTTTTTTATTCCTAAACCAATCATTTAAAGACACTTTAGCATTTTCCTTAGAATAATATGATTATCTTATAAAGGGCTTACATATTTAGATGTAAATTGAAAAAATAAAAATAATTTATTAAAATTATTATAATCTTATTTATATTTTATTCTCTAAACTTTTTAAAATATAAAATTACTCATACGCTAATTGATATTTATGGAAAGAGAAATTATAATCATAATATAAACAGGAGTCTATTTTAAAAATAAAATATTTAATTACTTATAATATTATATCAATCGATTATTAACTTTCTATAATTTCTTAGTGGTCAATAATAAAAGTTTTTTTTCGAAAGTCTAAAGTAAGTCTAAGTTGGACTAGCCCTTATCTATTATATGTACTTCCTCCGGACTCAAATATAAGTAAAAAACCACTCATCTATAGTGAATTAAAATATAAGCAAAATTTAACTAGTTTCACCCTATTTAATGACATCATCCCCAATTACCCTTTATTTAATTCAGATTTTATTTTTCAACCATTCTATTTAATGAATCACGTGTCAATAGAAAGAGAGCATGTCCACTTGAAACAAGTTTCAATAAAATTGAATATAGGGTAATTTAGGCAATGCAATTACTTTTTAGATGGTATCAAGAAAATTAAATAAGTTTAACTAACTTTCTTAATAAGTATGAATATGAATTTAGTTATTTTTTTTCTTATAATTGAGTCTGGATGGAATATATTTTTTTATTAGAATTATTATATTTTTAATCTCTTAATTATGTTTGATTTTTGATTTCATCTTGGTAATTATTTGTTGTTTAAATGTAATCTCTCAATTTTTTTATTTATTACAATTAAGTTGATTTATCAATCTTTTTCTGTAACGTCCTAACTTTTGAATTTAGGAATAATGCTCATTGGAAGCACTATTCCCAAATTTATGAAATTATTTCGCGCCATTAACGATATCGACATACAATCATACACACAAAATCCTCTTAGTAATCCAACGCTTACTTAAGCATCAAAATCAATACATAAGTTTGATGATCGAGTAAGTGCCAACGAATGGCTCAGTATGTCATAATCCATAACATAATAGGCAGAGTTGGGATACAATTATACATGTGCTCGAAAGAATAAAGAAACCCCTAAAAGCTACACATGTACCATAATATCCCACAAAAGAATACATCCAATTAATGCCTTTACAAAAGGATAACAACTACATCAAAATAAACTAGGCCAAGGTCATAGCCCAACCATGAGCTCCTAGCTCCCCACTAGCGTCCGGTCGTGAACCCTGCACATCTAGATAGAAGCCACAACGTGTGGTGATATTAACGTCCCAGTGAGTGTGATCAAAGCATACAGTGTGGGAAATACAAGCAAATGATATGCAACAACATTTTCGTTAATTCAATCAAGTCATATACCACTCAAAATATCAAATAATGCAATATTAGCCATCAAGTGTTTAACCCAACACCCTAGGGGTCTTTCCACTTTATATGGGGCTAGACTGAGCGATCAAACTAACAGGAACCATCGTTCCCGAGGGCCACAAGAACCTTATACCCTTAATTCCTCATAGATTTTAGCAAACATGAAACCCTAAACTTTGCCCTAGAGTTAGACAATCATCAAGCATTTCAATCACAATATATCATTCATAAGCCTAAAAGCATCAATCAAGCACAAGCATGAGAAATAAGCAAGGGGAGGAAGAGTAAGGGTCATTCAAGAGGTTGAAACGGAAATGATAGTGAGTGGGTGAACCACACTCACCTCAAGAGCAAGTTGGAGGGGTGGAGAGTGATGATCCCAAACTTCTTTAGTGATTTGAGGCTTCAATCCAAGCTCCTTCCTCTTCCTTTCTCTCTCTAGGAACTTCTCTCTAAAAAGGGGGGAAGTGAAATAAATGTCTCGAGCCTTAATTAAAATTGCATTAAAAACCCAATATGCGGATTCTCGAGTAATTTTGGGGTCATAGGTAATTGTTAGGTAAAATGCAACTATAGGATTCAATTTTGGATTTAATTGATATATGCTATCAATATAAAGAAGTTTTACACAAACATCCAATGGTCACATCATTTAATGAATGTGACATCCCATGTGTTATCAAATTCAATAAATGATGTCGATAACACATGTCTATGTAAAATTTCTTTACACTGAAAAAAAAAAAATATATATATATATATATAACTCTTCAATTTTCACGTAAAGTCCGGGTATGTATAAATACTGTTTGGTAGTGACACATTTTCATTGTTACGTGATTAAAACACTTTATTTTTTTTGGTAGTTATAACACTTCATTTACATTTTCATTATGACTCATTATTTTCAAAATAATGTACTCTCATGTTCCATTATTTTTGTAAAGCATTGCTAATGTCCATGAATTGTACGGAGCTGGGGAATCATATACGAGAAGTACACGTGATTAATTTTTTCTTTTTAACATTTGTGCTATACTTTGAGTTATTCTTATTCATAAAATAAATTAAGTGTATGTTTACTTTTGTTAAAATAGCATGTGAGCTAAAAAATAAAAGATTGCATAAAAATTAATTAAAAAATGCTAATGAATTTATAATATTTAAATTATAAATTACATTACTCATTACGTTTCATTACTCATTCCTTAAAGTGCTCATTAATGAATTTAAAATAAAAAATTGTTTAAATATAATATGTAAATTTTAAATGTATAAAAATATAATTTTCAGTAAAAGTAATTTTATTTTATTCATTTATTAATGCTCTAAAAGTTAGTGATTAACTAGACCCTTATGTAAATAGTGCTTCCCTCCCCCAATAAAGGGACCCAATTATTGAAACTGCATTGACTATGGGTGCTTAAAAGTTAAGACTTCTTCGCTAAGTGATGAATTTAATACTATACTGTTAATTTTAAAGACACTAATTAAAATTCGGGAAAATGAAACAGGTGATGAATTTAATACTATACTGTTAATTTTAAAGACACTAATTAAAATTCGGGAAAATGAAACAGGTAGCTAGAAATTGAATTTTGATCCAATATTATCTCTAAGTTTCATTATACGTGGGGAATGATTTTATATCGAAGAGCTGGAATATCACAAGGTTAGTAAATTAAGTGTATGTTTGATTTATAGTTGAGTATAATTGATTTTAATATATTTATATAATCAATGACAAGAAATGAATGATACACATGAAATACGTTGGACAGAAATGATTTAAAATCAATTCCAACATTTTTACTATTTTCTAATGTGTAACTGTTCTGGCCGAGATATTTGGCCCTCCCAATTCAACCTGCAGGCCCAATGCAGAGGCAGATTCGGGGCTCCGACCCGACACCACGAAAGGGGATTCCGTACAACTCGGACAGACCCCCTATCACACCTATCCCGGATAGGTCGTACGGACGCTCCGGCAACCCCTTCCACAGGCCCACACACCACCTCAGGCCTATAAAGCTCATTGTTGGTAACGGTACAAGTATGTCATTAAGATATCGTAATTACTCCTTACCTGCTAACACCTCGGACTGACTTGAGCGTCGGAGTGTTCTTTGCAGGTACCCCTTCTCATCCTGGCTCACCACGTGCACTCGAGACGAGAAGACTACACACACGAGTCCACACTTGAGACTAGTTCATACCCGAACAGTAACCAAACAGACACTAACCGGGTGATCGATGATCATATGAGTTCCTTATATACACACATAATTAAAAGAAATAAGGAAAGATATATATATATATATATATATATATATATAGGGGACATATATAATGAGAAAGTCTAATTTATATGAGAGTGAGAAGAATGAATCTCAACCATTAAATAAAACTGAATGGCTGAAATTAAAACAATCACTAAAAGTAGTCACGTGCCTTTTCTCTAAACCTTTCATCCAAAAAAATCCCCAATTCCTTCCTGTACATCACCCGCAACGAGAGCCACCTCTCTCCATCTACATCCAATGCACATCATATCTAGTGAGAGCACATATTCTACATTTTTACCAAATCCTTCTTTATGTAACTCTACGACAATTAGGCATTTTTGTTTTTTATTTTTCTCGTTATTCTCACGCTTTCTCCTGAGTGAATTTCACTTTGTATTTTAGAAACATGTAACCAAGGTAACGCTAGAATTCTACTTCAAACACGTAATCAAGTTATACTCACGTTTTTGTTCTTATATTTTGTTTTTCCAATTTAGAAAGAGGGGTATTGAGTAAACTGTCAAATCCGTCCCTGACTTTGTAAGGGCCTTTCACTTTAGTCCCTGAGATTTTTGAAACCCTCCCGTGGTCCCTCACTTTAAACTCCGTCAATCACTTAAGTCGCAAACACTAACTTCTGTTAAATGTGAGATGAGGTGGCACTAAACCTTACACAGTGGAGTCAAAGGTTGTATAGGTGGAATTGAAGAGTTCATTTACAATTTTCCCTATTCTCAAAACTGAAACATTTTCCCGCGGCTGTGCTAGGGCAAAGTGTGTACTGTCTTCTTCCCTTGTGTTTCTCTGCATTTTCTTGTGCCGTTGAGGAAGGCGAAGTTACTTGAAGTTGTTTCCCCAATGGAATCAATGGTAATGTTCCCCTAAAACCCACCCATAGTCTTTCGTATATGGTTTTTTAGTGAGTATTTTGAGGTTTCTCTGTTGGTTAAAGGGGTTCGTTTGTTTTGGCTTTGCGTGGGTTTTGGGGTTTCTTTTGCACCAAGCATCACATGTATGCTTTGTCTTGTAATGTCTGAGAACTATGCTCGTACCCTTGTAATGTGGACATTGATGTTTTTAAAGGTGAGAATCTTCCATCTCACTTTAGTGGTGGGACAGGGTGTCAAGAATCTTGAGTATGTGTGGGGTGGGCAGAGTGCAAGGTGAGATGGCAGTGGTCCACCATGCCATGTGAGTTCACTATATGTCAGTGGTCCCCTAATTTATTATACAATAACATATCAATTAATTATATTATATTTTATTTATTTAAATAATAAATTAATTGTCAAATTAAGATAGTTGTCTTTAATGTGTATGTAGAGAGTAGATATTCACATTCATCATGTTGGGCATTTTGTTAGGGATGGTAATGGTTGTTTGGTGAGATACAAGTGGGGGAAGGTTGATGTATGGCCCGAGTGTGATATTGACACACTAGATGTTTTTTACCTTAAGAATTTGAGTAAGGAGTTAGGATATAAGGAGTTGAAGAATGTGTATTGCCTGGATCCATTTGTGAGATTCAGGGATGGTTTAAGGTACTTGAAAAAGGATGGGGATTTGCTAGAGGATATTGAAGTTGCTTACAGGAATGAGGGGGAGCTTCATATTTATTATGAACATCCTGCCCCTGTTGCTGATCCTGAGGAGGTTGACATTACAACCTTTGTAGCAGAAGTAATCAAGGATATAGAGAAGAACATCATTGGTCCTGGGGATGTGGTGGGTGATGATGGAAGAGGCAAGGCTACATAATGACAACTATAACAACCAAAAATTGAAGCTTGAGAAGCATAATGGACTTTTGACACCTGTGCAGCAAAGCAGGTTGGAGAAGGAGAAGGTTGAAAGCAACAAATGGACTCCACTGTGGGCAGGTAATACTTCAATTCCTGAAGTTACAAATTTATAACCTAAAACATGCTCATCAATTCTGTCTTGTTGTTTAGGTGATGAAGCTGAGCACAAGTTTGAGGTGCAGTGTTGGCACACCAAAGTTGTTGTTGATTTAGGCAATCAAACTTGTTCTTGCAGATTTTGGCAATTAACAGGTAATCTGTTAGAGGCAATCAAACTTGTTTTAGTTTTATGTCATGGATAATTATCCTAATAAATTGTCTTTTATATGCAGGAATGCCTTGTATGCATGCGGTGGCTGCTATATCCAGCTTGAACCGTAGGCTAGAGGGCTATTGCCATGGATGGCTCACAATGGCATCCATTCATGCAACCTATGCACATCATATCAATCCACTGCAGGGGGAAGAATATTGGCAAAAAACAGACCAAATTCCACCTTTACCACCACCCGTGAAAAGGGCCCCTGGTAGACCAAAGAAACAAAGAAGAAAGGATGGTGAGGCTAGTAACAGAACTGGGAAGGTTACTAAGCTGAAGAGAAAGCTTCCTGATTTCACTTGCTCTTTTTGTGGAGGTAAAAAGCATAACAAAAAAGGGTGTCCATTGGCAAAAAAACAGAGGTTGGAGGAGTTACAGGCCCAACAGAAAAATAAGGCTGATGGGAGTGGGCCTTCAACACAAAGTGGGCCAATTGAGGTTCCTGCTGTTGGTACTGGGGGAGCTGATCTTGTTGTTGTTGGTGTTGGGCCTTTGAACCACATTGGGCCAAATGAAGAAGCTGCTGAGTCCCAAATGCCACAGTCTGAAGAAATTGATGTATCTCAGTCTCAACCACCACCACTCTATGAGAGTCCAACCAAGCCCCACAACAATGAGACAAGAAACAAGCTGCCAATTAGAGGGAAAGGCAAAACTGCAGTGGCTGGATCAAGCCACAACAGCCCACCACCAAGTGTCCCACTTGAGGCCACTAATGAAATCTCAAAGTCCAACTTATTTATGCCAACACCTGGCTTCAACCCATCAGCCCCATGAGTCCAGATTCACAAGGAGTGCAGCATTTCAACAGTATAGATTGTCAGGATGTTACTTTTTTTTGGTTGTTATTTTGATGTTGAACCATATTGGGATATTTTGGATGTAACTAGATTATGTTGCTACTTTTAACTTATTTTGATCATGGATCAGTTTGTTTATTGTCTGGATGTTACTGGTTTAAGACCAGTTTGTTGTGTAAGACAATTTGATATGTTTAAGCTAATTATGGTTTGCTTCTTGTTGGTTAAGTATGGTGCAATTTGTTATATTCTGTTTAGCCTTATTGTTTGATATGTAATGTTTATACACAATATGGATGTTATTCAGAAAAAGATACTGCAACTTCAATATATATATATATATCACTATTCATTACATGATAGCCAAATAAAATTTCACATCACCAATCCTAAATGATAGCCAAATTAAACATTACATTTTGCACCCACTTCCTACTTTTTGCACAAGACACCTAGTATAAACCCCAATACCACAAACAACACCAAAATCAACCACCTTAGTCTCCTAATTTCCACCTCTAATTTCTTCACTTTCCTTGCAATGTTCAGTCTCCACTCCTCATCATGATCACTTGCAGCAATACCCCTGTTTGATGAGCCTTCACTTGTGCTTTCTTCTGGATCAAAATGTTGGTTCTCAACCCATTTGAAAAATTCACATCTTTCTGGAACCTACAAGAACAGAGCAGAACACCCATAAACATTAAACCCTAGAATAAAGAATTTAAATACAATAAACCACAAACACTTACCCTAAGTTTTGGACAACCATAAAATAGTCTCCCTGGATTTTTTTTCCGTTTTTGAAACCCTTATCACTGCAGCTAGATTGCAGAAGCATTTCCACCCCATATTCACCCTACGCAGAGTATGAGAAGATTTGAAGACCTACTAGTATACCTTCGTTCATGGGTGTTCATTCCTGCCCCTTAATTAGCAAAACGATGGAGAAGAAGAAGAACACGACCTCGTACGGTGAAGACGTTGCACTTGGTTGAAGAGGTGAAACGACTTTAATGGAGAGAAAGAAAACATGGGAGATTGAAGGAGAAGAAGGGAAGGAGATGACCGTTATAAACTCACTTAACCAAAGTATATACATGTATAAAATCGTTCAGTTTGGTCCCCAGAAGTGACACCTAAGCAATGATCACTGCCACCTCATCTCACATTTAACAAAAGCTAGTGTTTGGGACTTAAGTGATTGACGAAGTTTAAAGTGAGGGACCACGGGAGGGTTTTAAAAATCTCAGGGACTAAAGTGAAAGGCCCTTACAAAGTCAAGGACGGATCTGACACTTTACTCGAGGGGTATTAGTAGAATGGTGAATTGGCCTCACGAGTGGCAAGCAATGGTACCTACGACGCACACTGGGGGTGATGGGCTGGGTTCATTGAGCTAGGAGCATGTTGGGGTCACGGATTCTGGTAATAATGGTGGTTGATGCGTGCTAGATGTAGACAGAGAGAGATGGCTTTCATTATGGTTGATATAAAGGAAGAAATTGGGGAACTTTTTGGATGAAAGTTTTAGAGGAAAGGCACGTGACTACTAGAATGATTGTTTTAATTTCAACCATTCATTTTTATTTAATGGTTGAGATTCATTCCTCTCACTCGATTACATATAAATTAGACTTTATCACTAGATATGTCCCATATATATATATATATATGGGCGGGGATCAACTTACTCCAAGAGTAACTCTGACTAAGTTACTCCGCTTAATAACTTCTTATAGAATGTCAATTTAACAAATCTAACCGTTGATTAATTTGATATTAATATGATGATTATGCACACCAAATTTTAGATTAATTGAACATTCATAGGTATGTAATTTTAGAGTGAACATTTACTTATATTTTAAAAAGTATATTACACGTTAAATTGAAGTGATTTGATGAAACATCAAATGATTTTTAAATTTTATGAAATTTTGTAGGCTTGATCTACTTAATGAAAACTGTTAATATGATGGTTGGATTGATGAAATTCAATGTTGATAAGAAGTTATTAAGTGGAGTAACTTTACCCAGAGTTACTCCTGGAGTAAGTTGATCCCCACCCTATATATATATATATATATATATATATATATATAAGAATGGTTCAAATTACACCGGTGTAATAAACATAATTCAAGGTTGGATTACTAAAAAATATATTCGATTTGTAGTTACTAGCGGTGTAATACTTGGTGTACTTAACTTACACCGGTGTAATTTGAACCCTCCTCTATCTCTCTCTCTATATATATGGCTTTGTCTAGGGTGTTTCATCTCATGGGTGAAACACCGGTGTTTCACCCCTTTAAAACCGTTGGATCTAGAAAACTTTTAATCAAGGGTCAAAATTTTTTACCTGTAACCTGTTGAATGTAGTTTAGAAAAATTGCTAATTGATCCCTTTATCTTTTATGAAAATTTTCGTGTTGCAGTTCCTGTACACAACATATGGCTAAATGACAACATACCGGTCCTAAAAAAAATTGGACTTCCTAAAAGCTGTGTATGTTATCCTATTTATTTGATAAGTTCCAAGGTAAATAAAATTAAATGGACCTTTTTTCAATCAAGATTTACCTTTCCGATCAAATTAAAAATAACTCAGTGCAAGAACAAATCAAAGGCACCCTATTCGATCAAAACTAATTATGTTTTTCAATCAAGATTTGTTTCATCTCAATTTTATATATTGGATCAAGATTTACCTTAATACAAAATGAAGAGAAATTAAAGCACACTCTCACTTGTGCAATAGTGAGCTCCGCCCTTCTACTCTATTCCACCTCTGCGTGACTCCACTATGTTACCTTTGTTCACTGGTTCATTGTTTGGGAATTAGAAATGCCACCAAACTCTATTCAGTGGTTTGCTATTTGCACAGTAATGCTATACAAATCTCCCTTGAGTAAAGTTCAATTATTAATGTGCCCAACCACCAAAGCGAGAAATTGAATACAACATGTTTTTTTTAGTAGATTCCATCAAAGCCAACGAAAATAATACTACAACAACAGTTTATTGAATGCATCATTATGCATGTGATTGTGCCTTCACTAACTCAGGTGATTCAAATGGAGTTTGGCTGCTTGTGTAACTCTAATTACAAAAGGAGGAGCCTCCTATCAGTAAATATATAATCTTTATGTTTATTATTCCCAACAGGTCAAATTACCTACACTAGTAGGCAATTTACATTAAAAAAAGTGAAACACCGGTGTTTCACACACACATAAAAGGTCAACTTGACTCTTGGAATTTAGATTTAATGTATTTTCGGATAGTGTAAACTAACCTCAATCAAATATCACAATAATTTAATTTAAACAATATTTTCTAAAAATATGAAATAGTAGACTTTTTAAACTACATTAATACCCTTAGCATAACGTGATAATAACTTTATATGCTGTTATACTTTATTTTTGAAACATTTATTATACAATTTTATTTTTTAATTAGTTTTGAATTTTTTTTGGGTGAATAACAAAGGACCTAAAAGGCCAAGAGACAAAAAAACAAAAAACTAAAGACCTCTCTAGACAGAGATCCCAGAGTGATCTACAATGTAACTAAGAACAACACTAGTAGGAATCTCCTCAAAAACCCTAAAACTCTCAGACATTTCCATACCCATTTTAGCAAAGCTGTCTGCCACTGAGTTGGCTTCACGAAGACTGTGACTCCAAGTAACGCTGAGAAAACACCTTCCAACCTCTCTAATGCGCGAAACCAGGGTAGAGGAAGGATGGGTATCAGGGCAATTCTTATTGATTAAGTTGATAGCAAGCAGAGAATCAGATTCAACCTGAACTTGCTGGAATCCCCTTTGGTGAGCAATGGATATGCCGCGGAAAATCCCCCAAAGCTTCGCTTGAAGAATGGAGCAAATCCCCAATCTATTAGCTTATATAATTATGGGCCCGTTTGGAGCACATGATAGGATATGATAGAATAAGATAGGAGAGTTGGATAGTGATATGATAGGATAAGAGCAGGATAAGTTCTTATCTTATCCTATGTTTGATGTACACCAGGATCAGATATGATTATTTTATCCTATCCTACGTTTGAGATGGATAGATTATGGTAGAATAGGATATAAAGAATATTAAAATGATAAAATTACCCTTATTACAAACTTCAATTTTTTTTTTGCTTTTCAGCAAGCACACATAAATAAAAATTTATTTTTTATTAAAAAATATTTAAATTTATTTTACAAAAAATAAAATTATTAAAAATATTAAAATTAATATCAAAGTTACCACAAAAAATCGTTATTATAGAGAGAAGAGGGGAGAGATGGGAGAGAGAGGGAGGAGACAGAGGGGAAAGAGAGAGAGGAGAGGGAGGGAGGGAGGAGAGAGGAGAGAGGGGAGAGAGAGAGATTTTAAAGTGCCGAGCTAGCCTGTAATTATAAGTCTAAAGTAAATTTTAAATGTAGAGATTTTTAAATTAATAAATATAAGTAATTAAAAAATTATAATTAAATTTAAATTTTTTAATTTTTTGAGACACAAAATTATTTAATATTAAACTAATATTTTATAGACTTAAATGTTAATTTATAATCAATAGGATAAGATACCTATTTTTATAAAAAATATTTATATTTATTAATATAATTATTATAATTTTATCGAAAAATATTTCAAAATTACTTAAAATATATAATTAATGTCTATAAAAGAAGAAAATATTACAGTAGATAAAAAACCTATTCTTATAAGAAAATATTTAATTATTTTTAATCAAATAATATTTTTTTGAACTTAATTATTAATATTTTTTATTTTTAAAATAATATCATTAGTGATTAAAAATATGAGACGCTTAAAGTGGGGCATTTAGCAGGTAAAGCCAAAAAATGCCTTTTAATAGAAACAAAGCTGCATCTCAATTATCAATCATGATTGCGATAGAACTGAGACACGATTTTGCACTTAAAAAATGATTTTACGTATAAAAATTTTAAATTTTTTTAAAAAATATTAATTTCAACTTTAAAAAAGTAATAAAACGGTTTTTCCTTAGTATTTTATTATTCAAAAACATTTACATAGTTATTATAGTTTTTAACGTAACTTTTGATTAAATAATTTAACCTCCGATTCTATATAAAACATAGGATTAAAATCATGAACACAAAAAAAAAAGTTACTGGAATATATTAACCATAATAAATAAGACCGTTAATTTAAGTTTTTTTTAAAATATCCTTAATATTAAATAATTGAATGAGTAGGTATTGCGTTAACCACCATTTAACAATGCAACTAAAATTTATACTATATTTTTATATATACAGCGGACAGAAAAAATTTAATTTTTGGTTTCTTATATATCGCATTGGTAGCTAGTACTATTCACCAAAAAAAGGGGTAGCTAGTACTTTTAAAAAAAACAGTAAATGACTATATTATAAATTTTATTTAAAACTTATTCATTAAAAATATTTATTTTATTGTAGTTAAGAAAATTAAGGATTATTAATTATTTAAATTTTATTATTGTTATTAAAAACAGATCATCTTAATTTATTAAGTTAAGACATTTTTTTGGACGGATTTATTGAGCTAAGATATTAAGATAATAAAAAGATAATTTATTCAACTGTACGTAGTTATAATTTTTTAAAGTTAATAATGTTTAGTAATAATTATCAATATATTTTCTTATATAAATTAAAACTTCAAAACGTAAATTCAACTTCAAACGAGTATATTTTAACCGTTGCGTGTCGTGTTTGAGGCAACATCTACGGAAAAGAAATCTAATCTTCGGTTGTTCGAAGGCCCTATGGCGTTGAATTTTCAAAACAAAATTGGGCATTGATAAGCAGGAGCTTAACGATGATGACATCAATCACAAAAAACAATAATTTTTATATCTACTTAATACTCTTCATTTTTTTTATATATCTCTATTTATTTCTTATATTAGAGTATTATCCATCACATTATTCATTTTTTATCACGCTCTAAAGAAGTGTCTACTAAATATTATTCTTATGATAAAAACATTGTTCTAAGTTCTAACACATTCTTTTTAATATTTTTTATTATTCTTCACAAAAAAATGAAATCATTTTCCTTTTAGTGAAACTAAAATCGCCCAATAATAAAAAATCTACTAGAAAGAGTATGTACGAGTCAACGACAACG
Organism: Sesbania bispinosa; assembly: GCA_026901365.1. Lineage (NCBI taxonomy): Eukaryota > Viridiplantae > Streptophyta > Magnoliopsida > Fabales > Fabaceae > Sesbania > Sesbania bispinosa. The sequence continues at coordinate 180,782 of QLOH01000830.1, forward strand.
AGTGCGGTTCTATAGTGTTTTTCATGAATGTGATAAAACATTTACTAATGAATGTTATAACAACATTTATTAAAAATAAAAATAGGATGCATTTAATAAAAAAATTTAATATATATTAGAAATTTGAAGGTTTTAATTTTAATTTAATTTTTAATATTTTCTCATTTGTAGCAAATATTTTAAGATTACCCGTTAACCTTTAAAAACATTTGTGAATGAAATTCCATCTGTGGTGGTGAAAGTCTTGTGTGTAATTTGTCATGATATGAAGAACAGATACCACAGTATTTAATTTGAGCAAAAATGTTCTATGTCAGAACTCAGAACAAAGTTTAAACAGATCATTTGTGAAGTTATACAATTTTTCATTTGTTAAATTAAATTAAACAATTTTGAAGTTCTGAAAACTTTATTTAATCATTTATTAATTGTACATAATTTGAAAAAGAAAATTCGAGCTATAAATCAAATAATTCCTGAAACTTGCACTATCAATGCAGCTATATTGAAATATCTAGTTTTATTAGAGATTATATTAATTATATTATAGATTATCTTATTTCAATTTGGAAAAAAAAAACTTATTAGAGTATTTGATTTTATTTAGTCTATAAATAAACTTTGGAAAATGTCTCTTTCATATCTAATTTTTTTAGTGATAGATACAGAAAGAAGAGAGATAAGAAGAAAAAATGAAAGATACAAAAAATGAAATATATAATAAATGATATGATGTAAAAAATAAAGAAATAAAGTAAAATAAAATGTAGAGGGAGATATAAGATCATAATAGAATTAATGTAAGAAGAAGAAAAAATTGATAAACTTTTTTAAACACTTTTTTTAAGGAATTTGGTACACTTTATTATTACATAATATTAGCTTTTTATAATTACATTTGAGTTGGATGACCTAACAGTGATTGCTTGCAACATAATCCTAATAAACAATGACTTAATTTAGGTCAATATTTTTATATGATTAGATATATGAAGCTATCACTCTTAGTCAATCCCATATACTTGTGCAAATTCTTGGTAAATGACAAAAAAAAAATTCATATCAATTATATTTTTTTGGTTAGAATACACAATCTATCCAATTACATTTTTTTATTTGTATTAATACCGGTAAACATGCATGATTATAATAAAGTTTCTTTTTTCATACAATAAATTTATATAATAATTCATTAAATATTTTTATTTTTATTTTTTCATCGTATTATTAATCACATCACACATAATTGATTTTTTTCTTTTCTGTTTCTATTTTTCTCTTGAAATGGTTATATAAATATAATTTTTCATTAGGATAACCTTGTGGTACAGAAACTGTGACACTCCACATATTTACTGATACCAAAACCCTCTCTAACTGGAGGGTATCAAATTGCGACCTTAATTATTTACTGGTTTTTCTTGTCTATCAAGCGAGTTGCAAAATTATGTTTATTTCATTGTATTGCGAGTCTATAAAAGTTTTAATGTTTTCTTATTCTATACCAAAATTGAATTTTAATAACATATTTAGTGTGTGTTTGGTTTAGCGTTGAAACTACCAAATTCAAGTTTAGATTTTCTAACGCAACTATTTTTAGTGTTGGAAACGTGAGTTTATCACGTTTCAACGCTAAACCAAACATGTTCTTAGATGCAGTGGCAAATCTTTGCCAAATATTTTGGAAGGCACATCATATATAAAATTGAGCTTGGACTTAGAAAAATACTACTTTATTTCCATTTATTTATTTTATTTGAAGAATTTTTTGTTCAATTTATCTGTCTCATTTAATTAGAAGTTCAAGAATGTATTGATTATATTGCTCTACTTTTATCCTTAATATAAGAGAGATAATAAAGGAAAAAATTAATGAATAAAATAGAGAGATAAGGAGTATAATAGGAAATGAATATAATAAATTTAATGTAAATCAACACATTTATTGTATTTCTTAATCTATATATATTTATATTTATATAATGAGACAGATAAATAGGAACAAAAGTAATAGATGATAAAAGATGTATATATGTAATGTGTTTTTATTTTTTAATGAACAAAGTTAGTCTTTAGATTTATTACATATATAAATGTAATTTTATTGAGGGGGTCATATATAAAATTATGTATATCTATTAAAAAAGTTTTTTTTGGGCCTTAGCCCCTTAAAAGATTTGCCACTATTTAGATTAGATGGACGATTATAGCGCTTAGAATCATGTTTGAAGATGTAAAGTGATTCAAAATCCATCTCCATATGTTTGGGGTATTTTGGATCAAAATGAAATTTGCCTTCAATCTCACTTTCAGCCGATATATGATAAATTATAACTTTTGTGTTTAACCGAAAAATTTATATTTATTTTATATTGAAAACTTTTAAAAAAAGTTTTTAATCATAAATCACACCACTTCAAATTCACATTTAAATACAAACTCAAATTTATAAGTATTAACCCGTCTTTAAAGTTAAGGATAAGACTTTTAAACATGGATAATTTTTATTTTTATTAAAATAAAAAATATTTATTATTCATTTATTCTTTTAATATAATTAATACTTTATATTTTAATAAAAGAATTTCATTCTTAAAAGTATTATTTGATTTTATGAAATCATAAATATTCACTCAAATATACACTAAATTCACATTTGAGTAGACTTGATAAATTATTTATTAGTTTATCTATTGTAATAAATAAATTTTATTACAAACTTACTTCTAAAATATTCAAAAATAAATTACATCACTCCAAATGATTCAAACAGAAGTTCTCTGTAATCGAAAGAATAAATAACCATTTTCGTCTTCGGTTAGCTTTTAAAATAAATAAAAATAAAAGTTAATTCTCAAACTTTTAAATATTTATCACAAAGGACAATGTGATGAAATAATATGAAAATTGGAGTACTAATATGATAGAAATTCAAAAAAGAGAGAGAATTTGAGGGTTTATTCTAATCGAAACCTCAAGTCATACATATTATAATTTCCATATTTTGGGCCACTCATTTCCTTCTCATTGACATTATGGCAGGGCATAGGTGCCAGAGATTTGAAGGTGGAGCTGCGTGATCAGAAACAAGTGGATTCGGATGGAGCCACACCAGTATCCAGTGATGCACCGTACATTGCCGGGTACAGAACCACTCATCCTAATTACATAGCTTCATATATCACCAAAGAACACAGCCATGTGTCACACCATGAAACCGATCAACCTAGTTACCTTGCCGGGTATAGGACTACTACCCATGATTCCAATGAGCCTTACATAGCAGGGTACAGAACAGCTGGTGGTGCCCATGAAGCCAATCAACCTAATTACATAGCTTCATATATCACCAAAGAACGCAGCCATGTATCAAACCATGAAACCAATCAACCTAATTACCTTGCCGGGTATAGGACTAGTACCCATGAAGCCAGACAACCTTATATTGCTGGGTACATATCTACTGTCCATGACTCCAATCAACAAGTTTCTGATGTCAAAAAAGCTCCAAAAGAGTCTGCCCATGATGCCACTAAACCTTATATAACTCAATACGGTGGAAACGGTCCCAAAAATAACCCAAAAGAATCAACCTCTGCCCATGACTATTCAACCAAACCTTATGTGACTCAATATGGTGGCCTTAGTCCCAAGAAAGACTCCAAAGAGTCTACCACACAAGATTCAGGTGAGCCATATATAACTCAGTATGGTAGGATTGGTTCCAAAAAAGAATCTACCCCTGCCCAGGATTCAACCAAACCTTATGTGACTCAATATGGTGATCTTCATCTTAAGAAAGAGGCTGGTGAACAATATATAACTCAGTATGGTGACAATGCCCCAAAACATGACCCAGAGGTGTCTACTCAAGGTTATGAAGCAACATACCAAAAGAAATCAAGGGAAAGCAAGCATTTTTTCATGAAAACAAAAAGTGAGCAAGACTCAGAAGATTCAAATGGGCCACCATCTCCCATAGAGGAGGATCACATAGAGGCTTTCAAGACAGGATTTTTCACTTTGGATGATCTTCATGTAGGGAATGTAATGACCCTCCAATTTCCTATCCAAGAGATTTCTCACTTCCTTTCAAGAAAAGAGGCTGACTCCATTCCTTTCTCAATGTCACAACTCCCAAGTGTTCTTCAACTCTTCTCAATCCCTCAAGATTCTCCTCAGGCCAAATCCATGAGAGGCACACTTGAACAATGTGAGGCAGAGCCCATCACAGGGGAGACCAAGTTCTGTGCTAACTCTTTAGAGTCCATGCTTGATTTTGTTGACAAGATCATTGGTTCAGAATATGTCAAGTATAATATTCTCACAACCAGCCACCCCTCAACCTCTGCTATCCCTCTACAGAAGTACACCATCTTGGAAGTATCACAAGATATTGATGCTCCTAAATGGGTAGCTTGCCATCCACTCCCTTATTCCTATGCAGTTTACTATTGCCACTTCATAGCAACAGGGAGCAAGGTGTTCAAGGTCTCACTAGGTGGTGAAAATGGAGATAAAATGGAAGCTCTTGGTATTTGCCATCTGGACACATCTGATTGGAGCCCAGATCACATCCTGTTCAAACAGCTTGGAATCAAGCCTGGGAAAGCTCCAGTGTGCCACTACTTCCCTGTGAAACATCTTATGTGGGTGCCCCAGCCTTCCAAAGCTACCATGTGAATGGAAGGGATTGATCTGTGTGTGTAATAAAATAAGGTCAATTAATCTCAGGATTCTCAGCAGTCAGCAATAGCATGCTGATGTTTATGTTCCTTTTGTGTACTTTCTCTCTATTTGTATGCCTTGTATCTTGTTTTATGTATAAATAATATGGTAGCTAGGCAGAAAGAGTACTGAAAAGTGAAAACTCTTTCTTCTTGTTAGTGTTTATGTGCCTAGGGAGGGTTGCACAGCACAACAGGAATGGAAACATGGACTTCTTGTAATCTTAAATTCATAATGTTAAAGCAACTAGCTCGTGTTTAACTTATTTTGTGTGATTATTTAAAGTATATAAAGTGATCAACCATCCATTCTCAAACACCCAAAACTGTCAAGATTATCCAGATAAATTCTATTTTCAATACATTTAAGTATAAGTGTTCTGCTAATTACTATATATCAGTTACAAATAGTGAGAGCAATGATTCTGACTCTGTCACATTACTTAATTAGTTTATTTAAATTATAATAACCAATACAGATGTGATATTAACAAAATAAAAGAGGTGATTCATCTTGAAGTATCAAGTTCAAACTGAATGAGCAGAATGAGATTCATATAGGAAATAAGCATGTTTGGTTTTGATTGTTTTAGAGGAAAATAATCACTTTCTTCAAAAGCTCTCTCTGAGCTTTTTGATTATAACTTATAAGCTGTTTTGAATACAAAATAAGCTTCTGTAAGCAATGCATGAGAACTGTAATGTTGATTGAGCAAAATGAGCACTGAAACAAGGACTTGTAATTGTTCCCGCCCCAATTCACACTCCTCTTAATTTTCAATTCATTTTGTAAAATTGTTACTCTAAATGATACAAATATTCTAAAAAAGAATCCTATGATTTGATTGCTGCACAGAACATTACAATTAAAACTGAAATCGGTTGCCATCATTCATGAATCTGATCACACTACCAAAGGAGTTTAGACAAACCTCACATCATTAGGGATAATGAATACTAGTCATAATGGGCAGGGACTTCTACTAAGCCCATAAGAAAAGTTGGATATTACCCAATTAGCACCAACCCAGGCCCAAATACAGCCCAAAGGCAACACAATGAATAAATTGAATATTCGACCAAAAAAAACCAAAAAAAAAAAAATGAATAAATTGAATATGCCCTTTCCCTTTACTTTCTTTCTTCTTTACATACTTTCTTGATAGTTATACTGTGTAAAACGGAAAACAGAGCCCTTTTCATATATACCAACACCCTTCAAGTTGGTTGTTAACAACCCAACCTTTAATAAATATTATTAAATCTCACACATACTCATATCTATTAATTAATTTAATTATTTTTCTAACATTTCGATCTTAATGAGATCAAATCAAACTATATCCTGCTTAATTTGTTTTTATCCATTTCATATATATAAAATTGAGTGTTTGTAGATCTTGAGCTGCCTACTGTCTGTCATATAATGGAGCATCACTATAGAGACATTAATTAATGCTAGACAGCGAGTTACTTTGTTACAGCAGGGGTAACCCAATATATATTCAATCTTTTCATCCAGAGATGATTGAGTCTAAACGAGCCAAATTCATTCATGATCCTGTCAATGTGTGTTGCAGTAGCCTATACTATACGTGGACCACTCTGGCTATGGCTTGATACGGTACCGCTAGCAAGGCATCAAGAGGCGGATGATATATAATAATAATACCGGAAACAGGAGAAGATTTATAAAGTTTTGGAATTTAGTAGTTAATAATATATATATATATATATATATATATAGAGAGAGAGAGAGAGAGAGGAGAGAGAGAGAGAGAGAGAACTGATCTAGCTAACATTTACGTGGTTGCTTGTTATTTTATTCTCGCTGCCTTCTAGCTTTGATTTTTTTAGGAACTACCACGATTTTCACATTAAAGTGGGAATAGTACCGGAGACAGGAGAAGATTTATAAAGTTTTGGAATTTAGTGGAGGGTTCCTCGTGATGTCCAAATACAGCTTTGCAACTTTTTTTATTATGGGTAATCAAATTAAAATACAAAAAGTCATTGGATTAATGAGTACTGAACTGACTCCCTCCTCTCTTCTCTTCCCACCTTCCTGGTAAATCTTAGAAAGGAAAAGAAATTGAGGGTGGCCAAATATATATATATATATATATATATATATATATATCCTAGCTAGTTACTAGCAGCTACAGCGAAACATGAACTGTAATTTGTAAACAAGTATATGGTGCATGGGACATCAAATATATTAAGATTAAATATTAAATATCCATAAACACAGTCCTATGATGCATGGAAATTCTATCTTGCACCTCAATTTTCAAGACAAACACCACATGCTTGCTTCCCCCACCATCCCCATCTTTGTGCTTTCAAATTATTAAGGAATCTACATACCCTACAACTAACAACTTGGACATGGTTTGTCCCAGTAGCGGAAAAATAAAAATTTTAAATTTAACGATAATGATAATATTGATAATCATCCTCACAAGTCATAACTGGCATCCGATCCGTGCTTAGCAAAATAAATAAAATAAAATAATATACTGGCATCCGTGAAGCGAGACAACACAATGAGGCCAGTTTTGTTTAACTAAAGAAAAGTCAATGTAATAATATAGTTTATGGAAAGTATTACATTTTGTCTTGGTCTTGAATCGTTTATTTTACTTTTAGCTGCTATTTTCAATTTTTCAATCTTGAGTCATAGTTGCTCATGTTGCGCACAAGTTTTAAGTCCTTATATTACATGTGTCGGCAAATTTGCGTGAGAAACCAAGAAATTAAAATGAACAAGGCTTAGGTTATAATTGGAAATAATTGATATTGATAAATTTATAAAATTAATAATAAAAATTAAATGATATAAGACGAATGTGATTTAAAATGAATTATAGTAGAATGGATTCACACTCTTTCTTCCTAACTGGTAAATGACTGTTGACATGGATAGAATATACGAGGGACCACCATGCTATTATTATTGTTGTAAGTAAATAAGCAATGCTAGCTCCCAGTCCCACTTTTCAAATTGGATTATTCAATGTACAAAGAAAAGATGCGGAACTATTTTCCCAAAAAACAAATACACAGATCTCAATTTTTTTTAACTATGCCACGGACCATATGAATCGATTTAAGAACCAAGAAATATATAATTGGCTTAAAATCAAAGAAAAAGGTAGGGAAAACTGAAGGAAATGTAAGGTCATTCTAACTCTATTAGTAGTAGTCATATTCCATCAAATCTACATCAAATGGACCAGTTATATATACTAGACCCCAAAGATTTCCGAACACAATAAATAGAAAAAGAGAAAGGAAAAGTTATAACCAAACATAGAACTTATCCCTTGGACCTAGTGGAACTCACTCACTTTCCCCATCCCGTGGGCCCTCTTCCAGATTTCCTAACGCCCAACCAATGGGATGGGTCTTGCGACAATGATTAAGAGTATTTTAATACTACAAGTAGTATTAAATATTTTGATTATTTTTAAAAATTAATATATTAAATATTTTTAATTATAACATATAATCTTCATTAAATATTTGTTACTGCTGTTTCCTAATTAACCAATATCCTCAATGTTTGCCTTTAAGAACCACCTCATTATTATGTGTTAACTAATTTTTCTTTGTGACTGGATTAATATGATTATCTAGATAAAAAATATAAATTTTTATATATAAGTTATAATTTTTAGAATAAAATATTTAAAACAAAGTATCTTTTATAATATATATTTAAAAAAAGTTATATTAATATGAAATATTATACAAAATATTGATTTAAATTTAGAAATATTATAGTTTAATATTAACCTTAAAAAATTATGTTTAAAAGTATTTTGTCTCATAAGATCAGGCCAACCTGAAATACAATAAGTCCAATTTTTAAAACTCAAACTAAACTTAATTATTTGAAGGTGGAATTAATTTGGTCAAGATCACAAATCTTCATTCCCCCTGTACAAATCACTCCCTAATTACCGGAGCCCTATCCACTAATTTTAAAACAAATCTATAAAATTGTGTTAGTCTACCACTTGATATTTTTTATACTTACTTTTTACCAACAAAGAGAAAGACATCCCATGTTTTTTCTTTATTTATTTTAATGTAAAACACAAAATCAAGTGTAGGAGTAACAATACTACTACTTAAAAAATGACTTTAGTAATACACATACACATTCAATTTGCACCTCATTGTTAGATTTACCTCTTTTTTATTATGTTAATAAGGACAAAATTTATATCGATTTTATGTTTTTATAAATTTAATGAGTATACTCTTCGGTATAAAAAAAATATATTTTCATTCCATGATATATTGTCATCTTATTTATTAATTTTAATAATATATAAGATGTTATATTCATTAAATGATGTGTAAAAATATAATTAAATAATAATATAATTTTTTTTATATTGATAATATATATACCTATTAAATCCTATTTTTATTATGAAGTTCTCAAATCAAATAATAATATTGAGATGATTTATAAAATTCAGCAACATATTCTTAATGAAGACCATTTAATGCTCAGAAAATCATTATTCATTTGAAAAAAAATTGAACACATTATTCATTTGAAAAATTGATGACAAGAACATAGTAAGAAACTTGATACAAGTTTTGTTCTTTTAAAAATAGTGTTCGACACAAAAACAAAACAAAATGGAATATATATACTATTTTGTTCTGCTTTCTTTAGTTTCATCTTATTTCTTTCTTTTTTTTTTAAACTAGTTTTTTCTTTTCAAACGAATAAAAGTATATTATTTTTTTTCATTTTTAAGAATGCGATTATATATAATTTGAAACAAATGTCTATTACAAATTCAGGAAAAAAAATAGCACTAAAAGTCTAAAACACCCTTTTTTTCATATCATTGATATAGGTTATTGTAAATTTCTTTTTGCATACAGGTCTTGTAACTTTTGCGGTTCACTCGTCATTTTCATTCGAAAGCCTACTCTAAAAAGTAGAAACACACATAGTTACTATATTATATTACCCCCTAATACACATTTTTCTGATTTTTCTTAAGTTCGGACATTGGTCCCTAACTGGACTTGGGCCACTTGGCCATTACTATTGTCAACTCCCTTATTGCTGTCAGATTTGAACCTAAATTTACCAAAAGACCCTTCCATTTCTTCAAGTGTCTTACCCCGTGTTTCAGGAAGCATGGTGTAAAAGAATATCCATCCAGCCGTCGCAATACTTCCAAAAAGAAAGAAAGCTCCACCAATGGTTATCCCTTTGGATAGGGACAGAAAAGTCATTGCAATGACCCCACTCGTGACCCTATTCACCACAACTCCCATAGCCGCACCCTGCGCCCTCAGCCTTAACGGGAATATTTCAGAGCTATAAACCCACGTGATGGGTCCCGCACCGATCGAGAACGTCGCGACATAGGATAACACAGTGGCTATGCTCAATCCAATGGCCCACATTTGCTTCGTGTCGGAGTGATCAATGATCGTGAGGCTGAAACCGAGTGTGATGAGCGAGAGCACCATGCCGCCAACACTGGATAAGAGCAACGGACGACGCCCAACACGGTCCAACATAAAGGTAGCCACCAAGATGAACGCGGTCTTGACGAATCCAACGGCCACGGTTGCGAGAAGCTTATCGGTGTCGCTTTTGATCCCAGCCTTTTCGAAGATAGTGGGGCTGTACAAAACGACGGCGTCTATGCCTGAGGCTTGTTGAAAGAAGTGAATGCCGAGGGCAGCTATTACGATGTGACGAATTGCGGGTGTTGGATAGAGGAAGAGTTCTTTCCATACACCCTCACCGGTGCTTGTCTTGGCTACCTCAACGACGTCGTCGTTGCAGCTTTCGGGGATACCAGCGGCTCGCTTGATGTCGGCTAGCCTTTGCTGAGCCTCTTCCTTGGAGTCTGAGGTTCTGTTAAGGACTTTTCTTGCGTCTCCCAAATGACCCCTCATCACAAGCCATCGAGGGGACTCTGGCATGGCTAATACTCCCACGCCTAGGATTACAGATGGAATTGCGCCGATTCCAAGCATCATCCTCCATCCCAAGTGAAGTGACATCTTCGAAAATGCGTAGTTCGATATGTATCCAAGCAATATCCCTCCATTAATGAAAACCTGTAAAATCATATTATAATTTTATCAAATATTCATATTTATTTATGTATCATATTCATACAACAAAAATACAACAACAAATACAACACATTTTTCTCTTTTTATATCTTTTCATAATATCACCAATCACATTTCATATTCCTCTTTTTTATTTCTTTTTTCTCTTTATCTCTCTTAATTATACAATTATATATCAGTTTCTCAATTTAATATCTATACCACAACCTTATTGATAAGTTTTAGAAATAACAAATTCATTTAAAAATATACAACTCATGTAATACATTTTTTCTCTTTATATCTCTTAATCACATCACCTTTCACCTTTCATATCCCCATGTTTTTCTATTCTCCCTCTTTTCTTCCTTTATGTTTTTTGTTGTATAGTTATGTAAATATGCTTATAGTGTATAGATGTGATTTTTTTTCATAATAACTTTTTATATTATTTTTAAGCTCTACTCTTAATTTTATTTCTCTTTTTTTTATTAGATTAATTATCATATTTTTTACTAAATTTTTAAAATTAAGACGTAAAAGGTCATGTGCTGAGTCAAGTAATATAATAGAAGAATAATTATTTTGGGTAAAATAGAAGAGTAAATTTGGAAGAGAAAAAAGATTAGATAAAAATTGAAAAGTAGAATATAAGAATTATTTATACAAATATCTCATCGTATTTCATTATTTTCTTATATTATAATATTGCTTTTAATTAATATTATAATATAATGAGATAGTAAAGTATAATACAATATCCGTGTAAAACTTTTACACTTTGGATATATACAATTATTAACTCTAAAGTTATTTTTGTCACTACATGAGTCAATTTCATTATGCATCAAATAATTATATATAAAATTGAAATCTTTCTTAATAATTAAATCTAGTTTTCCTCATTTTTTAACTTTACATATTGAACCCTATTTAATTATACACTTTTAAAGAAAAAATTTGTTCCTATTTAATTGTCCATTTACAAATCCAATATATTAATAATTACACTTTTTTTCATTAATACGTGTGTCAAAGTGGACAGTTAAATAGGAACGGAGCATGTAGTATATGTTTAAATTTTTTAAGATTTGTAAAAAAAAATCTTTTGAGATTTGAAGTAAAGTAAAAAGTATATATATTATATTTGATTTTACTATAAAAAAAATTGAAATGAACGGGACGCTACTAATCTCTTTATGGCTGCTTCAATCTTCTCCACAGATACGAGATATCCCAATCACCAGTCTACAGTATAAGAAATTAACTGCAACATTCCCCGCAAGAAATAAAAACTAACTAAATTCCAAAAATGTGAAAGAGGAAGGAAGTAACGAGCGAACCTCAGGGAAGGAAGTGAGGAAGCCGCGAGAGGAAGCAGGGGAGACCTCAGCGGTGTAGACGGGAGCAATCATGAGGGCATACCCGATGCCAATGCCCGCCACGAAACGGCGCCCGAACATGAGAAAGGCATAGTTGGGTGAGAATCCCATGAGCAGTGCTCCGGCGAAGAAGATGGCGCCGGCGAAAACGATCGTGTAACGGCGGCCAATCCAGTCAGAAGTTCTGCCGGCGAGGCATGAGCCTATTAGAGAGTAGAGGTTGATGATTCCCATCAAGATCTCGATTTGCACGTCTGAGAGTTTAAGATCTCTTTTTATGTAGATGGCTGCACCACTCATCACACCAATATCTGCAATATAATTAATGCATATATAATTGTTGTCAACATAAGAATTAATAATGGAGCTAGCATGGTTATATATATTCTATGAGATAGTATATATACTACTCACCATAGCCAAGCAAGATGGAAGTCATGGAGGCCAACATAGCACAAGCAAAGCGAACTTGTTTCGCTTTGGCTTCTTTTGAGGATCAAAATCCTCAAGATTTTTCGGAGCTTCTGCTTCAACTACCTTACCCTCAGTCATCTTCACTGAGAAAATATCCGCAGATGGGAGAAGGTGAAGGTGTATTAGTTAGATACTGCTAGCTAGCTAGATAGTATCTAATTTTTCAGAGATCATGTAATATTTTAAGATAAGTTAAGAAAGCAGTAGCAGGGGCGGCAGATGGTGCAGAGTGCAAGGTTCCGCTAGCGTGCTTATATAGACCAAAGGCTTACATCACCTTAGACTACAGAGTCTCTCATGTAGACTATAGAAGTCCCAACTCTCTATCTCTCTCTCCTGACCTCAATAAATCAGAAATCTTCACTGCGTGTGACTCACCAAATTCCAGATTTTTATTCATTTAATTATTTATATTTTATGTTGTTTACCCACTGTGCGTGTAGAAGTCACTGCTAATGCAAATTGTCCTCGTGGTGGCTCCCAGTCACAAAATGACAAACCATTACCAATACTGTTTAATAATGTCAATCAATGCAATGAGTAGAGTACTACACTACGCTTGACATACACACACTCCATGCACCGTGGCCGGTTTGATGTCGGTCTCGCCCCACTCCAGCCTACCTAGAGTTATAAATAGGGGTGGGAATAGGCCAGCCGGCATGTCAGGGGCCTACGACCTGGCCTGTTTATGACCTGACCTGACCTGACCTGACTCGTTTATTAAAAGGTCAGGCCAAGGCTTGTTAAAAGACCTGTTTAGTTAAATAGGTCAGGCTTCATACCTATGAAAAAGCCTATTAAACCGGCCTATTTAATATAATAATATATAATATATTAAATTAATTATATAAAAAACTATAAATATAATTAAAAAATTATAATATAGTAAAAAATTATAATATATTAAATTAATTATATAAAAAATCTGCTTAAAATGCCTGCTGGACTGCATAGGCAGGCCTGTTTGTAGGCCTTATTATAAAATAGGCTTCTAAACAGGCTTACAGGCCAGGCCAGACTTTTTCGCAGGTCAGGCCAAGGCCTTACAAAAAGGCTTGTAACAGGTAACAGCCAGACTCAGGCTTAAGAATTAGGAGTCAGACCAGGCTCAAGCCTGCCAAAGTCTGGCCTGACCTGGCCTGTTTCCACCCCTAGTTATAAGTGTCAAGATATAAAAAATATATTTTTGGTCATTTTTGTCTTGCAAATAAAGTTTTTTTTTCACAAAATAGAAATGAAATAACATTTTGATAAATTATTTTTTTCTCCTATAAAATACATTCACTTTTGTTTTAAACCTTGTAAATATATGTTTTTTATTTTATTTCTCACACAATAAGTGAAAGATAGTAATTTTATAAGTGTTAAAGGATAATAAGGACTAATCTTAAAAATTTTAATTTTATGATAATCAAAATAAAAAATATTACAGTGATAAAAATTAAATCGGGTATATTCTACCTGAACAAAAATAACATATTTTTGATAATATAAATTTTGACGCCAACATTCAAGTAATAAAAAATTATAAAAGTATTATATATGAGACAAATTGAATAATTTGAAAATTAATCAAAACCTATTCTAACTCAAAGTATATTTAGTAAAATTAATTGATAAGTTAGTTGGTAGTTGATAAGCTCCGAATTTATAAGTTAGCTTGTTGAATTAAAAGTGTTTGATAAAATTAGCTAATAAGATAAGATATAAATATAAAATGACATAAAAAATGTAAAAGAAGACAAATAAAAAAGTGCCTTAAAATATGAGGGATAAAAATAGAAGAAAAATATTTAGTTACAATGTTAGAAACTATATATAAACTAGTTAAAGTACCTTGTACTATATATATATATACTAGAAGTTTGTGCTTTACCAAACAATTTTATATTGGTCAAATTAATTTATAAGTTAGTTATATAAGCCACAAATTAGCTTATTAATTGTCTTTATTAAACACTCTTATTAATATTGACTCATATAAGTGTATGGTTGAGTGAACATTTACAACTTAAATAAACTTGATTTGAGGAAAGAGTTGTGTTTAAAAATGAGTTTAAGTTAACTAATATGATTTTTATGTTCTCAAACTTTTGATCTCCTAAAATAAGTTAGTAATAATTTTTTATATAAATTTTTTCAACTAAACGTAAAAAAAGTACAATTTATCATATACACAAACGTATTTTATAGGCAAAATTAATTTTGGTCTAGAACAATCAAACCTAAAAATTTTACTTAAGAAAAACAAAAAACAAAAAAAAATTACTTAAGATGACGTTTGACAAAAGTAAATGTAAATTACTAAATTAGAAAAACCTCAATCTAAATCCAAACATATTACAAATTGGATTAATATGCCAAATTGATTTGTGTTGACCCGTATACCATGACCACATGTTTTGTTTGGTTGCTCGGATAATCCTTTACTAGTCGTTGGAGAATTTCATTCCGGATTGAATTTCATTTCCGATTAAGACAACATTCTCCGTGCTCCTATGGCAAAAATGCATTCTAAAGATCAGTAATGTTTAATTGGTTTGAAATTTTTTACACAAAAATTATCACATAAATACTTGATAATTAATTAAATTATGGAAATTGAAAAGATAAAAGTAAAACTCCACAGAACCCTTTTATTTTTCATGATAAGTTTTAGAAAAGTAATTTGGTATACTTTAACGCTTTTTATTGGATTAAATATGTTTTTAGTCTATGAAAATAGTTGAGAACTGGAAATTTAATTTTAGTCCATGTAATTTAAAATCGGTGAATTTAGTTTCTCGAAAAGTAAAAATACACATAATCCTTATTGATAAAAAAATCATAGTAAAATCTATATAAAAAACTGTGCAATAAAAATTAAATTTGTGTATTTTTAATTTTTAAAGAATCAATATCAATTTTAAAATAATATGGATTAAAATCAAACTTTGATTATATTTAATGGACTAATTAAAAACATATATATATATATATACATATATATATATATACATATATATATATATATATAACATTTTTTTTTCATTTAACCGTGATGTTTTGCCAAATGGATACTTTTTTTTTTGCTTTTTACGTGCTTTGTTTCAGAAACCGATCTAAACATATTATGAATATTCTTTAATTAGTAATACGAAGATTTGTATATATATATATATACATCGTTGGACTTGGAGGATTTTTTTTAGAAACACAGGGAAACACTAGAAGGGGGGTTGAATAGTGTTTCTTAAATAACTTATGAAAGCTTTTTGTAAACAACTTTTATAGTGAAATTTCAGACAGGTTAAAGGGGCTGTCTGAAGTTTCTTAAGACAGGTTCTGAAAATATGTTTTAAAACGTTTCTTGCTTTTATAAATTATCAGAACAGTTTTTCAACACCCTTTGATTAGAATAAACGAATTGACAAGAGATAAGGGTAAGAAAACTTAGCCACATAATTTATCCTGGTTCACTCACTACCACTGTGAGCTACGTCCAGTCCCAATGCCAACTAGCACTTGGATTTTCTCTTAATCTCAACCAGATTACAAGTATTCTTTTACAGTCAAGCCTCTTCAGGCTCTACAACCAAGTATTTTTTTCAGTCAAGTCTCTCCAGGCTCTTACAAACAAGTATTCTTTAGACAACAAGCCTCTCCAGGCTCAAACAAACAAGTATTCTTTAGACAACAAGCCTCTCCAGGCTCAAAAACAGTTTTACAGAGAAAAGATTGTTTAAGCTCTAAAACTAAACCAGTTTGAAGCTTAAACTGTTACAATGTACAAATAACTGAGGTATACTCAGACTATATGAAATGATGTACAAAGAATTTTTATCAGAGTATGTTTTACAAAGTAAAACTAGCAGCGTTTTGTTTCTCTTGAAAATGTAATCTCTTGTTCTCTTTTTTCTTGTTCTTTTGTTCTTTTGTTGTTGTTGTGAATGATCTTCAGGTGAAGGGTATTTATACCCAGTCTTCAATCCGTTGAAAATTCACCGTTTAGAGATAGCATTTAATGCTTTTTAATCCGTTGTGAGACATGCTCCTGAGCATTCTGTGCGTTCTGAAACTTTTTCTGACAGCGTCCAAGGTTGCTGCTGACAAAAGCTGCCACAGCTGTTGCTGCAAAAACTGCGCTGCAGAGATTTCCCAAATGGTGTATGAAATTCAAACAACCCAGGAAAGGTCTCTGTGTCTTTGCCAAAATAAGCCTTGAAAAGTTGCGTGTAGCAGAGAGAGATTTGACTCTTCAGAACTTCAGACAAGTCTTCTCACAACTTCAGCAAGATGTGTCACATCATAAAATACGACTTCAGACGGCTTCAACACTTCAGACAGGTTGAACCTTCAGATAGTCTTTATTAAGATTAAAGTGCCTTGCTGAAATCATAGATAAAACATTAAAAACATATGTATCCATGATAATTCTTTTAACCAAATTTGTTAAACATTAAAACTTAGGGATTGAGCTGTCTTAAATCATCATAATCTTCCTTATGATATTTTTGAGACTCAACATTCTCCCCCTTTTTAATGATGAAAAATTTGCTTAAAATAAATAAATCTGAAAGGAGTTTTAAATTATCATAAGTGTAATATAAGTATAACTCCCCCTCAGATAAATACTTCTCAGGTCTAACAGTTTCTGATATTTCTCAAATACTCCCCCTGAGACCTGTAACCACTTCAGATTCAGATTTGTTAGATTTTAATACTCCCCCTTTTGTCATCAATCAAAAGGGAACTTCAGAGCAATAATCACAAATCAAGATCAAGAATAACAATCAGATAACACAATATAATCAAAGCAATCAGAGCTTATAAAAAACACATGATACCAACAAATGATTGTATAAAAGCAAAGTTCAAACAAACAAAAAAATATAGAATCTAAAGATTAACACAAAACTGAAATAACATCAGACTGGCTACACATCATAGACTGTCCATTATTCTTCTTCAGCAAGGCTGCTATCAGTGAAGCAGGAATCTCTTCTTTAGCCTTGTCAATCTGAGAGATAACAGTAGCCTTCAGTTCTTCTTGCCCAGTTCTGATCTGCAACTGTTCTTGGAGAATCTGATCCTGTTTAGCAACCAGATCATCATTCTTCTTCTCTAACCTCTTGACTTGAAGTTTCAGTCTTTTGTTCTCTTCTTCAGGGTCATTCTCAACCTCATAAAGCAAAATCTTGATGCACTCATGATAGAATCTGAAAACCTTGAACCCTTGTGGCAGATGATAGTCTTTAGGATGGCTGACAGCAAAGTGGAACTTATGAATGGGAATCATGACAGGCCAATCCTCTGTGAAAGAAGCCATAGGGAATCTGCCTCTGACATACTGATAATCTACAAGAGTAGAGGCACCAGGATATGCCATGGAGTCTTCATCATGTCCTGAAGTACCAGAAGAAGATCCAGCACCTTCTCTGATATTCCAGTAGGATGACCACATCCAATCCCTGGAAGAATGATCTAAACCTCCACCTTGTTTCTTGATCATTGCAGGGAACTTCTTATTCCAGGCAGCTTCAGACAAGAACTCATACATCTGCAGATAATTAGGATAAGTCTTGAGCTCATTAAACTTGTCTTCAGGGCCTTCCTTCAGGGGATACCTGGGAATGATTCTATCAGGTTGCACTAAGATCTCTGTGGATGGCCTGATGGAAATTGCCCTTGGGGGCCTGTACCCTCTCATGCCTACCAGCTTCAGATAGTCCATTTCAAACAGCTCAGCCTCTGTTGATAGTTGCCTAGCAAAGCTCCAATCCTCATTGGACAGCTTCAAAGAGTCAGAAGAAAAAGGGTTAAGAGGAGCCCACTTATGAGCAGGGCCTTTACCCTTTCTGAGTTTCTCCAGCTGACCATAATATGCCTCAGCTGAACTTCCTTGGTACTTTGCTCTTACTTCAGCTGTAGTTTGCTTGATAAGACCTTGATGCAGAGAGATAGGGGGCTTATCTCTGAAGTACTGAAGCTTTTCAAATAGATTAGGGAATTTGGGAACCCTCTCCCTTTCAGTAACAGGCCTTCATACCTGATGTGTGGAACTTCAGAGGCTAACTCAAAATGCCAATCAGTAAGGGGCCATGCATATGGGTCAAAAGTAGGTTCTGTGAAGAAATCCCTACTTTTAGGACCTAGCCTCAGCTGCTCAGGCATCATACCTCCCTTCCAGACTTGTGAATGACCTTCTTCATGTTGATCTTCTAAGAAATCTTCAGACTGTGTAGCTTCTGAAGATGATGGGGATGATGATGATGGTGGTGGTGGTGGTGGTGATGGTGATGGTGATGGTGCAGATTCTTCTTCTTGAATCTCTGAATCCTTCTTCTCATCTTTCTTCTCAGGTGAGGATGGTGGAGATGGTGTAACATTGTCAAACCTCACTTTGAGCCTTTTTACAGGAGGCTTCACAATCTCATATTCTTTTTCTTTTTCTTCTCTTCTCCTCTTGAAAAAGAGGTTTGCTTTAACGAAATTTTGGTACTTACCAGCTTCATCCATTTCCTCAAGTTGGCTGGCAGTGCTCCTTGTTACTCTGGCAGGTGGTGCAGGGGCTGTCTGAAACACCTTTGTCCTTGCACTCTTCCTTTGCTGAGCACTTGATCTTTTCCTTTTCTTAGATGCTTGGGCTATAGTAGCTAGCCTATCATCTTCAGCAATAGCAAGCTGAGAGGCCACAACTATAGCATAGTCAGATTTTTCTTGTTCTGCCTTCTTCTCCAACTCTTCTTGCTCTAATGCAGTAGCAAGAGCTGCTACCTGAATCAGTTCAGGATCTGATGGACATGCAGCTAAGGGTACTGCTGGTACTGCCTCAGAGTCAGCAATCTCAGCCATCTCTTGAGCCTTTCCTTCTGGTTCAGAAGTAGGCTTAGGAGACAGAGGCTTAACAGCTTCAGTTGTCTGACCCACAATTTCAGACGACTTTGTCAGAGACTTCTGAACAGGTTCAGATCCCTCAGTCTATAAAGCTTCCAGAGAAACTTTTGCTGAGCTCCTCACAGGGAGTTTCTTTCTCTTGTGCTGGGGGGAAGGCTTGAACTCCTTCTTCCTTATATCTCCTTGAAGCTCATCCTCAAGGACTTCTAAGGTTGTTCTCCTCCTTGCAGCTTTCTCAGACAGAATGCTCTCCTTCAGAGAGGGAGATGGAGGCCTTGGAGTCAGCTTTATCTGCATGCTTTTCAGGTTGTTCTCTCCAAAGAAAGTTGGGCCTTTGTGATCAAACAGCCTTTCTATGGGATCCTTGAAGTGCAGAAGGATTCTTGTGATGAGAGTGTTATGGGGAAGACTGGATGCAGAATCTCTGATCTTCTTTTGCATGTGAAACAGAATGATGCTGGGAAGATTCATCTTCTTTTTCTTGATCAGGTTTATCAGACAGAACCTCTCCAGTTCTGAAACATGATCCCTGCTTCCACTCTTAGGGATTATGGTGTTCCCTAAGATAGCATGAAGAACCCTGACTTTCTCCAGCATGTATTTTGCATTCATGCTCTCTGGTTCTTCTGTTCCATAGAGCAACTTGGTGAACTCCTTGTGCCCACCTTTCTTCACCTCCCAGCCTGGAGTGAAGGTAACACCTTTAGCTTTCACACCCAGAATGGTGGAAAGAATCCCTTCATCAACGAAAACAGGGATACCAAGCACAGTAGACTTGATGCTGGTATATACTCCCTTAGAGTTGGGAATACCTCTAGCATAAGTCAAGAACTCCACCACACTTTGTTCATGCCAAGCAGTGTAGATGTTCTCAAAGAATGGAGTCCATCCTGCTCCATCAAACTCACCAACCAGGTCCATACCAAGGTCTTGAAGCTCCTCTAGGTTAACACCCTTGGTTCTGACCACATTTCTTGCAGAAGATGCCTTAGGTGCCATTGTTGTTGCAAAAAAAACTTCGAGAGAGAGAGAGAGAAAACTTTCTTGACTGTTGAAGAGAGAGAGATAGTGTGAGAGTTGTAAAAACTTCCTCGACACACTTACTGTTGTATTTATAGACCCACGATGCAATGATTCTCTGTACCGGCTGCGCAGACTTCGGGTAACGTGCGAAGTGGAAGAGACAAAACTTTAAAATAATGGAAATCAACCGTCTCAGATAGCCACGTCAGCAGTTGTTTTAGACATATGAGAATTTCAGACACCCACACAAAGTTCTGACAAGCTATAAGTTCAGACACACTTAATATATAAGACAACAACATATTTCAGACAATCATTTAGAAAATGCATGTATGTTCATATTATTGCGTATGAACTTAAATCTATCTTCAGCTAGGGTTTTGTGAATATGTCACCCCATTGATGCTCTGTGTCAATGAACTGAATATCAAAAACACCTTTCTGAACATAGTCTCTAATGAAATGATGCTTGATTTCTATATGCTTTGCCCTAGAATGTTGGATGGGGTTCTTGGACAGATTAATAGCACTTCTATTATCACAATGAACAGGTATAGCAGAGATAGGAATGTTAAAATCCTCAAGCTGATACTTCACCATAGCAGTTGTGAACAACAACTGGCTGCTGAGATGTATTCTGCTTCTGCTGTTGATAAAGCAATGGTGCTTTGCCTTTTGCTTGACCAGCTGATCATATCATTTCCAAAGAAATGACATCCTCCACTGGTGCTCTTTCTTTCCATTCTATCTCCAGCAAAGTCAGCATCACAATATCCTATTAACCTGCAATCTTTGCTCTTCTTATGGCACAGACCAAGATTAGTAGTATCTTTCAGATACCTAAAAATTCTCTTTACAACTTTGTAATGAGTAATTCTTGGATCTGATTGAAATCTAGCACAGAGACAAACACTAAACATTATGTCAGGTCTGCTTGCAATTAGATACAACAGAGAGCCAATCATTCCTCTGTATAAAGTTTGATTCACTGGTTCTTCCTTTTCATCTTTGCTCAAATATGCAGAGGGATGCATAGGAGTTGACATGGGTTTGCAATCACTCATGTTGAACTTCTTAAGCATTTCTTTTGTATATTTTTCCTGATGGATCCATATACAATCAGAATCTTGCTTAATCTGAAGTGCTAAGAAAAATTTTAATTCTCCCATTAAACTCATTTCTAACTCTGATTGCATTAACTCAGAAAACTCCTTACATAGGGAAGAATCAGTTGAACCAAAAATAATATCATCAACATATATCTGAACAAGTATAAAGTCTTTGTTAGACTGTTTTCTGAAAAGGGTTGTGTCTACTTTTCCTCTTTCAAAACCATTTTTGATAAGAAAACTGCTCAGTCTGTCATACCATGCTCTGGGAGCTTGTTTCAGACCATAAAGAGCCTTTTTCAGTTTGAAAACATAATCAGGAAAAGCAGTATCTTCAAAACCAGGGGGTTGTCTAACAAAAACTTCTTCTTCAATGAACCCATTGAGGAAGGCACTTTTAACGTCTATTTGATATAGTTTGATGCCATTATTTACAGCATAAGATAGAAGAATTCTAATTGCTTCTAACCTGGCAACTGGAGCAAAGGTTTCAGTGAAGTCAATACCTTCTTGTTGATTGTATCCTTGAGCCACCAATCTTGCCTTGTTTTTGACCACTTTACCTTCTTCAGACAACTTGTTTCTGAACACCCATTTGGTTACAATAATAGTTTTCCCATGGGGTTTAGGAACAAGAGTCCATACATTACTTCTAGCAAACTGATTTAGCTCTTCTTGCATGGCTAGGATCCACCCTTCATCATGCAGAGCTTCATCAATGTTCTTTGGCTCAATTTCAGACAGGAGAGCAAGAGAATTTAGATTCTTGAATTTTGATCTTGTCTTAACTCCTTCTGAAGTGCTGCCAATGATTTGCTCCTTAAGATGATGTGACTTGTATCTCCAGTTAGTTTTCTGAGATACTGTCTGATCTTTCTGAGACTCAACATTTGTCTGAAGAGGTTCAGTGACAGATGGTGCTTCAGACACCTGTTCATCCTTCACGCTGTATTGATCATTCAGCTCCATACCGGCAAAATCATCTTCTAGATCTGATAGTTCCCTATCAGTCTCTTTCTTGTCATTGAATTTTACATGAATTGATTCTTCCACAATTAAAAATCTATAGTTGAATACTCTATAGGCTTTAGATGTTTCAGAATATCCTATGAAAAATCCTTTATCAGACTTTGCATCAAATTTACCAATATCATCCTTTGAGTATAAAACACTCACATCCAAAAGGATGAAAATATAATATGTTGGGTTTTCTTCATTTCCACAATTCATAAGGAGTCTTTTTTAGAATTGGTCTTACCAATATTCTGTTCTGAAGGTAGCAAGCTGTATTAATAGCTTCTGCCCAGAAGGATCTTGGTAGGTTGCAAGAGTTGAGCATGGTTCTTCCCAATTCTTGCAAGCTTCTATTATTTCTCTCATCAACCCCATTTTCCTGAGGTGTTCTAGCCACAGAGAAATTGTGTGAGATCCCATTCTCATCACAGAACAGTTGGAAGTTTGCATTCTCAAACTCTCCACCATGATCACTTCTGATGACAGATATACAAAATCCTTTTTCATTTTGTACCTTCTTGCAGAATATTGTGAAATTCCTGAAAGTCTCATCCTTGCTTCTTAGGAATAACACCCATGTAAATCTAGAATAGTCATCAACAATGACCAAACCATATTTCTTACCACTAATGCTTTCTGTTCTAATAGGACCAAACAAGTCAATATGTAGCAGTTCTAAAGGCCTGCTAGTGGAAACAACATTCTTACTCTGAAAATAGTGTCTTGTTTGTTTCCCTTTCAGACAGCTTTCACATAAAATGTCAGATTTGTAAGAAAGCTTAGGCAGTTCTTTAACAAGGTTGTGTTTTGCTAACTTTGAGATTAATCTCAAGTTGGAATGCCCAAGTCTTTGATTCCAAATCTGTTTTTCATCTTTAACAGAGATAAAACATTTTACATTTTGATTTGCTAGCTCCTCTAGATCAATTTTGTACACATTACTGTGTCTTTTAGCAGTAAAAAGGATTTGATCAAGAGAGTCTTTGACTATGCATCCTTCTTTAGTAAAGGAGACCACATATCCACTGTCACATAATTGACTTATGCTCAGTAAATTGTGTTGCAGTCCCTCTACCAGAAGAACATTCTTAATGAGGGAAAGAGGAGACATACCTACAGTCCCTATTCCTGTGATCTTCCCTTGCTGGTTTCCACCAAAGGTGACCATACCTCCTACTCTGGGCCTAAGGTTTTGGAACAAATACCTTTCTCCTATCATGTGTCGTGAACATCCATTGTCCAGGTACCATTTGTGGGGTTTCCTTTGTCCTGCTAAACACATCTGCAACAGGAATGATCAAGTTTTTAGGTACCCATATTCTTTTGGGTCCTTTTTTGTTAGCTTTGGGCCTTGCTTTTCTCTTGTGTTTGCACTGAGCCACATTGTGTCCAGGCTTGCCACAGTGAGAACACCCAATAACCTTCTTTTTGCCTTTAGTAAAATTTAAGACAGTAGGAGGTTCAGAGATGTTGTGATCATAAAAGCCTAAACCACTTTTGTCAAGGGAATGTCTTTGATTTCCAAGCATTATATTAAGATTTTTTGTTCCTTTGACAAATTTGGCTAAGTCTCTTGTTAATTCCTCAACCTGTTTCTGAAGTTTTTGATTTTCTTCAGACACAGTTTGTGAACTACTGTTTTCAGATACAAGGATCTTCTCCTTGAGCATAATATTTTCTATCTTAAGAGCCTCATATTTACTACACATTTCTGTGTGGGCTTTGGACAGATTCTTATAATCTTTGAAGAGTTCCTTGGAACTTTCCTTCAGGTCATCATACATCTCTTGAAGGGTTAAAGGAAATACCTCAGATTCTGAGCTGTCTGATGAGGGCAGGCTGGCCATAAGACATAGATTGACCTCTTCTGAAGTGTCTTCCTCTTCTTCTGAGGTAGACTCATCAAGATCCTCCCATGTTGCCATTAGACCCTTCTTCTTTTTTAAGAACTTCTTCTTCTTGAAGTTATTCTTCTTTAGTCTTGGGCATTCTGCCTTCATGTGACCTGGTTGTTTAAACTCAAAACATATAATTTTGTCATTGTGTAAATCCTTACCTGATTTACCTGATTTAGAGGTAGAGGGTTGGTTCTTTCTAAATTTCCTCTGTTCTGCAGCATCCTCTTGATCTTTCTACTGAGAAGAGCAAGATCATCATCTTCTTCTGAGCTATCTTCAGAGTCTTCATCTGCTTCTGAAGTTTCCTCAACTTGCATGGCTTTTATGTTCCCATGCCTAGTCTGTCTGGTCCTGGTGTTTAATGCCAAAGATTTAGTTTTGGATTCATCCTCTCCAAGTTCTAACTCATGGACTTTGAGAGAGCCCAATAGTTCCTCCATTTTCAAGGTGTTTAAATCTTTAGCCTCTTGAATGGCAGTAACCTTGGGTCTCCAAACCTTGGGAAGGCTTCTTAGAATCTTTCGATTATTATCTTCAGATTCATAAGATCTTCCCAAAGATCTCAGTCCATTTGTTATTGTCTGAAACCTACCAAACATTTGGTCAATAGTTTCAGACTCATGCATCTTGAACATCTCATATTGATGAACAAGCATGCTTATCTTGGATTGTTTGACATTATCAGTTCCCTCATGGGCTGATGCCAATATATCCCAGATTTCCTTGGCAGAGGAGCATCCATGAACTTTCTCATACTCTACTTTGTTCAATGAACATATCAGGTAGAGTTTTGCCTTAGCATTTAATTGAACCTGAGCTCTCTGCTCCTTGGACCATTCAAACCTAGGAATAGGTTCATTACCACGCATGGGAATATAGTCACCTTCAGTTACTATATCCCAGAGACTGATGTTGCTGCTTTCAATGAACAGCTTCATGCGACCTCTACAGTAATGGTAGTCTACACCATTAAAAGCTGGAGGCCTTGTCACAGAGGCTCCTTCTGTGATGTAGTGGCCGCTGTTTGGTTGTGCTTCCATCTGGATCTTTAAACCTCAACACTTGTTAGGTGCTCAACCCTGAGTTAAGCTCTGATACCAACTGTAGAAACACAGGGAAACACTAGAAGGGGGGTTGAATAGTGTTTCTTAAATAACTTATGAAAGCTTTTTGCAAACAACTTTTATAATGAAATTTCAGACAGGCTAAAGGGGCTGTCTGAAGTTTCTTAAGACAGGTTCTGAAAATATGTTTTAAAACGTTTCTTGATTTTATAAATTATTAGAACAGTTTTTCAACACCCTTTGATTAGAATAAACGAATTGACAAGAGATAAGGGTAAGAAAACTTAGCCACAGAATTTATCCTGGTTCACTCACTACCACTGTGAGCTACGTCCAGTCCCAATGCCAACTAGCACTTGGATTTTCTCTTAATCTCAACCAGATTACAAGTATTCTTTTACAGTCAAGCCTCTTCAGGCTCTACAACCAAGTATTTTTTTTCAGTCAAGCCTCTCCAAGCTCAAACAAACAAGTATTCTTTAGACAACAAGCCTCTCCAGGCTCAAAAACAGTTTTACAGAGAAAATGTTGTTTAAGCTCTAAAACTAAACCAATTTGAAGCTTAAACTGTTACAATGTACAATTAACTGAGGTATACCCAGAATATATGAAATGATGTACAAAGAATTTTTATCAGAGTATGTTTTACAGAGTAAAACTAGCAGTGTTTTGTTTCTCTTGAAAATGTAATCTCTTGTTCTCTTTTTTCTTGTTCTTTTGTTGTTGTTGTGAATGATCTTCAGGTGAAGGGTATTTATACCCAGTCTTCAATCCGATGAAAATTCACCGTTTAGAGATAGCATTTAATGCTTTTTAATCCGTTGTGAGACATGCTCCTGAGCATTCCTTGCGTTCTGAAACTTTTTCTGACAGCGTCCAAGGTTGCTCCTGACAAAAGCTGCCACAACTGTTGCTGCAAAAACTGCGCTGCAGAGATTTCCCAAATGGTGTATGAAATTCAAACAACCCAGGAAAGGTCTCTGTGTCTTTGCCAAAATAAGCCTTGAAAAGTTGCGTGCAACAGAGAGAGATTTGACTCTTCAGAACTTCAGACAAGTCTTCTCACAACTTCAGCAAGATGTGCCACGTCATAAAATACGACTTCAGACGGCTTCAACACTTCAGACAGGTTGAACCTTCAGACGACTTCAACACTTCAGACAAGTTGAACCTTCAGACAGTCTTTATTAAGATTAAAGTGGCTTGATGAAATCATAGATAAAACATTAAAAACATATGTATCCATGATAATTCTTTTAACCAAATTTGTTAAACATTAAAACTTAGGGATTGAGCTATCTTAAATCATCATAATCTTCCTTATGATATTTTTGAGACTCAACATTTTTTTCGGAAGATTAACAATCCAGACCCATTATTTTTAAGTATAAAGGCTCGATTCTCGCCCCATTATACTTCGGGGGCTGTACATCGTTGGACTTGGAGGATTTTTTTGGAAGATTAACAGTTCCGACCCATTATTTTTAAATATAAAGGTCTGATTCTCGCCCCATTATACTTCGGGGGCTGTACATCATTGGGCATGGAGGATTTTTTCAGAAGATTAAACAGTCCAGACCCATTATTTTTAAGTATAAAGGCCTGATTCTCGCCCCATTATACTTCGGGGGCTGTACATCGTTGGGCCTGGAGGATTTTTAGGAATATACGAAAAGATTGTCCTTTATCTGCAAAAAAGGTTGAGCATTATTTGAATTCAAATAACTAAAAGATTACCCCATTTCCGTAAAAGGGGATCACACCTAAAAGATAAAAAGGATAAAACAAATTCAAAAAGGCAACTCTTAAAGATAGACCTCTAAGATTATATATAGCCCCTGAGGACTAACTTAGGGGTCATGTTTTGCTAATTACTTAGAGTCTAGCTTTCTCAAGAGTTCTACCTTTAGAGCTTTGGGAAATTAGGATTCGTGACGTGAACATTGACGCCCACCGTGGGTTTACAGTAAAACTCTTCCCGCAGACCACATATCATTCAAATTCTTGAAGATTTTCGCAATGGTGTCTACGCGAAATAATGGAGTGTCGAGTGAAGGAATCGACGGTAATGCTGATACTCATGTCATGCTTCAACAACTCATGGCATTAGTAACAGCTTTGCAGAAGCAAAATACACCCTATGGGAACTGTGTGTCAAGAGACTGGCTTGCTCGCTCACACAACAGCGAAACCTCCAGTTCATGACCGCGACATGTATATCTCCATATTCAATTTTATCCTATCTTAGTTAATAATTATCATTTTAAAACAAAAATTTAAAATTTATTTTCTTTTTATTCGAAATTATAAAACAATGTAGATTATCATCGTATGTTTCTATTTAACTAATTAATAAAATTATAAAATAATATTGATGACTAGTTACTTCTTTAATATAATTGGTGAATTTATTTTATCCCCATGTAACAATAAAGACTTATTATTCTTAGACTACCTTAGATTTTAATGGCACGATAATGTTTTTTTTAAAGAGAAAAATGCAATGTGTTTACACTAAATGATATATTTAAGATTCTTTTCTTGATTTTCCCTCACTGTTACCTTTCTTTTTATTGTTAGAGAAATGTGGGTAAGCAATTTGAAATGTGTCAATTTACATTTAAATTTTAAATACAAATTTTAAAAGTTCACATTTTCTATGTAGAAACATGATGGCATGTTAACTTACTATTATCTTTTTTATAATTTCATATACTACGGATTCCTTGCAAGATGCTAATAAAAACATGGTTTTAAAGTGATTTGATTAAAAAAATCTAAAATAAAAAATTAATAGATATAAATATTGTATGAATTTATCCTTTTTGAATTATTTGTTATTTTTATTTGATTGAGAATAAATAAAAATGAAGGAAAAAATCATATGTGTTCATGAATTCATACGCCTCATGCGTAGTATAATAGGATTTTATTTTTAAAAATATGAATTATAGTAAAAGTATACCATAATTGACTTAAATCAAAATGCTTTTAATTACCATTTCATATGTTTGTTTGAGGCTTAAATAACTTGGTCAATATAATCAATTTAAATAAATATAGCTAATCAATTTTGCATAATTAAATATACATAAGAAATATTCTATTACTACCAAATCAAATGCATATACAAATTTAAGTTGAACTAAATAAATTTCCTATTTTTATTGATTGATCAAATAATGTTACTTTATGTGATTTTTCATTATCATATTTGGGAGCATGAATATTAATACGATGACATTAATTATAATTGTTATCTTAATTACTAATATAGATTCTTTTTATTTGCAATCTCGCAACCAATATGCTGGCATGGTGGATGATTGACCAAGCTTTTGCCAACCAAGTCTGGGACTTGGCTAAATAATTTTCTCCAGCCGGCTCTGGGAGTCGGCATCCCCTTCCAAGTCTCGAACTTGGCTAAATAAATTTCTCCAACCGGCTCTGGGAGTTGGCATCGCCTTCCAAGTCTCGGACTTGGCTAAATAATTTTCTCCAGCCGACTCTGCAAGCCGTCGGCATCGCCTTCCAAGTCTCGGACTTGGCTAAAATAAATTCTCCTTCCGGCTCAGGGAGTCGGCTTTTGCCATCCAAGTTAGGGACTTGGCTAAATAAATTCTCCATCTGGCTCAGGGAGTCGGCTTTCGCCATCCAAGTCTGGGACTTGGAAAAATAAATTCTCCATCCGGCTCAGGGAGTCGTCTTTCGCCATCCAAGTCTGGGACTTGGCTAAATAAATTCTCCATTCGACTCAGAGAGTCGACTTTCGCCTTCCAAGTCTGGGACGTGGCTAATATTTCTCCAATCCGACCATAGGAGTCGACCTTCACCTTCCAAGTCTGGGACTTGGCTAATATTGTTCTATCCGACTCTCGGAGTCGGCTTTCGCCTTCCAAGTCTAGGACTTAGCTAGTTGATAACCTACTTAACAATTTTTTTTTATTAATCGATCTAAGGTAATATACACACTTTAGCCTAAGAAAATTAAATAATAAAAAACTTCCTTGTTAATTATTCAAGAGGAGAAACTTGATAAAACCTAGTTACAAAAGATGTATATAGGTACCTGTACATCGTTGGGCCTGGAGGGTTTTTTTCGGAAGATTAACGTACAGTCCAGACCCATTATTTTTAAGTATAAAGGCCCGATTCTCGCCCCATTATACTTCGGGGGCTGTACATCGTTGGGATTGGAGGATTTTTTAGAAGATTAACAGTCCAGACCCATTATTTTTAAGTATAAAAGGTCTGATTCTCGCCCCATTATACTTCGGGGGCTATACATCGTTGGGCTTGGAGGATTTTTTCGGAAGATTAAACAACCCAGACCCATTATTTTTAAGTATAAAGGTCCGATTCTCGCCCCATTATACTTTGGGGGCTGTACATCGTTGGGCCTTGAGGATTTTTAGGAATATACGAAAAGATTACCCTTTATCTGCAAAAAGGGTTGAGCATTATTCGAATTCAAATAACTAAAAGATTACCCCTTATCCGTAAAAAGGGATCACACCTAAAAGATAAAAAGGATAAAACAAATTCAAAAAGGCAACGCTTAAAGATAGACCTCTAAGATTATATATAGCCCCTGAGAACTACCTTAGGGGTCATGTTTTGCTAATTACTTAGAGCCTAGCTTTCTCAAGAGTTCTACCTTCAGAGCTTTGGGAAATTAGGATTCGTGACGTGAACATGTTTGTTTGGACAAGTTTCTTACATAAAAAGGACAAAACTTCCTCTTGCATCTCATGAGTTAAAACAAGAGTTTTATTATTCATACAATTATTCACGCAACACATTTTTTTTTTCATTTCTCTTTTTATTACATCTCATAATTTTTTCCTTCTCTTTTCTATTTCTCTTTGATGCAATCGTGGGTAATAATTGATTAGGATATATATTGAAAATTACTTATAGTTAGATAATATATAAATTAAACTTATCCATATGGAACAACGAATGTCGATATGACCTCATGAATTTATCAATGGCTTAGTCGTAGGTAACACAGTATTTATATTTTATGTCATTGCTATTTTTATATTTATTATGAATTTTATTTTAATTTATTTTTATACATTTATTTAATTTAAATAAAAATAGTAATAAGAGAACAATTAATAATAAAATAAATAATTTTTTTTTTACTTTTACCTTTCTACTAAACATTTTAATTTATGTTTATGTAGTTATATTATGAATTTTAGTAATTCCCTTATTTAAATTTAATTCAATTTACTTTTCCATTACACATTTTATTTTTTATTTTAAAATTTTCATGCTCGTGTATATTTTTTATTTTCTATTATATAAAAAAATTAATTTAAACTTATTATTTTTCTAATATCTATTTTCTAACTCCTTCTTTCTATACATACATATAACATTTTAAAAAAAAGGATGTTTTTTTCATCACCGATAAGTCACTCAATTTTCAATAAAAAAATATTAAGGGATATAATTTATCGTAATATCATTGTCATCAATGTTTTAAAAATGAGAAATGAAATTCATACGACCATACAACAATTAATACAATCAAGTGTTGGAAACAAAATAAAAGAAAGCTTACTCACACACAGAATAGAATGAAAGTAGAGAGTAGGAATTATTTTATTTCTGTAACACTCTTCTATATTCACATTATCACAATGAATTTATACAAGTAGATAGTCCTACCTACTGCGTCTGCACACTCTAATAATCACATGCTAACAGATTTAACTTCCTCAACAGCTATAACTACTATGACAATTGTAACAACCACTTTGAATTACACTTCAACATCCCCCCTTTAATTCAAAGTATCCAAACACACAACATTCAACATTATTCTCAAATCATTGAACCTCTCAATCTTCAAAGGTTTAGTCATAATGTCAGCTATCTATAATTCAGACCTACAGAAACATAATTCGAGTCTTCCTTTATTAACTTGATCATGTAGAAAATGATACTTGGTTTCAATGTGCTTGCTTCTCCCGTGAGCTACAAGATTTTTGGCCAAACTGATAACTGATTTGTTGTCTACCAACAGCTGCATAGCATCCTTTAACCCCAAATGGATTGTGTCTAGCAAAGATTGAAGCCATAGAGCTTGACAAGCTGCATGACAGGCAACTATGTATTCAGCCTCGCAGGAAGATAGGGCTAGTACTGTTTGTTTCTTTGAGCACCAAGAAATTGGAGCATCAAAAAATTTAAATAGATAGCCCATAGTACTCTTTCTGTCCACCTTATCACCACACCAATCTGAGTCTGAGTACCCAACTAGTTAAGCTTTGCACTGATTTCCACTCCTAGGGAATAATGTTGAGTCTCAAAGGATTAAATATATGAAATTAAAAATATTTTGAGTCTCACTCTCTTAAGTTTTAATGAACAACAAATATAAAATATAAAAAGCATTTATATGATACTATGCTCTCACAGGATGTTGCACTGTTTCAGATCATATTGTCTGGGTAAAGGATCATCTGAAAGATCAACTTCATCGGAAGAGTGTTTATCATCTGAAGACTTGAAGATCATCTGAAGCACTCTTTGCATCTGAAGGCTGAAGGTATCAAGTTTAAGGTTTGACCCGTGAAGACGTTACTATGTAAGAAGAACGTTCATCCCAATGGTCTAACCCTTTTCAGCATAAGAATCAGAGCTGCTTTCTCTCCTCGTTCAAATGTTTAGCATTTTTAAGGAAAGTCTGCAAAGCTGCTGTACCTGCTCAAAAGCATTGTGTGCGCAGACCTGCTGCACCTAAGACTGCTCAGAACGTGTTGGACAGAGTGTGTCTCAACGTCTCCTGAAGCATTTAATGCTATTTGACAACGGGCAACATTTTCTCGAAGACTATAAATATGCCCATGCAGATTGAAGAAAATAACAAGAAAAGCTATCAAAGAAATCTTACTCTGCGAAAACGCTGCAAAAATACTCTGATATTTTCTGTACATTTGCTTATTTGCTTATCCTGAGTAAATCTCAGTTACTTGTACACTTCTGATAAGTTCAATCTATCATCTGAAGTTAGTTGATTGAACTTTATCTGTTTTTATCTTAAAACAGTTTGGGTTACAAGCCTGGAGAGGCTTATTGTCTGAAAGAATACTTGGGCTACACTTGGATAAGTGTCTGAGAGCCTGAAGAGGCTTGGTGGAAGAAACAATACTTGTTGTAGAGCCTGAAGAGGCTTGACAGAAAAGAATACTTGTTGTAGAGCCTGAAGAGGCTTGATAGAAAAGAATACTTGGTGTAGAGCCTGAAGACGCTTGATAGAAAAGAATACTTGGTGTAGAGCCTGAAGAGGCTTGATAGAAAAGAATACTTGTAATCTTGCAAGATTAGTGGAAATCCAGTGGTGGTTTGCCCTGGGACTGGACGTAGCTCACGAGTGGTAGTGAGTGAACCAGGATAAATTCTTGGCTAAGTTTCCTTTCCCTTAAACTCCTTTCAATTCAGTTTTGAACTAACAAAGGGGTTTAGAAAAGTTTTCAAGAGCGAAAATCTTAACATCAAACAAAACTATTTATCAAAACTGTCTTTGTGTCTGAACCAAGGTTCATAAGGTAGTAACTAACGTCAGACGATCTTTATCATCTGAAGTTTTTACAGAAACTTTTTAAAGTATTCACTAAAAGGAAAAGGTTTCCATTGAAACACTATTCAACCCCCCTTCTAGTGTTTCCCTGTTTTTCTCACAGTTGGTACCAGAGCTTATCCTCGGGGTTAGCACCTAATCAGTGCAGAGGACAGAGATCCAATGGAAACTTCTACCAGCAACAGACAGTATATCACTGAAGGAGCCTCTATCACGAGACCCCCAACATTCAATGGAGTGGATTACCACTATTGGAGGGATCGTATGAAGTTGTTTATTGAAAGCAACAACATTGATGTCTGGGATGTAGTTACTGATGGAGACTACGTGCCCATGCATGCTGGAGTGCCCATACCTAAGGCTGAATGGACCTTGGAGCAGAAGGCTCGAGTTCAATTAAATGCCAAGGCCAAACTCTATCTGATATGTTCCTTGAACAAGTCAGAATATGAGAAGGTTCATGGTTGTTCGTCTGCCAAGGAGATCTGGGATACGCTTGCAGCAGCCCATGAAGGGACAGAGACTGTGAAGCAATCCAAGATCAGCATGCTTGTACATCAGTATGAGATGTTCAAAATGGAAGAATCTGAAACTATAGACCAAATGTTTGGGAGGTTTCAGACGATAACCAATGGACTCAGGTCATTGGGAAGAACCTTTGAATCTGGAGATAACATTCGAAAGATTCTAAGGAGTTTACCAAAGTCCTGGAGACCCAAGGTTACTGCCATTCAAGAAGCCAAGGATTTAAATTCTCTTAGAATGGAGGAACTACTGGGCTCTCTCAAAGTCCATGAGCTTGAACTTGGGGAGGATGACACCAAGAAGAAATCACTGGCATTAAACTGCAAGGTCAGACAGTCTAGGCATGATAGCATGAAAGCCATGCAAGCAGAGGACACTTCAGAGGATGATACTGAGTCTGAAGACTGTTCAGAAGATGATGATCTTGCTCTTCTCAGCAAGAAGATTAAGAAAATGCTGCAAAGAAAAGGAAGATACAGAAGATCACAACCTTCTAATGTCAAACAAGGTAAATCAGGTAAAGAATTTACTATCACTGACAAAATTACCTGCTTTGAGTGCAAACAGCCAGGTCACATGAAGACGGATTGTCCCAAGTTAAGGAAGCCAACCTTTCAGAAGAAGAAGTTTTTCAAGAAAAAGAAAGGATTGATGGCTACATGGGAAGACTTGGATGATTCCACTTCAGAGGAAGAGGAGGACACTTCAGAAGAAGCTAACCTCTGTCTGATGGCAAGTCTACCATCTTCAGATAGTTCAGACTCTGAGGTAATTCCTCAAACCTTACAAGATCAGTATGATGACCTTGTTGAAAGTAGCAGAGAGTTATTCAATGAGTTCAAGGAACTTTCAAGAGCTTTTACAGAAGCTGCTTTAGAAAATGAAAAATTACAAAAAGAAAACCTTGCTCTCAAAGAAAAGCTACTTCAGCAAGATCCAAGTAGTTCTGATAATCTTGTCAAGGAGAACAAAAAGCTCAAAAACAAGGTTAGAGAATTAACTTTGGATCTAGCCAAGTTTGTCAAAGGAACTAATAATCTGAATAAATTATTGGGCTCTCAGAGGCATTCCCTTGACAAGAGTGGCTTAGGTTATTCAGACACATCTTCATCTGAATCTTTTATATTTAATATGCCCGATAAAGGACCTAAGAAAGGTAATGGGTGTTCTAACTGTGGAAAGCCTGGACACGTTGAGTCTCAGTGCAGACACAGAAGGAAAATAAGACCCAAAGCTAACAAAAAAGGACCCAAGAAGGTATGGGTACCTAAGAATTTGATTGTTCCTGTTGCAGATGTGTTTAACAGGACAAAAGAAACACCACAAATGGTACCTGGACAGTGGGTGCTCACGACACATGACGGGAGAAAGGTGTTTGTTCCAAAGCCTTAGACCCAAGGCAGGTGGAGTGGTCACCTTTGGTGGAAATCAGCAAGGGAAGATCACTGGTATTGGGACTGTAGGTATGACTCCTCTATCCCTCATTAAAAATGTGCTTCTGGTTGAAGGACTACAACACAATCTTCTAAGTATAAGCCAATTATGTGACAGTGGATATGTTGTGTCTTTCACTAAAGAAGGATGTATAGTCAAGGATACTTCAGATCATATCCTCTTCTCTGCTAAGAGACACAATAATGTGTACAAAGTTGATCTAGAGGAACTTGCAAATCAGAATGTGAAGTGTTTTGTTTCCATCGAAGATGAAAAACAGATTTGGCATCAGAAACTTGGGCATGCTAGCCTGAGATTGATCTCAAAGCTAACTAAACACAACTTAGTTAAAGGCTTGCCCAAGCTCTCATTCAAATCTGATATTTTATGTGAAAATTGTCTGAAAGGGAAACAAACAAGACACTCTTTTAAGAGTAAAAATGTTGTTTCAACCAGCAGACCTTTAGAACTACTTCACATGGATTTGTTTGGACCCACTAGAACAGAGAGTCTTAGCAAAAAGAAATATGGATTGGTCATTGTTGATGACTATACAAGATTCACATGGGTTATATTCCTAAGAAGCAAAGAGGAAACCTTTGAGAATTTCACAAAATTCTGTAAGAAGGTGCAGAATGAAAAAGGAATCTGCATATCTGCTATCAGAAGTGATCATGGTGGAGAGTTTGAAAACTCAAGCTTCAGACTGTTCTGTGATGAGAATGGGATCTCACACAATTTCTCTGTGGCTAGAACACCTCAGCAAAATGGGGTTGTTGAGAGAAAGAACAGAAGCTTGCAAGAGATGGGAAGAACCATGCTCATTTCAAGCAATCTACCTAGATCCTTTTGGGCAGAAGCTGTTCACACAGCATGTTACATTCAGAACAGAATTTTGGTAAGACCAATTCTCAAAAGAACCCCATATGAATTGTGGAAAGGAAGAAAACCCAACATTTCCTACTTCCATATCTTTGGATGTGAGTGTTTTATACTCAACACAAAAGATGATTTAGGAAAATTTGATGCTAAGTCTGACAAAGGTTTCTTTATTGGATATTCTGAATCTTCTAAGGCTTACAGAGTGTATAACTCAAGAACCTTAACAGTAGAAGAATCTATCCATGTAAGATTTAACGATTTTAAAGAGACTGATAGGGAACTATCAGATCTTGAAGAGGATTTTGCAGGAATGAAGCTGAATCCCGAACTAAAGTCTGAAGAACCTTCTGAACAAAAGTCTGAACCTGCATCTGAAGCTGAACCTTCTCAGACCAACATTGTTGAGTCTCAGACAGAGTGTGTACCCTCTCACAATCGCGATTGGAGATACCGAACTCATCATCCAAGAGAGCAAATTATAGGTGACACCTCAGAAGGAGTAAAAACAAGATCAAGATTCAGAAGCTTGAATAATCTTGCACTTCTCTCTGAGATTGAACCTAAAAACATTGAAGAGGCTCTGCATGATGAAGGTTGGATCCTAGCCATGCAAGAAGAACTGAATCAATTTGCTAGGAGTGATGTCTGGACACTTGTACCTAAACCCCATGGGAAAACTATAATAGGAACCAAATGGGTGTTCAGAAACAAGTTATCAGAAGAAGGAAAAGTAGTCAGAAACAAAGCAAGACTTGTTGCTCAGGGCTATAATCAGCAAGAAGGTATTGACTTCACTGAAACTTTTGCTCCTGTAGCGAGGCTTGAAGCCATTAGAATTTTACTAGCTTATGCAGTAAATAATGGCATCACCTTATATCAGATGGATGTTAAGAGTGCCTTTCTCAATGGGTTTATTGAGGAAGAGGTCTATGTTAGACAACCACCAGGTTTTGAAGACACTACTTTTCCAGAACATGTTTTCAAACTGAAAAAGGCTCTTTATGGTCTGAAACAAGCCCCAAGAGCTTGGTATGACAGATTGAGCAACTTTTTAATCAAAAATGGTTTTCAAAGAGGAAAAGTAGATACAACTCTTTTCAGAAAAATGTCCAACAAAGACTTCATTCTTGTTCAGATATATGTGGATGACATTATATTTGGTTCTACTGATTCTTCATTATGCAAGGAATTTTCTGAACTTATGCAATCTGAATTTGAGATGAGCATGATGGGGGAACTTAAGTTCTTCCTAGGACTTCAGATTAAGCAACAATCTGATTGTATATGGATCCATCAAGAAAAATATACAAAAGAAATGCTTAAGAAATTCAATATGAGTGATTGCAAGTCCATGACTACTCCCATGCATCCTTCTGTTGTTTTGAACAAAGATGAAGGGGAAGAACCAGTAAATCAAACTTTGTATAGAGGAATGATTGGCTCATTATTGTATCTGACAGCAAGCAGACCTGATATTATGTTCAGTGTATGTCTTTGTGCCAGATTTCAATCTGATCCAAGAATTACTCATTATAAAGCTGTAAAAAGAATTTTCAGATATTTAAATGGTACTACTAATCTTGGTCTTTGCTATAAGAGAAGTAAGGATTGCAGGTTAGTGGGATTTTGTGATGCTGATTTTGCTGGAGATAGAATTGAGAGGAAATCAACCAGTGGAGGTTGTCATTTCGTTGGTAACAACATGATCAGCTGGTCCAGCAAAAGGCAAAGCACCATTGCTCTTTCCACAGCAGAAGCTGAATATATTGCTGCAGCCAGTTGTTGTTCACAACTGCTATGGGTAAAATATCAGTTAGAAGATTTTAACATTAATGTATCTTCTATACCTGTAATGTGTGATAACACAAGTGCAATTAATTTATCCAAGAATCCCATTCAACATTCTAGGGCAAAGCATATAGAAATCAAGCATCATTTTATTAGAGACTATGTTCAGAAAGGAGTTTTTGATATAAAGTTCATTGATACTGAGCATCAATGGGCAGATATATTCACAAAAGCCCTGACTGAAGATAGATTTAAGTTCATAAGAAATAATCTGAATATCTTGGCTTTATCTGAAATATAGTTGTTGCATCTAAATATGCATCTGAAGTTGTTGCATCTGAACATGCATGATTGTCTGAATAACATGTATGTGTGAAGCAACTCAGTCTGATGACGTGGCAAGCTGAAACGTTTGGTCTTCTTCTCTGAGTAACTACTCTAAGCATGTTTGCACGATCTCCGAAACTTCAACTGTCATCATTACTATGTGTGACGGCTATTTAAGAGACGTGTTTGCTACTGTTACTGGCTACTGCTCTCTCTCTCTCTCTCCAAGTGCAAACTGCTGCTTTTCTTGTGCCCTAAGTTCCTTGAAGCCTCTCTGTATTCTTCGTCTCCTTGATAGTTCATAACAATGACTTCCAAGAAATCGGCTGGTGGTCAGATTGTTCCTTCCAGGACTGTAGACCTGGAGATGCTCCGAGCTGGTGGCATTGATCTCACTGACACCTTCGAAGCATGTGGCTGGATTAATTTCTTCTCTGCCATTGACTGTGCATGGCATGAACAGAGTGTGGTGGACTTCTGGAAAAATGCTCGAGATACTTCTTCTCAGGATGGAAGGTATCAAGGTTTTGAAACTAAGGTGATGGGTATAAAAATCTTTGTGGATGCTGACACCATTGCTGCTGTAACTGGTGTTTCCAATACTGGAGATACGTTCATTTCAGAATGGGAAGTAAAGAATGGTGGAGTTAAGAGATTTACCCAGAAGTTGTACGGGATTGAAGACCCAGGTGATCTAAGAAGCTCTTACATGCATCCTAAGGCAAGGATTCTTCATGCCATCTTGGGATGCTGTATTTTGCCCAAACATGGAAGTAAGAATCATGTGTCTGAGCTGGAAAGATTCTGCATAATCCATCTTTTGGACAAAAAGCCTCTTAATCTACCCAAGATCATCCTCTACAATATGCTGAAAAGGTTAAATGATTCTGCCTCAAGCTATACTCATACCACTCTTATCACAAAGATTCTGCTGAAGTTCAATGTTCCCATTGAAAGAGTGTATGACCACAAAGGTCCTGCTCTCTTCTCCTTGACCAACGTCAAGAGGATGGGGATTGCTGTGAAGAAGCCCTCACCAGAAAGGACTCTGCTAGAAGAAGCCGTTCAAACCAAGGCTCGCAGAACTGGGAAAAGTCCTTTAGAGATTCTGGAAGAGGAGTTGCAAGGTGACACTCACAAAGACAAGTTTGTGTCTGCTCAGACTCCCACTAAAGTTCTGAAGAAGAAAAGAACAAAGCTGCTTCAGAAGAAAGAATCACCAGAAGGAGAAGTTCAGTTCAGACAATCTGAACCTGCTCAGAGTATGTCTGCACATACTTCTGAGATTGTGGGTCAGGTTACTGAGAACCTAGCTTTTGCTACTCAGCCTACTCTCAACTCGGGAGGACAGGTAGAGGACAACAATAGTCTAGAGTCTGAACCAATCTCAGTTGCATTAGATGATTCAACTGAGCCTGTCAAAGCCATCCCTCTTGCTACGAGTCTGCCTGAAGCTGACATCAGACAAGTGGTCGCAGAGATTGAAGAAGAAGAAAGAAAGCAGAAGGAAGAACAAGAAAAGCAAGACTATGCTCTTGCTGTTGCAGCTCAACAAGCCGTTCTTGAAGATGAAAGGCTCGAGCAAGCCAACAGGCTCAAAAGAAGAAGAGCCAGTGCTAAGACTAGAAGAAATCAAAGGAGAAGACTGTTGTCTCCTGCTGCTGATGCCCCTCAGAGGTTGACTAGAAGTAAAAGCATCCAACAAGAAGATGCTGTTGAGTTTCAGAAGGTTGCTGAAGCTCAAAGAAAGAAGAAGTTGGAGGAACTGAGGAAGAAGAAGCCAGCTACTGAAGGCTCTACGGCTCGTATTAAGAGACCTAGGGTTCTATTTGGAAATGTCTCATCCTCAGAAGATGAAGCCCCTCCTCCACCTAAAGCTATCAGCACACCAAGAGAAGTACCCCCACCTTCACCATCTTCTTCCTCTCTGTCAGGTTACTCTGAACTTGATTCAGATGTCGAACCAAACTGCATCTGGTTTGGTGGAAACCTTCCTGTTAGTATTCTGCTGAAAGAAAAAGAAAGGAACCTGTCAAGGCAACCTACCTATGATCTAGCTCTACCTATTCGCAGCAATGAACACTTGAAGTGGGCTGCTGAAGTGCCTCACAGATTCTACAATATGCTCACTTCTGTACGAATCAGAATACCAAAGTTCCCAAACTTATATGAAGAATTGCTATTCTTCAAGGAAGCTGCCCCATTGTTGTCTCACCCACCATCGAGGTTTTTGCTGGAAACTTCCTCAGAAGCAAGACAAAGGAGGATGCTCAGCTCAGGGGGAGGTGGTCTCTCAGACGCTCTTGAGAAGATCAAACATGGAGTCATCACTCCTTGCCATAAGTGGAAAGCTTTGGATCCTTTCTCACAGGATCAACTCAATCTATCTCCCGATGAGTGGATCGCTGTCAGAATGCAGTGTCTTGAAGCTGAACTAATTGATCAAAGTTGTTCCAGATCCTTTGGCTGTAGAGATTTCAAACCCCCTCTACCTATTCATACAAAGCTTGTCAACTACTATTCTGGTGCAGCCAGACAGGATAGTACCTAGGTATCCTTATGCTGACTTATTTTCTATCAAAGACAAAGGACCTGAGATCGTTTCAAACGGTGCTGGACCTCCAAGGGTGTTATCTGAAGAAGACTGGAACAATCTTGCAGAATATATCTTCATCAACCAAGGCATGGATCATTCACTTTATAATGCCATGTGGGACTTTCACTGGAATCTTGTTGAGAAGGAAGGGAGCTCATCAGGAACAAGTTGGGATGACGCTGACTCTCAAGTGGTTGCAGGTTCAACTATATTAGAAACTGCTACCTTCTTTAGAGGACGCTTTCCATTGTCTGATAGGGATCTCCATTCAGAGTGGATGGTGGCATCTCCTTTTGTTCGCCCTGAATTTTATATCCGAGTGAAGGATCCTTTGCAGTATCACCTACCTACTGGTTTTCAATACTTCAGATTCACCTGCAAGCATATCTCTCTCGTTTTCTATGAAGAGAATCTTGAAGCCGAAGTCAGTGCTTTAGTTGAGGAGAATGAGGAACTTCGTCTGAAGAATCACCAGCTTATGCAGAAAACAGATCAGATTTTAGAGACTCAAGCTCAGATTCAAGCTAGTCAAAATCATCTCCGAGAAGCTGTAGTAGCTGAACTGGAAAGGCAGAGACTGGCTATGCAAGAATTGCTTGAGAGAGCTCTGGGCAGCTTAAGACCCAGTTCATGATGATGTCTAGAATGATTCAGACTGTGTTTCACTGTTTATATCAATACGTGTTTCCGTTTTAATCCATAACGTTTTGATAGTTATCATTCTATGTGCTCTCTTTGCTGAAAATCAATCTTAACTGCTATCTGTCTGTTGCTTACCCTTTTTTATTGATGCCAAAAGGGGGAGCAGTAATATGATGTAGTTAGTAGTTTGATTGGTAGTTAGTAGTTATGTAGTATGCAGTATTTACTATGCAGTATGCAGTATTTACTATGGTACTACTAACAAAATCTGAAAGCAATGCAGCAAGTACTTCAGAAGGAGAACAATTCAGAAGGAATATGATCATCTCAGATGAAATATCTGTTTAAGGGGGAGAATTTTCTCAACTAAAACCTTTTTCAGATTTTATCACATTTTATATTTGTCATCATCAAAAAGGGGGAGATTGTTGAGTCTCAAAGGATTAAATATATGAAATTAAAAATATTTTGAGTCTCACTCTCTTAAGTTTTAATGAACAACAATAAATATAAAATATAAAAAGCATTTATATGATACTATGCTCTCACAGGATGTTGCACTGTTTCAGATCATATTGTCTGGGTAAAGGATCATCTGAAAGATCAACTTCATCGGAAGAGTGTTTATCATCTGAAGACTTGAAGATCATCTGAAGCACTCTTTGCATCTGAAGGCTGAAGGTATCAAGTTTAAGGTTTGACCCGTGAAGACGTTACTATGTAAGAAGAACGTTCATCCCAATGGTCTAACCCTTTTCAGCATAAGAATCAGAGCTGCTTTCTCTCCTCGTTCAAATGTTTAGCATTTTTAAGGAAAGTCTGCAAAGCTGTTGTACCTGCTCAAAAGCATTGTGTGCGCAGACCTGCTGCACCTAAGACTGCTCAGAACGTGTTGGACAGAGTGTGTCTCAACGTCTCCTGAAGCATTTAATGTTATTTGACAATGGGCAACATTTTCTCGAAGACTATAAATATGCCCATGCAGATTAAAGAAATACAACAAGAAAAAGCTATCAAAGAAATCTTACTCTGTGAAAACGCTGCAAAAATACTCTGATATTTCCTGTACATTTGCTTATTTGCTTATCCTGAGTAAATCTCAGTTACTTGTACACTTCTGATAAGTTCAATCTATCATCTGAAGTTAGTTGATTGAACTTTATCTGTTTTTATCTTAAAACAGTTTGGTTACAAGCCTAGAGAGGCTTATTGTCTGAAGAATACTTGGGCTACACTTGGATAAGTGTCCGAGAGCCTGAAGAGGCTTGGTGGAAGAAACAATACTTGTTGTAGAGCCTGAAGAGGCTTGACAGAAAAGAATACTTATTGTAGAGCCTGAAGAGGCTTGACAGAAAAGAATACTTGGTGTAGAGCCTAAAGAGGCTTGGCAGAAAAGAATACTTGGTGTAGAGCATGAAGAGGCTTGATAGAAAAGAATACTTGTAATCTTGCAAGATTAGTGGAAATCCAGTGGTGGTTTGCCCTGGGACTGGACGTAGCTTCACAAGTGGTAGTGAGTGAACCAGGATAAATTCTTGGCTAAGTTTCCTTTCCCTTAAACTCTTTCAATTCAGTTTTGAACTAACAAAGGGGTTTAGAAAAGTTTTCAAGAGCGAAAATCTTAACATCAAACAAAACTATTTATCAAAACTGTCTTTGTGTCTGAACCAAGGTTCAGAAGGTAGTAACTAACGTCAGACGATCTTTATCATCTGAAGTTTTTACAGAAACTTTTTAAAGTATTCACTAAAAAGAAAAAGTTTCAATTGAAACACTATTTAACCCCCTTCTAGTGTTTCCCTGTTTTTCTCACAAATAACACACCATAATCTGAAGTTCCCTTCAAATATCTCAAGATCCTTTTAGCTGCCACCAAATGAGAATGTTTGGGATCCTCCATAAATCTACTAACCAGACCTACACCAAATGAGATGTCAGGTCTGCTGTTGCACACATATCTCAAGGACCCTACTAATTGCTTAAACAAGGTGCTGTCAACAGAACTTTAAGCTTCATCTTTAACCAATCTGGTATTGGCTTCCACTGGTGTTGGTGCTGCATTGCATTTCAACATCTTAAACCTCTTTAAAACTTCAGTAATATATCTTCTCTGAAGCAAAATGATTCCTTTCTTAGTTTGCACAAATTCCATTCCAAGGAAGTATGTCAGGTCTCCTAGATCAGTCATGTCAAATTCTGATTTCATCTTCGTCTTAAATTCTTCAATTTCACTTTGATCGCTGCCAGTGATGAGCAGATCACCAACATATAGGCACAACAGTAGCAAACCAGTATCATTCTTAGTCCTCACATAAATTCCATGTTCAACATAGCACTTTGAGAATCCCAGTTGCAGCAAAAAAGAATTTATCCTCTTATTCCAAGCCCGAGGGGCTTGTTTTAAGCCATACAATGCTTTCTTGAGTCTAAACACCTTGTCTTCTTCTCCCCTTACCTCAAATCCAGGAGGTTGACACACATAAACCTCCTCCTCAAGTGGACCATTCAGAAAGGCTGACTTGACATCAAGTTGAAATAGCCTCCACCCTTTGGAACTAGCCAATTCCACCACCAGTCTCACTGTTTCAATTCTCGCCACAGGTGCAAAAACTTCTGATTAATCCAAACTAATCTTGCTTTGTGTTTTGCAACTGAA
This sequence comes from Sesbania bispinosa, assembly GCA_026901365.1. Lineage (NCBI taxonomy): Eukaryota > Viridiplantae > Streptophyta > Magnoliopsida > Fabales > Fabaceae > Sesbania > Sesbania bispinosa. The sequence continues at coordinate 224,910 of QLOH01000830.1, forward strand.
CCATCAGCATTGTGTTTTACTTGAAACACCCATTTGACAGCAATTGGTTGCTTGTTCCTTGGCAAATAAATTAATTCCCAAGTCTGATTTTTATCAATTGCTTTCAGTTCTTCCACCATTCCTTTCCTCCATACATCATTGTTAATAGCCTCCTCAAAGTTGATTGGCTCAGCATCAGCCAACAGTGCTAGATGAACCAATTCTCCTTCAGGTGAAATCATAGTGTCAGGGAACATTTGATAATCTTCCAATCTTGGTGGCAGGTTTCTGGTTCTCTAGGGTCTCTGATTCAGAATTTGTACATCACTGAGTTAAGAATTTTGATGCAAATCAGCAGCTTGATAATTTTCAAGTATGGCAGGCACATATGGTTTTGGTTCATGAGTCTGAACTTTCCAATCCCAGCTTCCTTTTTTTATCCACAAACACATCTCTACTGATTGCTATCTTTTGAGAAACAGGATTATATAACCTGTATGACCCTGTGGGATGATAACCCACTAATATCATGGGCTCACTTTTATCATCTAACTTCCTCCTCCTCTCATCAGGAACATGCCAAAAGCATAAAGAACCAAAAACATTAAAATGTCTCACAGAGGGCTTCTTACCTGTCCATTTTTCCTCAAGCACTCGTGTAGGGAGTCTCTTGGTAGGACACCTATTCAAAACATAAGCATCTGTAATAACTGCTTCTCCCCACAGATAGTGAGGTAGATTTTTCCCTTTAAGAATACTCCTTGCCATGTTCAGAACTGTCCTGTTTCTCCTCTCAACTAGACCATTTTGTTGCGGGGTATAGGGTGCAGTAACTTCATGATGAATGCCAGACTCCTTGCAGAAATTCTCAAATTCTCTGGAGGTATATTTTCCTTCACCATCAGTCCTAAGAATTTTAATTTGCTTCTCAATTTGTTTTTCAACAAGCAATTTGAAGTTCTTAAAGACTGAGAACACCTCTCCTTTGGACTTGATTAGATAAATCCATAACATCCTGCTGAACTCATCTACAAAAGAAACGAAATACTTGTTTCCACCAATGGATGGCACTTCAAATGGTCCACACACAGCAGAGTGGACTACTCCTAGCAGATCAATGGCTCTCATTGGAACATAGGAGCTAAAAGAATTCCTTGGTTGCTTGCTTATCAAACAGTTTTCACACACCTTCATTGGGGCTTTAATTTCAGGAGGTCCAATCACCATCTCCTTAGACTGCAACATGCTCAAGTTTTTTAAATTTAAGTGGCGAAATCTCAAGTTCCATAGCCATGATTGATCACTAATCACTTCAGCTGATAGGCATTGTGTTTCAGTTGCATGTATTTGAATTTGAAAAGTTCTGTTTTGAGCAAGAGGAGCCCTCAATATTCTTCTCTGATTAGAGTCAAATAATTCAAGGTGATCATGTTGCATGTGCATGATGTAGCCTTTCTCAAGCAACTGTCCCATACTCAGCATATTACTCTTCATATTTGGCACATATAATACATCAGAAATCATAGCATATTTCCCATATTTCCTTCTGATCATCTCATTCCCCATACCCTCAGCAGGAACTGTTCTGTTATATGCAAATCTGACTTTACTTTTCTTGCTTTCGTCAAAGTCAATTAGCCATTCTCTTTGACTAGTCATGTGATTAGAACAACCAGAACAAAGATACCAGGTTTCAGAGTTACCTAATTCAAAATTTGTTGTCACCATAAGCAAAACTGGATCAGAATCCGAATCATCATCTTGTGCCATATGTGCCTCATCATCTTGTTTTCTCTGCTGACTCTTGTTGTTGTGACACTCATCTGCAAAGTGTCCATATTTGTGGCAATTAAAGCACTGCACCTTCTTCTTGTTGTATTTCTTTTTACCACTTCTATTTTGGCCTGAACCACTCATTCTTGTTGATGTTTCTGGTTGTTCTTGATCAGTATTGGATTGATCTTGGCCACGAAAATTCCCACCAAAATTATTCTTAAAAGTTTTTCCTTTAACTTTCCATCTATCAACTCCCTTATTTCTTGAGACATAAGCCTGTAAAGCTTAATCTGCTGGTCTTTCTGCAATCCTTTCATTCATCCTTTGTTCATGAGCTTCCAAAAATCCTTGTAGCTCTTCCACCTTCAATGTCTCTAGGTTTTTGGATTCCTCAATGGCCACCACGATGTAGTCAAACCTAGGAGTGAGTGTGCGGAGCACCTTCTCTACTATCATAACATCTGTTATCTTCTCACCACAACCTTTCATCAGATTTGTTAGACTTATCACTCTTGTAAAGTAATCTGTAATCTTTTCATTTGTCTCCATCTGCAATAGTTCATATTGCCTCCTCATGGTTTGAAGCCTTACTTTCTTGAGTTGATCAGCACCTGTATAGCATTTCTCCAAGATTTCCCAAGCCTGTCTTGCAGTTGTTGCAGCCGCAATCTTCTCAAAGTTTGCTATGTCAACACACTTATGCAGTAAGAACATAGCCTTGCAGTCCCTCTTCACGTTCTCTTTGTAGGTCGCCTTCTGAGCATCTGTTGCATTCTCAGTCAATTCGGGATAGCCACTTTTCACAATATCCAGAACATCTTGATAGCCGAACAACACCCTCATCTGAACACACCACCTCTCCCAGTTCTTGCCATCAAGAATTGGTAATTGCGCAGGATAATTTCCATTTGGACCAACCATCAAGATTAGGCAACTTGCAGGGAAAGCACACTCTCACTCACACAGGTCTTGGATCGTAAAGAATAGCTCTTGATACCACTTTTTTTTTTTGTAAACCACAACTATCCCCTATTACCAGGGGTAATCCTGTTTGGGGCTTAGTCACAGTTAAGGCTCCTCACCCCTCCCGAAGAATGTGTTTAGTGGGGATCGAACTCGAGGGCTCTTCCCACAATCTCAGCCTGCGTTGCCAACTACTCTTGATACCACTTTGTTGGAAACGAGATCAAAGAAAGCTTACTCTCACACAGAGTGAGTAGGAATTATTTTATTTCTGTAACACTCTTCTATATTCACAACATCAAAATGAATTTATACAAGTATATAGTCCTACCTATTGCACACTCTAGTAATCACATGCTAACAGATTTAACTTCCTCAACAGCTATAACCACTCTGACAGTTGTAACAACCACTTTGAATTACACTTCAACATCAAGGAGGATAAAAAGAGAAAAGAGAATAAAGAGAGTGAGAGAACTAATATGGGATATGATAGGTGATGTGATGGAGAAATATAGAAAGAAAAAAATGTGTTTATGAGTGCCTGTTTAGTTTTAATTTTGAACCATAAATTGATTTTAAATCACTTTCGTCCAATGTGTTTCGTAAAGCATGTATACTCATTTTTAGCCCTTAATTTCTATAATCAATTCTACCCAACCTATAAACCAAATGGATCTTGACGAGTTGTTGCATGTTTTGGTTGTATGAATTTATTATCTCTTTAAAAATTATACTAATCATCAAATTGATGAAGGATACTATAGTGTTTTATGGTTTATTAATTAAGCATGGTTTGAATCATAATTAAATTGCTATTGATTAGATGTATTTATAATATATTGAGTAATAAACTAATATAAATTATTATTCATAAAATATTATGGTAATAAGAATCTAAAGTTAACATGAAAGGATTACATCATATTATCTAGTGCGAGATAAAAGGAAATAACAATAAAAAGAGAAATAATAACAGTTTATATATTTCATTTAGGTAGAAGCTATCTTTTATTAAATTAATATAAATTCATATATATTAAGTATGAAGTTACATAAGTGTAAATTATTACATCAATTTTTACACTATTAACTAACATTTTAAAAGATAAATTCATTGTTTGGATTGAAAGTTGGTATTAATTAAATGAAGTGATTCAAACAGTCATAAGAAGGGATTAAATTGTAACCCATAAAAACTTTTGATAAAAACTTATAAAAAATAAAAGATATTGTTGATTTCCCACTTTTGATTTATATATCTTAATTATTAGAAGGTGCTTCATAAGATCAATAGTTAGTTTGAAGAGTAATTTCATAGATCGATGTAATATAATGAATTTAATATATATACATTGTCAGTCTAAAGAAATTTTACATAGATATATAATGATGTCCTGTCATATCATTTATTGAATTTAATAACACATGAGGTGTCACATTCATTAAATAATGTGGCGGCACACCATTGGATGTTTGTGTAAAATTTCTTTACACTAATAGTGTATATTAATTAAATCCATATAATATTAGTTATCTTTTAAATACAAATAACTTAACAATAATTTATCTCAATAATGGTATGGAGTCGTACAAAGTTTAGGAGGACAAACTTTTGTGTGAGATAAAAAAAACAGGGCCGGGAGGGGGGAATGAAACTTTAATAGATGCTTTTAAAGTGACAAACAGTCTTTAGAATGTAATAATGAAACTTTCTAGATCCTTAATTTAATTAATAAATAATCATAAAATGTGATAAACTTGTTCAAGAAGCACCTTTTTAAAGATTTGGTATTTTAGAAGCAAGTTTTAATGAAAAATTCTGAGCAAATTTGATTAATCATACTTCTAAAGAATTAATCAAACAACCCAAAGCTTTTATGAAACTACCCAAATTACTCTCGTGATCTTGATGGGTTCGAATTTTGGGTTGTAGCCGTATTAAATACTCGGGGAGAGAGTTTTATCGTTCATAGAAATCTTATCCAACTCAAATAGGATTATTTTCCATGCAAAATATATTTGAAGGGGAAAAAAACTATCCAACTTACTTATTTAACTAATAAGGATGTACTTTATGAGAAAAAATTAATTCAAAAACTGGATTTTCAAAAATGTAATTAAAAAAATAAGAATGTAATTTATTTTTTATTTAATACTTAATTTATATAATATTAAAAGAATTTGTAAAAATATAAGATAGGAGAATATAACATTACTTTTTTTATGTTTTCTTAGTCAAGTAGATGAATTAAATATTGAAATTGGATGAGGGTGAAATGACATGTCATGAGTATAGTATACTTTTGATTGGATAAAGACGTTGCTACATTTACACTTCGTTTGGTTGAATAGAAATGCCGTGGGAGAAGAGAGAAGTGGCAGAGAAATCAAACACTTCTTTAGTTTGGTTAAGCGAAGAAATAGCGTGGAGGTTCATAAAGTATGTGGAGCCCACCCGATTCAGATTTCTCCATCATGGGCGAGAGATAGCGGAGAAAAGGAGAGAACTTGAGTCGCATTGTTCATCTTCTCTTTCTGGAACCATTGGACCGCACGACTTTCTTCTCTGTATTTTGTTTTTCAATCTGGTCTTTTTTTTCTTTCACTTCCCCCTCTTTTTTTATTTTCTGCAATGAAGTTAATTGGTTGGGGAAGAAGGGATGACGGAGTAGCACCTTGGGGATGACGGAGTAGCACCTTGCAGTAGCGGGAAAAGAATAAAACAAGAAAAAGGGGACGTGTTGGTGCAGTCATTTTTTTATTTTTTTGTGCTTAGGAAAATAAACCATCCTGCAAAAGTCAAGTCTGGATCTATGGAGGAGGAGTATTCAAAATAACCAAGTCTTGACATTGCTTAACACCAATTTTAGCTAATGCGTCCTTGGGAACATGATGAATATGTATTTACCATTCCCTTCTTAAAACGATCTAGCATGAGGACAATAATATGAGAATGTTTGGTGCAGTAAACTATTTTGATTCGTAGATTATGCAACTTTCCAGAAAAAAAAATCGATTTTGAATAACAAAAATTGATTTTGTAACAGTATAGTCAAAGGTCAATTATGAAAGTAAAAAAAAATATATATATCAATTCTCCTCTATAATTTCTATCCAACCAAATAATTAACCTTCCTATTTCTTCTCTATTTCTCACATATTTCTCTTAAACCGAACAATCTCAATTTCATCTCTATTTCACCTCTATTTCTCTCTCTTCTATTTCTCTCTCTTATTTCTCTCTTTCCTATTTCTCCACTCTTACCAAATATAGTGTTATTAAGGTGAATAAAACTCATTAAAGAAGAAAGAAATATGAAGGAAAAAGAGAAATGATGAGAAATGTGTGTGCATGATAGATAATGTGATTGAAAAGGAAAAAAAAAAGAAAAAGAAAAATTAGGTTTATAAGGAGGTAAAATTTAAGTGCAGAAATATCATTGTTGTTTATGTACTGATGAAGAAGAAATTAATAGCTCCATACCAGCTTCACACACCGAGTAACATATTATTGTTGCTTTTGGTTAATTTGTCCAAAAGTGGCTAAATACTTTTTTGTTTCTGAGTCAACATTCAACAATGACGGGCAGACCCCTCTAATATAAAAAGGGCCCACACAAGCCTTTAAAAGTTTTGTTGTGGGGCACCTAAGCATATTCGACCAACGATTGCAACCTGCGCAGGTTCAACCCTGCAGACCCCTCCTCACGTCGCTTCAATTATTGCCCTTAAACTTACATGCACTTAATTTTAGTTTATAAAATTGAATATAATATATAATTGCAAAATTTTAGGATGCATGCCTGTATTATTATGTTTTTGGTTCAGGGAAAGGGATTTGAGGGATGGGGGTGTGATTTTTGGGATGCAATATCAAACCTACCCATTTCATTGAATGTTCTTCAGCTCTTTTACTTTATTTAGTCCACCAAAAAAAAAAAATGCATGGCAGAAAGAAGGATCTGGATCCTTTCCTGTGTCTCTTGCCTCTGCAGAAAAGTTAAGCTATAGGTATGGAAGGTATTTAAAAGTCGTAGCTAATCCGCAGCTAATTTATAGCTATCTCGCAACTAAACTTTTTTGCTTAGACTACGCTGCTGCAAAGGATCCCTACGGCATAAAGAAGGTGGTGAATGGAAAAGTTTTCATCTGGATTTGACCATTTTCCTACCAAAACATGTTTATTAATTAATAGACTAAATGTTTATTATTTTTATTAATATTATTAGGTTAAATATACAAATTTAAAAATTGTTGCACCTTAAATAACTATATTTTAACCGTTATATATGAAGTTAAAATAATGGAGGATGGATTTTAACAAGAATCTAATGGTTAAAAAATAACTGTATGTTTCATCCACTTTTAAACCGGTCCACTCTATAAAAAGTGTATTTTATTAAAGCTTGACAGAGAAAAATGAGACGGTAATAAAGTGTGTTTAAAAGAATTAAAAATCACGCGACAATTTACATTGTTGTCACTATAATTTATTTCAACATTTTAAAAAGTGAAAAAAATAAGACAAAAAAATAAAATTATTTTTTATTATTTTAATTATCCAAATTATATATTTTTAAATTACAGTGGACGTATAAGAGAAAATATTTTGGTACTCCTATAATATATACTAGTATTTTATCACATGTAATACACGAAAAATATATCTATATTATATAATTAATATATTTAAATATATATTTTAAAATAGGGTTCAATATTTGTATCGTCCTTAAAAATATAGTGAATTTTTCTTCAATTTTAATCCTCTTTTCTAAAACAAAAATCACGTGATTTTAATTTTCATCATGTTTTACTAATTAATGATAAAACAAATATTTATATGGATTTTTTTATGGATATTCCTTTGATTTTTTTTACGAATTTGATTTCGTTCATATTCTAAAATTTGAGTAAAAATTTGTGTGTATTTTTCTACTGTAAAGTAGTAAAATTTCACGATAATGTTTTTACTTAAAACAATTGGTGCTTTTTTTTTTTAAATTCCTACAAAGATGATTTTTTCTCTAAAAAAAATCTGTAACCTTGTGTTTGGATAAAGAAATTTAAAATTACTAGAATTTATGTGTTAAAATAGTAGAAGAAAGAATTCCAAATGACAAATAGAAGGATTTTTTATGATAAATAAGGGAATTTCAAATGACAAATATTGAGAGAGAATTTCAACATTTCTCTTTTATGTTCAAACTTTTTAGGTTGTCATTGTCAATTCCTCTCATTTTAACAACTTACTCAATATTATCTATTATAATTTTGAGAATTCTAAAATTCTCTATCCAAACACAAGGTAAACTTTTACCAAGTAAATGTCATAGTGGAGCATAATTAATAAGGAAAATTAAAAGCACGTGATTAAAATTAAATGACAAAAGCCAATGAAAAAATAAATGAGGTACGAAAATTAAATTATGTTATATTTTCAAGTACATATCGTCCATGTATTTTATCATCAACTTGATGAATTTATTTCAATATATAAGGCTTTCCAATTATAAAAGGCTGTTCAAAAGGAGATTCCCAGTTATTTCATCAAATATTATGCTTTTTCTTGGATACTCGGGTTCAAATATCCATGGATTCGATGTTTATTTACTGGCTTCATATAATTCGCAAAATACAAGTTTTCTTGAAGTTTCTTGTTCATATATATTTCTCATAAGAAGGTGTTACTAAAAACATATTTAATCCATTAAAATATAAATTTATTTTGAAAATAAATAAATGTATTAATTATATGTTGGGAAAAAAAACAAAAAAATATTAGGAACCAAAATCAAATTCGGGTGAAAGTTTTGGGACAAAAACATATTTAACCCAAAAATATATGGGGAAATATTAAAAAATCTTGGTGAGACATGTGTGTGAAAGACACTCAAAAGTGACACATGACTTCTAATTGAGTGAGTAGAGAAAGTGAAATCTATAATTTTTCAAAATTATTATATACAGGGTTGATTACTTCCATTTAATTTTGTAAATAAAAATGAAAAATTGGCCACATTTCATCTAGTTATAACTCAGGGAGGGGTATTAAGTATTCAGTATTAGAGGGTACTAAAATTTTTTCTCCATTATTCTTTCTATGGGAATGTTTAAAAATTTAAAAACAAATACATATTTTATAATTATTATTAAAAATAAAAATAATTTTTTTATCAAACTAAATAGTATTATCTCGAAGTAACAGTTTGCAATGCAACATTGGTATAAATATCATTTTTTAGACAAGAGACTTACCCAACATAATTAATAGGGAGGGCAGTTGAGCCCAAATACCATGGATATCCGTAAAAATTACCCACAATGGACAGGGTAAAAATTCGTAAAACGGGTATGAGCGTGGGTACAAGCAAAAACCCACATTTTTTCATGGGGACGGGCGCGGGTACGGGCACTTTGATGCCCATCCCGCCCCATACTCGCAATCATATATATAATTATTTAATAAAAAATATTATATATACTTATATATAGGGATATATTAATTTTATTAAAATATCTAATATATTTATACATATTTTTAAAATTGATATATATATATATATATAATATGTTACAAATTAAAAATTTATTTTTATAATTATTTATTTGTGTTTTTTAACTTTATAATATATGACTAATTAGTGTTAATAATCATTTTTTACATATCTTGAAGAATTCTAACACATGATATCCAAGTTTATAAAATAGTGTGACGTGAAAGTATATCGTAATATTAATAAAAATTTTGAACTTAAGATCATTTGTTGTGTTTTAGAACATTAACATATTGTGTTTCAATGTAATTAAATTGTTGTATCACTGATATTTAAAAATTATATTTGGATGATCTTCAAGTAACTTTTTAATTCTTAAATTAATATTTTTTAGTAAGTTGTTAATTTTTTACTTAATAAAAGTGCGGGTAACGGACATATAGGTGCCCAACGGGTATGGGGACGGACACTAAAGTCACGGTTCACGCGGGTACGAGCACAGGTACGTTTTTTTTTAAACGTGGGTATGGGGACAGACACTGTGGTGCCCTGTCCAAAGAGTACCCATTGCCATCCCTAATAATTACCGAATATAAGGTTATATTCTTTTATATATTACTCAAAATTCATAAACAATTGTTTTTGTTTTTGACAAAAAGGGAGAGAGAGAGACTGGTGAGTGGTGAGTGTTTCATGGTCCGGATCCATCGTGACAACAGACAACTACTAGTCTTTGTTATACTTATATATTTAAAAGAGTTTTTCTAACATATGCAATCCTTGCACAGGATAATAAAATAAAATTGAAAAGGTTTTATTGAAAATTACAACTGTCACAACACCCAATACATTGATAATGTTAATGGTTGCAATTTTCAATAAAACTTTTCTATTTTTATTTTATTATTACAGGTTAAAAAAATCGTATTTAAAATTATTTAGGCTAACCTTCATTTAAGGGGCCGGTTAGAGAATCTGACATAATTTTATGCCGTTGGTCACATGTGGGATTGGGAAGTCACCCAAGTCTAAGCAACAATGCAACTTGGAAGAACGGCCCACAATGAACTCAGATTCAGATAAGTTGAACAACTGTGCAATTATTTCTCCGTCGTTGACCATATACATATCTTTTAAAGGCAAAGTCTAAGGTACAATGGCCAAACAAACCATATATGGTACAAAGGGTGTTAATGCCATCAGATTTAATATTAAAATAATTAACGATGATGATAAACCAGTCATTAAATCTTACACAAAGATCCCTGTGCATGACAAGAGCAACGAGAAGCTATTATTGTCTCTCTTCTCCAACCAGGGCCGTATCTAGGAATTTTGGGGCCTTAGGCAAAAATTAAGATAGGGACTCATGTTAATATAGACTAATAATTTTTATGTTATTTTTTTTTGGCTTTTTGAGTTGCAAAATTATTTATTAAAGTTTTATAATCAAGTAATTCTAACATCTCACTCTCAATAGATAATATAGCTAACTCATGCAATCTATCTTGTAGCATAGTGATCTTAAATATGATTTAATCAATTTTAATTTTGAAAAGCTTCTTTCAGCGGTCGTGATAATTACAGGTAATGTTAATAATATTCTATAAGCAATGTATGTATTTGGAAAAGAACTTAATTTTTTTATATAATTCAATATTTTTAATGGTGTGTTAATTTCATTTCTTAGAATTTCTTTCAATAACTTTAATTCTGAAAACAAATCAAGACCATCAATATCATAATGGTTCTCAAGACTCAAAAACTTTTCAAGATTGATACAATGTTTTTTCAATTCATCTTCCCCTAAAGTTTTAAATTTATTTTAATCAAATAAAAAACCAAACATGTTTTCATATTCTAAAAATTATTCAAATCAACTCTCAATAGAAGGAATAGACTGATCTAATATATGCAAAAAATAATCAATGCGAAAAAGAATATTCAGCAAAATAAGCTATCTCATCACTAACAATGTCATCAAAATGTTTTTTTTCCTATAAATCTTACGTTTTTCATTGAACTTGGGCTCTACAATCGATCCCAATAGTCATTTCTTTGGTGGATTCTAATGCAGATGCAAAACCATTTTCCCTATAATTTTTTAAATAAGTTATAAGGCCTCTTAAGTGATCTATAGCATCATCTATATGCATATATTTGGATTGCATGATCTTACTTACGGAATTAACCACAAAAAGTATATCATACCAAATATTCATTCCCAATAAAAAAATGAGATCTAAAAATTGTAATTTGTACATGTTCATTCAATTTCAATTCAATCAATTACTTTATAAAAAGCAAAGAAAATTAGTGAAATGATCAAACCTGGTGAGATGCTATCAACGTGTGTGAGTGTCTACTTGATGTCACTTGGAGTTGGTCACTTGATGTAGGGGTATACCAATTCACAAATTAGAATATGATTATATGAAAGCTGAAAAGTCAAATAAATTCTTGAATATAGTAGTAGAGAATTGAGAAAGAGAGAGACTAAGAGGAAACAAAGAGGTTGAAGATCCGTAAAAGACAAAAGTAAATAGTGATTTTTTATTTTTATTTTTTTGTCAAAGAAAAGTAAATTGCATTAATGTGGTAACCGTACAAGTAGCCAATAGATCATAGGCTCAGCAATACTACCGATAGAGAAATTACATTTATACAACATACAACCATACAACTGAGAGAGATAAAGAAAGAAAAGAAAAAGAAGAGAGAGAAATGTTGGATGTGATAGGTGATGTGATGGAGAGATATAGAGAGAAAAAGTGTGTTGTATGGATAATTAATCTCCTACCGATACAAAGAAACTCACTGTTGAGTGTTGAGTGACTTTTCATTTGCAAAAACTAATAAATAGATTGTGGACTAGTAGTTTAAATGATAAGAAAAAATAGATATAAAAAAATATAAGATATGGGCCTTATAAAATATTGGGCCCTATCTCAAACATTATTGATTTTTTAAAAAATAACTTATATCAATAATACTACTATTAAAAAAAATTGGGGGCCCTTATAAATTTGGGACTCTAGGCAATAGCCTCAATTACCTTATTGAATATCCGGCCCTGTCTCCAACCTTTGTCTAGTGGCCTCCGTCGCCGTCGTCGGAGCAAAGAAACGCTCCTCCTTCTCCAACCACAAGTACTCTTCTTCTTCCTTCTTCCTCTCCCATCACTCTCACTCCATCATCAAAAGCGCTTGCAGCTCCACATTCTACCAAGACCTCTGTTTCATGTTTCTTCGTCATTTCCTCTAAACTCGGCGACACCCACAAAGTCAACTCCTCTGTTGGAAAGTTGCAAATTTAAAGCCCAATTGAGGAGCCTTGGAACCTTAAAGAGCCATAGAAAGGAACAACCCAATTTCAAAAGAATAGTTTGTTGGGTCTGAGATCGTCGGTGACGCCGAACTTTTCGAGGTCTTCTTGCTGTGGAGCGGAGGGTAGAGCGGAGACAATGGCGGAGAGCTGGTGGAGGAATGGTGATGGTGTCGGAAAAGGATTTGATCAGATCTACCTGCTTGAGTGCGGCGGTTTTGATTTGATCGACTTTCTTGGAGGCCTCAGCGGTGAGCTCCTTGGATTTCTTGGCGGTTTCAGAGGCGAGATCGGTGAACTTGGCTGTGGCGGAGGAGGTGCTCAGGGATTGGGATTTCTTCGCAACCTCTTACGCGAATGTCTTAGCTCTCTTGCACATATCCTCCATTGTTACTCTCTCAGTGAGAGACAGAAAGTAGAAAGCGACAGAGAGAGAGAGAGGGACACAGATGATAACGGTGGGTACAGTTTGTGTCACACACATTCCTATCTCTTGTTATAAACTCAAGGGTCTATTTTGCAATTTTCAAATTTTAATGTTACCTGTGAGCAACTTGCTATAGCAGGTATTTTAACCCCTTGTATCGTAGGAGGTATGATAAGTCTGTGTACCTTAGACTTACCCATCTTTTAAATTTTAATTGTGAGTTTTGGTTTTCTCACACCATTATATTTCATATTTTTTATATATTTTCCATCACATCAATTATTACATTTTGATCCTGCTAACAGTTCTACTGGACACTAATTAAAAATGTATATATAGAAAGTTTTTATTGAAAATCATGACATCAGTGTAACATCCTAAATTTTATTAAGTAAAATATTAATTAAATTAAATAAACAAGTAGAGGAAATAATTAATTAAATAGATGAATAAATAATAGGATTAATATTATTATTAGTTTTATCCATAAAGCTACTTCATTTTAAAAAGAAGATAAGGGGGTTGAGAGTGGGCCCAAGCCCAATTAGGCATTCTAGTAAGGAGGGGTTATCAGTTCACCCTAATCCTTATTTGTATAATCGTCAGAGAGCGAAACGCTAAGGAGAGGAGAAACCGAGTCTCAAGAGGGGATTGCTGCAGAGTGAGCATCAAGAACCAAGAAAGGGACTTCCTTGCGGTTAATCGATCTTCGCTTAAGGTACGGTGGGGGAGAGGGTGCTGCTTGTATATGCATGTAGGGGTGCTTGGGTAGTAATCTAAGAGTATGAATTCGTATTGATAAATGATGTATTGAATATAGATGATGAAAACCTATGATTGATGAGTAGTTTTATGATTCTTGATGAATATTGAGTGGATTGATTGAGAATAATGAGAATAGCGAAAATGGGTTAATAAAGGGTTGATGATTTGGGGTTTTGATGGGAAAACTATGTAAACTGTTAAGGATTGATGCTTATGATGAGTTTTGATGAATATAATCGACTATGATTGATGTTTTAGCAAAGAGGAGTGATTAAAGATTGATTAGAGTGATTTAGAAGCGTTAGAAATCGTGCAAACTGCGATCTGCGTCGCGGGTAATCGATTACCAGGGGTGGTAATCGATTACCAGTGTGTTCTGGGTAACCCAAAAGTGCTGTTTGTTCGCTGGTAATCGATTACAGGATTGTGGTAACCGATTACCAGAGAGATTGCTTGCAGGTAATCGATTACAGGGATGTTGTAATCGATTACCAGAGTGTTTGGTTGCAGGTAATCGATTACAAGGTGGTTGTAATCGATTACCAGAGACCTTGTTTGCAGGTAATCGATTACCAGAGTGGATTTTGAGATCCTAAGTGCTTGATGATGATTGATGTTGTTTGATAATGCTTTATTATGATTATGGTGTTGATGATTAATGATGTTGATGATGATTTGGTGTGCATAATTATTGGTGAATATGCCATGTGATTGATCATGTTTTGGTGTGCATGATATGCCATGTGATTAATGATGATGGTGAATGTTATGATGATGTTAATGATGATAGTTTATATCACTTATTGATGATAATGTTAATGATGATAGTGTATATCACTTTATGATGATGGTGCTTAATGATGAGCATAATAATGTAACATCCTAAATTTTATTAAGTAAAATATTAATTAAATTAAATAAATAAGTTGAGGAAATAATTAATTAAATAGATGAATAAATAATAGGATCAATATTATTATTAGTTTTATCCATAAAGTTAGCTTAAATTTAAAAAGAGGAGAAAAGGGTTGAGAGTGGGCCCAAGCCCAATTAGGCATTCTAGTAAGGAGGGGTTATCAGTTATCCTAATCCTTATTCGTATTATCGTTAGAGAGCGAAACGCTAAGGAGGGGAGAAAACGAGTCTCAAGAGAGGATTGCTGCAGAGTGAGCATCAAGAACCAAGAAAGGGACTTCCTTGCTGTAATCGATCTTCGCTTAAGGTACGGTGGGGGAGAGGGTGCTGCTTGTATATGCATGTAGGGGTGCTTGGGTAGTAATCTAAGAGTTTGAATTCGTATTAATATATGTTAATATGGAGAATGAATGATGAAAACTGTGATGTATGATTGATTGAATGATTCTTGATGAATCTTGGGTGAATTGAATGAGAATAATGAGAATAGTGAAAATGAGTTAATTAAGGGTTTGATGATTTGGGGTTTTGATGGGAAAACCATGTAATATTGTTAAAGATTGATGATTTTGATGCGTTTGATGAATATTAATGATTATGAATGGTGTTTGATCGAGAAGGATTGAATATAGTGATGTAGAAGTGTTAGAAATCGTGAAATCTGCGATCTGCGTCGCGGGTAATCGATTACCAGGAGTGGTAATCGATTACCAGTGTGTTCTGGGCAACCCAGAAGTGCTGTTTGTTCGCTGGTAATCGATTACAGGATTGTGGTAATCGATTACCAGAGAGATTGCTTGCAGGTAATCGATTACTAGAGGTTGGTAATCGATTACCAGAGTGTTTGGTTGTAGGTAACCGATTACAAGGTGGTTGTAATCGATTACCAAAGACCTTGTTTGCAGGTAATCGATTACTCGATTACCAGAGTGGATTTTGAGATCCTAAGTGCTTGATGATGATTGATGTTGTTTGATAATGCTTTATTATGATTATGGTGTTGATGATTAATGATGTTGATGATGATTTGGTGTGCATAATGATTGGTGAATATGCCATGTGATTGATCATGTTTTGGTGTGCATGATATGCCATGTGATTAATGATGATGGTGAATGTTATGATGATGTTAATGATGATAGTTTATATCACTTATTGATGATAATGTTAATGATGATAGTGTATATCACTTTATGATGATGGTGCTTAATGATGAGCATAATAATGTAACATCCTAAATTTTATTAAGTAAAATATTAATTAAATTAAATAAATAAGTTGAGGAAATAATTAATTAAATAGATGAATAAATAATAGGATCAATATTATTATTAGTTTTATCCATAAAGTTAGCTTAAATTTAAAAAGAGGAGAAAAGGGTTGAGAGTGGGCCCAAGCCCAATTAGGCATTCTAGTAAGGAGGGGTTATCAGTTATCCTAATCCTTATTCGTATTATCGTTAGAGAGCGAAACGCTAAGGAGGGGAGAAAACGAGTCTCAAGAGAGGAGTGCTGCAGAGTGAGCATCAAGAACCAAGAAAGGGACTTCCTTGCTGTAATCGATCTTCGCTTAAGGTACGGTGGGGGAGAGGGTGCTGCTTGTATATGCATGTAGGGGTGCTTGGGTAGTAATCTAAGAGTTTGAATTCGTATTAATATATGTTAATATGGAGAATGAATGATGAAAACTGTGATGTATGATTGATTGAATGATTCTTGATGAATCTTGGGTGAATTGAATGAGAATAATGAGAATAGTGAAAATGGGTTAATTAAGGGTTTGATGATTTGGGGTTTTGATGGGAAAACCATGTAATACTGTTAAAGATTGATGATTTTGATGCGTTTGATGAATATTAATGATTATGAATGGTGTTTGATCGAGAAGGATTGAATATAGTGATGTAGAAGTGTTAGAAATCGTGAAATCTGCGATCTGCGTCGCGGTAATCGATTACCAGGAGTGGTAATCGATTACCAGTGTGTTCTGGGCAACCCAGAAGTGTTGTTTGTTCGCTGGTAATCGATTACAGGATTGTGGTAATCGATTACCAGAGAGATTGCTTGCAGGTAATCGATTACTAGAGGTTGGTAATCGATTACCAGAGTGTTTGGTTGCAGGTAACCGATTACAAGGTGGTTGTAATCGATTACCAAAGACCTTGTTTGCAGGTAATCAATTACTAGAGGTTGGTAATCGATTACCAGAGTGGATTTTGAAATCCTAAGTGCTTGATGATGATTGATGTTGTTTGATAATGCTTTATTATGATTATGGTGTTGATGATTAATGATGTTGATGATGATTTGGTGTGCATAATGATAGGTGAATATGCAATGTAATTGATGATGATTGGGTGTGCATAATGATTGGTGAATATGCCATGTGATTGATGATGTTTTGGTGTGCATAATATGCAATGTGATTAATGAAGATGGTGAATATTATGATGATGTTTATGATGATAGTGTATATCACTTATGATGATGATGTAATGATGATGGTGTATATCACTTTATGATGATGATGTTAATGATGATAATGTATATCACTTTATGATGATGATGCATAATGATGATGATAGTGATGATGGTGTATATCACCTTTTGATGATGATGTTACCTAAGTTGTGCGGGCCCATAGAGGGGGTACAACTTAGGAGAGATGCCTTGAGCATGTGATGAGACCTTAATTGTGCGGGCCCATAGAGGGGGTACAATTCAGGAGGTGAACTGAGTTGTGCGGGCACATAGAGGGGGTACAACTCAGGGGATCAAGATGGGGCGTTCGATGCACGGGCCCATAGAGGGGGTGCAACCTAGGGGTGATTTGTACTGGCCCATAGAGGGGGTGCAACCTAGGGTCAAATGTCGTTGTGCGAGCCCATAGAGGGGGTACAACCTATCGAATGGTGTGTGGTGACACCGGTAGACTATCTTGGTACTAACTATAGTGATTAACGAGGTGCACCCATCGTGCGGAGTTCCAAGTCATGATCTTTGGGTAGGTGATGTGATGAGTTTGGTGTATGTGATGATGCGTTATACTTAATGATGATTTGAGTTATAATATGATGATGATGAGTTTTGGTGCATACATGATGGATGTATATATGAGATATATATTGATGATGAAACTGAGTAAATAATGATGTTGTGAGTATTAATGATGATTGAGCATTATGTGTGAAAATAGAGTATGTGATTCCTTTGGTGAATGATAGTATGAGAATTATGTGATGATATAAATGAATGGTTATATACTGATTTATAGATGATTATTATCTGATGAATTATGTGATGTTTGGGGTATGTGGTGTGGTGAAAGATGATGCTATTTATATGTGGGTGAGGACAGGGTAGCCTCCTATGTGTATGTATGAGTGATATTCTTTTCCTCACCGTTATACTGTGGATATTTTTATAGGTATTGATGATGACACGACTGGTGTCGAGTTTTGAGTAAAGGGAGTGTGTTCTGATACATGTGACATTAGGGCATAATATTAGGGTTGTTTCTTTATGTTCCTAGTTAAGAAGGTTTTTGGTGTAAATTGTTTTGGATACCTTGCACGCCAAGTAGGATGATTAGTTGTTTTATTTCTTTGGAGATTCCGCTGTATGAGTATTTGAATACATGTGAGTTTTATTTTATTTTAATTAAGTTATTTTCGAACTAATGAGGTTTTTAATAAGAGAGCTATGTGAAGCTTTTACCCATTGTGGGATGTTACCTTTTCTACACTTCAATTTATTAAACGTATAAGAGTTTGGGGTAGAAGGGTGTCACAATCAGGGGTGGGAATAGGTCAGACCGCTCGTTAGGAGCCTACTACCCGGCATACATCAGGCCTACACCAGGCCAATTTATTAAATAGAGCAGGCCAGAGTTTTTTCAAAAACCTATATAGCAAAATAGGTTAGACTTCAGACCATCGAAAAAGCCTTTTGAGCCTATCAGGCCGGTCTATTTAATTAAATATAAATAAAATACTAATATTTTTTATATTGCTATTATTAATATAAAGTTTTTTTATTACTTTTCTTTATAATTATATATTTATTAGCTGGTATAATCATTTAAGTATGTTAAAAACTTGAGCCTATAAGTCTATTCATATATATATGTTTATGATATATTCAAGTACCTTACTATAAAATAGGCTTTTAAACAGACTTTCAAGTCATGTCAGACTTTAAATAGGTCAGGCTCATACCATAAAATAAAGCTTATGTCAAGTAAATAGACCAGACTCAGACTATGAATTTAAGGTGCAGGTCAGACTCAGGCCTTGGAAAGCCTAGCTCGGCTTGGCCTATTCTCATCCCTACATAACATTAGTTGCATCTATAACATTAAATGTTACACACTCCAATAAAAACTTTCTATTTTTAATTTCTTAACCAATGTCCCAGAACACCCATTAGCTTTTTCCATTATATTTTTATTTTTTTTCTATCATTTTTTTCAGCACTTTAATTTCCTCATGTTAAAATTGGAGTATCAACCTATTATTTCACATATTTTATTTAATACTTTTATTGTACACATTTATTTTTTGATATTTATACATATCTTATATCTCATTTTTTATCATTTTTTATTTTTTCTATTACATTATTTATCACAACTTTTACTATATAATCTCTACTCATTACTCATTTATAGATATATCTCTATGGCGTGTGGAATAACATTTTCCTTATACATTTTATCTTTCCTGTTACAATACAATATTCCGATTGAGTCAACTATAGGAGTTTAATAATTTATCAATCACATAAATACAACCCAAATAAATATTATTTTAATTTAGGCTTAAATATGTTTTAGGTCCCTATAAATATGGGTCTTTTTGCATTTAGTCCCTAGAATTTTTTTTTGTTTTTTAGTCCCTATTAAATTTTCTGTCAAAGCAATTGGTCCTTGACGTTAAGTTTGTGGTGATCTGGCAAACGGAATGCTGACGTGGCACTATCAGAGTGTTTAATTTATTAATTTGTAGATAATTAATTACATGTTAATTAAAATAAACTTAATTAATAAACTAAATCCAATTAAACCTAATTGTAGCAGGGTTTAAAACCCTAAATCCCCCGTGTTCTCCCACACTTTACCTAATAGAGACTTTTCACCTAGAGCTTGTGCTGGTGTGTGCGAGCTTCGCTGTTGACTTAGTGCAACGTGTTCGTTTGTGTGGACGACGATCAAGCGTGAAGCTTTTTCTTTGTGGACGGCGTGTGAGGTTGAAGGCATCCCGAGGAATCACTCGGTTGAAGGTAAGTTTTCTATTGAAAACCCTAATATTATAATGTCTTGGCATGTGGGTGGGGACAACTTTTTATGGTATATTACTGTGTTTTGTTTAGAGATGAGTAAAGAATTGTTTTGGTTTGGTGTGGGGACCGTTCACTGTGAATGTATATTAATGTATTGTATGATGTGAATTTACCTATGTAGGCATGGGTTTCACAGTTGTGGTGCACCGTGGGGGTTCTTTTGTGGGTGACCGTATGGTGAGGTATGAGGGTGGAGAGGTCCATGCATTTCATAACTTAGATATTGACAACTGGAGCTACTTTGAGGCTTTAGGACTGATTAAGGAGTTAGGGTATCGTGAGGCAGTTAAGTTGTGGTGGAAAGGGGGAAAGGGCAGAAAATGAAAGAATTTTAGGAGCATTACCTGGGACACCCATGCACTTGAAATGGGTAGTTATGCTGTGGACAATAACTGTGAGGTTGATATGTATGTTGAGCATACGCAGATTTCTGAGCCTGTGTTGTTGGAAGATAGTACTTTATTAACCTATGACAAATAGGGTGAGAAGGAAAAGGTAGTTAGTTCAAATGGTGATGGTGTAGTTGGAGAAGGGGACCAAAAAATAGATGAGGGAGAGGTTGAACAAGGTGAGGGGGGTAATAACTCAGAGGATGCATGTAATGGGGATGAGGTTGATGATGGAATTGATTCTGAGGATGGCAGTGATGATTTTCATTTTTCTGACAGTGAGGAAGAGAGAAACCTGGGTTTGGATGATGAGTTTGAGGATGCAGTTCATGAAGAGAATTTGGTAAATAAAATGGCTGAAATGGCTGAGAATGTGATAAATGAAATGGCTGAGAATGTGGTAAAGGAAATGACTGAAAAATTGACTCCAAAGAGAGGTAAGAGGAAAATGTCTAAGGGGCAATGTTGTGGTGTGAGATCAATTGATGTTGAGTCTGAGGTCTTCAGGGAACCTGATGTGGAAGGCATGGACAAGATTGATGAGGATTATGTGAGTGATGAATTGCATTCTGACCTAGATGAGGGTTATAACTCAGAGGCCAGTGACAAACCAAAGTACCATTTCAGAAAGAGCAGATGTGTAAAGACTTTAAGTTTACCCTTGGGATGGAATTTAGGTCACTGAAAGAGTTCAAACAGGCCATTTTTGAACATTTGATTTTAAATGGTAGGGAGGTGGTTTATGTAAAAAATGACAAAGTAAGGTGCAGGGTGAAGTGCAAGAGAGATTGTGAATTCATGGCTTTTGTCAATAAAGTTGGAAGGTCATCCACTTATAGACTAAAAACACTGGTTGGGAGGTATACTTGTGGGCATGTATTTCATAACAAAAATGCATCATCACAATGGGTTGCTAAGGTTATGGTTGATAAACTAAAGAGCAACAATGGCTTGAGTTTGAAGGACATAGTGGAAGACATTAGGAGGAACTATTCAGCTGGTATTACTATTGATCGGGCATTCAAGGCAAGGAAGATTGCAAGGGATGTGGTTGAAGGTGATGCAATGAACCAATACTCACTCTTATGGAGGTACAATGCTGAGCTTCATAGAGCAAGTAGGGGTAACACTTGCAAGATAGAATTGGACAGACCATCATTGGAGGTGACACCTAAATTTAGCAGATATTATATGTGCTTAGAGGGGAGTAAGAAAGGTTTTCTAGCTGCCTGTAGGCCATTTATAGGAGTAGATGATTGCCACTTGAAGACAAAGTATGGGGGAATCTTGCTGGTTGCTGTTGGAAGAGATCCAAATGACCAGTATTTCCCCCTTGCCTTTGCTGTGGTGGAAACAGAAACTAAGGACAACTGGAGATGGTTTCTGACATTACTACTAGAGGATATTGGAGGTTTAAATAAAAAGAGATGGATTTTCATCTCTGATTAATAAAAAGTAAGTTAAATTTTTCGATTAAACTTAATGAATTACTTGCCATTTAATGTATAGTGTATGTCATTAACTGTTACTTACATATATTTCAGGGACTTGTACAAGTGTTTGAGGAAATGATGGGAGGTGTTGAGCAAAGATTCTGTCTACACCATTTATATGCAAATTTCAAAAAGAAATTTGGAGGAGGCACTCAGATGAGGGATTTAATTATGGCAGCTGCTAAGGCAACTTACCAAGAGGCATGGAGGCTGAAGATGGATGAATTGAAGGCTATCAACCAGCAGGCTCATGATTGGCTCGCAGCAGTTCCAACAAAGGCATGGTGTAAACATGCTTTCACATTCTACCCAATATGTGATGTGTTGATGAACAACCTTTCTGAAGCTTTCAACAGTACCGTCTTACTTGCAAGGGACAAGCCCACATCACAATGTTCAAGTGGATAAGGACCTACCTCATGCAAAGGAATGCAAACTTGAATGAAAAACTACACAAGTATACTGGGAAGATAATGCCAAAGCCAAGGAAGAGACTTGATAGGGAAATTGAAATGAGTGGTCATTGGTTGGCTACCTGGGCTGGAAGCCTTAAATTTGAAGTTACTCATACAATTTTGTTTGATAAATTCATTGTTGATTTGAATGCACACAGCTGCAGTTGTAATTTTTGGGAGTTAGTGGGCATTCCCTGCAAGCATGCAGTGGCAGCAATTTCTATGAAGGGGGACCGCCCAGAAGATTATGTGCATAAGTACTACATGAGGGAGACATATGTTGATTGTTATAGGCACACTATAAGCCCTATTAATGGATTTAAACAGTGGCCTGTGGTTGATGCATGCAAGATTTTGCCCCCTGATTACAAGAGAGCTCCTGGTAGGCCAAAGAAACTAAGAAGAAGAATGCCTGAAGAGGATGAAAATCCCACTAAGTTAAGGAGAACTCACACATCAAACAGATGCAAGAGATGTCACACCTATGGACATAACTTTAGGAAATGTCCTGTACCCCCAACAGAACTTGAGGGTGATGTTGAACAGTCCAACCAACCTGAAAATGCCAATGACAACTCACAGGTATAAAATAATACTTTTGACCTAATAGCTTAACATTCAACTCACATGTACTAATGCAGCTTTAATGAATTTTGCAGAGAAAGGACAAAGGGAAACAACTAATGGAGAGCAACCAGGTAAAATAACTTGTACTGATTTCTTTTTATTGGTTTTGATGTTTGCAATAACATTTAAATGTTTGTTGTGGCCATTTAATGTAGAGGACAAGGAAGGGAAAAGGGAAGAAGGGTGATGAGGGTACTGCTGTTGATGCAGCCCACAAGCAAAAAGGAAAATCCAAAGCCCAAAACCAGAAAATTGCACCTTAAGCCTAGAAAATTGCAAGTCAGGCCCAAACAGCACCAGCTCAAGGCCAAAAATCTGCAACTCAGGCACAAAAAGGAAAAGCTCAAGCACAGAAATCTGCAACTCAGGCCCAACAAGGAAAAGCTCAAGCAAAAAAGGCTGCACCTAAGGCACAACGAACTGCACCTCAGAACCCAAATGCTTCATCATCTCAAGCCAAGAAACCTAGACTTGCATCCAAGGTCAGAGGTCTTAATATTTTAGCTTCTGTTTTTTAAGACTAAGCTTCTATAATGAACTTGAATTATATTCTGTTGCAGGGGAAAATAATCCAGCAACCAAATTTGGCAGCTGAAGGAGTGCACTTGGAAGTCCCTCCAATTCCAGACTATGCAAAAAACCTCACAATGGCACAGCTGTTGGCACGCATGATGGCAACTAATAACACATGGGCAAAGGTTGTGAGATCCCAAACAACAGAAAGTGAAGTCACCATGCAGGAACCAGATGCCGTGATGCCAACACAACATTCAAAAGTTGGTGAACAAAATGAAGATGGTTCAGCAAACCCCCAAGAAGAAAATTAACTTTGATTTCATAGGAGAATATTTTGATGAGTGATTAAAGTTGCGAAGTTTCATTTTGGATGCTTAGTTGCATTTTGTTTTGTCCCATTTAATTAGTGGTGCAATGTCAGGATACCTTTTTATAGTTTAGGTTTCTTAATCTATTGACATCTTTGGATGCTTTTGTGAAGACAATATGATGACAGTTATTGACCTCTAGTTGGTCTTTTTGTGGTGCAAGTTGAAGACAGTTTTATCCCACTGTATTGCACTTTTTTGTGATGCAAAGTAAAGACATATTTAAGTCATGTATTGCTCTTACTTTATTCAGTTTTTGTTATGCAAATTATAGACAGGTTTTAGTCATTTCATGGATGTTAACAACTTTTCCAAAATAGATTTTACTCTAATAACAGAACCATAACAAAATCAACATTTTCATTCCAAAGTCACCAACATACAAATTACTTTCCTAACTGACCCATAACAATACAATGGGTATTCAAAATACATTAACAAACCCATAATGCCAACTTCAACTCATCCACAAGTACTCCAACAAATATACTTCCTAGTAACACCCTACACAATAAATAATGAGCCACATTGGCATTTTATCAAACACCAATTGAACACAACACAAAAAATGAGCCAAGTCAATAGTAGCAGTTTCTTCTTCAATCTGGAATTCTTCCTCTCGTTCTCCAACTTCATCTGCAGCTTCAAAACCTTCTCCTTGTATGTTTCAATTAACAACTCAGATGCGTGGCAGCAACCTCCACCACAACTCAAGTCTACAAACCTCTCATCATCCTCCACCCATTCAAATAGACCACAACTACGGTTAACGTCCTGCAATTGCCAACAATCATCACCACAATTAAGACAAAGCACTTCACAGAAACATATTTCAGAAGGGGAAGAACGAAATAATTACAAAATTTACTCGAAGCATATTTTCCAATTAGGGCACCTTCGAAACCTTTTCCCTGGGTTTTTCGCCTTGCTACCAGCTGTGAAGACCACAACCTCATCACCGCAGCCACAACGCTTACGTGATAATCCAGAAGCGGAAGACGACCTTGAGCTACCGGTCATCATGTTTATGAACTAACAAGGAAAGAGGGGAGGAAGAAACGAGATAGGTGTTGCGAAATGGGGGTTTTCACTTTTATCAGGCAAGGTCAAAGTCAATGTCTGATGTGGAATGTGTAGAGCTTTCTCAGCAAATACTTAACAGTAACTTAATGTCAGGGACCAATTGCTTTGACAGAAAATTTAATAGGGACTAAAAAACAAAAAAAAAAATCTAGGGACTAAACGCAAAAAGACCCATATTTATAGGGACCTAAAACATATTTAAGCCTTTAATTTATCATGTAAAATTACGTGGGAAAATACAAAACCATAGGAACAAAATAGAAAATTGATATCAAAGAGTTGTTACTCATTTAATAATAAAGGATGAGATTGTGGAAAGAGTTCTCGATGTTGGAATATTATCTGATTCTTAGTTGTTATCCATTATGTTTGTAATTTAAATTCAAATTAGATAAGTTGTATAATCAAATAAGTTGTTACGAGGTGTTACAATTAGATAGTGATCTTCCTGTATCTTCAAAAATGGTTGTAGACGACGGTTCTACGGCGGAGCGACGACGGTAGCGAGCGGTTGGTGGTGCACCTGTAGAGACTCCTATGCTTAAGTCAGAATAGTATTCCGGTGAAGTAACAATGTATTAGAATGGAAAATGTACCTGATAGATGCACCACCGGGATATTTATAATATTGTTTTGGTGGGAAAATCCGTTACGCAGTTATAACGGATCCCTGAAATTACGGGCACGCGCCTATCCGGGATTGGGAGTCACGCGCCGTTATATACTATATTTCCGTGATACATTGTACCGATATGTGGATGTCGGTTACAGTTAAAGTGTGCGAAGAACGTTAAATGAGTAAACTGTCTCTGTTGATTTTGGTGCTTGTGTGTGTTTATGTAGAATGATGCAATGATCCCGGGCTATGTCGGTTGACGTTGTATGTCGGTGTATCAACCCAGGTCGGGATATCTCAGTCCAGAATAGTTGCCTCCAAGTCGGATAGTTTATGATAAACTATCTGACTTGTGCAGTGGATAACTTTGACATAAAATCTCTCGTGAAGTCCGTAAACTGATCTTTTCGACGTTGTTCGAGATAAGTTCCGAGATAGTGACGCTTCATATACTGATGTAACTGACGTTACGGTTGATTGACAACTACGTCAAACACGTGTCAGCATCGGGTGATCTTGGGCCCATGGGCCTTATGCATATGAGTGATCTCGACCGTCCATTTCAAATATTTAAATACTATAGGTTGTGAATGGTTTCACTTTTCGCTCTTCGTCTTCTGAAATTCCAGAGAAGTTTCTTCTTCCTTTCGAATTTTTGAAGCTTGCTTTTTTCATTTCCCCTGAGTGCTAGCTTTGTGAACACTTGGAGCCGTTAGTCCTCTTCGTTTTTGCTGCCATTGTTGTGTAAACTGGTTCTCAGTTGGGTTTCTGCTTCCCGCTGCACTACTGACATTTATGAACTTTGGTGTCGCGGATTTCTTCGAGGAATTCAAAGAGCTTTCTACAAGACTGCTAGGAGGTACTGTTCTGCTCCTGGTCTTCTGTAATCTTCTGCATTTTCTGCTTTGTTTTTGGGGTGCCATGATCACGAGAGCAAAGGCCAGAGTTTTGGCTGCTGAAAATAGACGAAACTGGTTCGTCGTGACTGAGGAAGATGAGGATCCGAGTCTCCCTAGCCTCATTTTGAGACGCAGACGCTCCTCCGAGGTGGCTAGTACTGGGAATGCACAATGTGGGGCAGTATTGGAAACTGCCTGCATTCTCCAAAGGTGGAGCTTTCCTGAGGTTGTGCCCGCAAAGTTTGTCGGGGTGGTTCAGGAGCACCCCTATGCAGACTCATCATCTTCAAAAATTAATTCATCATATGGAATTTTGGGCAGGTCCGAGATAGGAAGGCGGAAAATACAAACCTCACAAGCCACCAACTACCCCGTCTCGCTAGGATTGGCGTCCTTGACTTGGGTCGATACGGAAGCTCTTGGAATGTCGAGTATATATAGTTCTAAAGCGGCTATGGAGCTGGGATTCCGTCATGTGGAATGGGTGCAACCAAGCAATGCAAAGGAGTGGGAGTTGCTAACCCCTGGAGAAGACGGAAGAATTTGCTCCCAGGGGGATCTCCGGGAAAAGATGTTTATCCCAATATACAAGACTATCTTCGAAGAGCTCGGATTCTGGCTCTCTTTTTCCTGGTTCGAGTTGGAGGTTTTCCAACATTTGGAGGTTTCCACGGCTGGGGTTTCATGAGAAGTTCCATCCTGTTGTGCCACGACTTGGAATTAGAGCTGCATGCCGACGTATTTTTCCATTTCTTTCGACCTTTAGTTGTTAAAGATGGAAACAAGTATTCCTGGCTTGCGTTGCGTGCAAGTGCCGGGGGGAAGATCTTCGAAATCTTCCAGGAATCATATAAATACTTTAAAGACAAGTTTGTCTTTGTGAGGCCGCTTGGAGAAGGCCCGGATAATGTTCTCGGGAAGGATGAGAAGGGAATTATTCACCCATATTGGAATCAAAACCACTTCTCGAGGTCTTCGAAGGACTACATGGTGGACTATAAAGAACTATCTCGGGCGGAGCAAAAAGTAGTTGATGTCATTCAATCCTTCGTCAAGGATTACGGGACGCTAGATTGTCAATCCGTGATATCTGAGGGCGGCGATATTACCCGTGCATCTCTGCGTAATGTCAAATTATCTTAATGTTTTACTTATATCTGTTGATATCTGGGTTAATCCATTATTTTTCATTTTTGCAGTGAATATGGCATCAAAACAACAAGCTAAATTGGCGGAGAAATTTTCCAAGAGGAATGATGCTGCATCAAAAAAGAAGGAAAACCAGGATGCCACCGAGCAGGATCTTCAGGTGGTGGAAAAACCAAGGGTCAAGCGTCAAAGGACGAATACCACCCCGACACAAGAAATCCCGGCTTCTCAGGCCCCAGCAAAGGAACCCGTCGAGATAATATCGAAAGGCTCTTCTTCTACACTTCCACCCAAAGATGTCAAGGGGAAGAAAACGAAATCAATTGGTGTCAACCTTCCAATTTCTTACATGACCACAGAAGAGGTTCGCCGTCAATTAGCGGTGCAGGATCAAGCTCTGTTTTAGGATAAATCTAAAGTTGGTTGGATGTCTCTAGAAGGGAGGTTGAATAAAGACTTTAAAATTTTGTTCCTGAAAAAACACTTAAACTCAAGCTGAGACGTGATCTCAAGTTTGATAACTTGGAGTCTCAAATAAGTTAGATGAGAAATAATTTCAACCTTTAACAATAATTCTGTAACCAAGTAGAGATGATTCTTTAGTTATTAAACTTGGTTTCTTTTGGATAGATTTAAGTTGCTTTAGCAAACAAATTTGAGACGTGAGATGTGGAATATAAATAAGGAGATAGGGAGAGAGATGCACATAGATCTTATCCTGGTTCACCCACTCCTTGGGCTACGTCCAGTCCCCACAAACTTGTGAGATTTCCACTATTGACAACCCTGTAAATTACAAGCATTCTTACAACCTCTTCAGGAAGTCTCTCACACCAAGCTTAGGCACCCCTACCTTGGTTGAGTTACAAGTATTCTTACAGCCTCTTCAGGACGCTCGCACTCACACTAAGACTAGGCTTCTTACTATCTCAGTTGAGACTAGTTACAATGGTTGAAAGGATATTTATGAGTCTAGCTTACAACATACAATGTATGGATAGACCGTGAGTATAACTAGGTGAGACTTCTCTTTTACAAGAATAAAAGTTAGGACCTTAAAAGAGAAAAGGTGAGACTACTAATTGATCTCAAGTTGAGATGGGATCTGATGATGAAATAGACTTGAGGTGTAAGATGAGATGCAGAAATTGTTCAATAGGTAGCACAGTCTCTCTTTTTTTTCACTGTTGGCTCCCAGCAGTTAATTCAAATGAAAACTAGTCGTTTTTTACCATTAAGAACCGTTAGACAAAGAGAGAAGCTTTTCTGTTGTGAGGTACACTGATCTTCTGTGCGCACTGTTACTGTGTCAGCATACAGTGTCCTTTTCTTTGACTCTTGCTAGCTCATTTGACTTGCATCTTTCAACTAAGACTGAAGCTGTGTCTTGCATTGATATCCTGAGCATGCTTCTGAGTCTGATGTCTACATTTGATCTTTGAGCTTGCGTCACAAGCTGTCTTAGAGTCTCTTCTTTGTTCATAATCTTTTAGTCTGATCTTTTCTTGATTCTGAGGATAAGACTGAGTCTCATCTCTTAGCAGATCTTGCATCTGACTTTTGATCCTTTTTTTAAATTTGTATATGAGTCTCTTATCTTAGTATATGTCTCAAGCTGAGCCTTAGTCTGAGTCTGCATCCAAACATGTCTTAGCATCTATGCTTGAGTCTGCATCTGATCTTGAGCTATCGTCTCAAGCTGACTTTGAATCTCTTCATTGCTCAACATTTTTTATTTAAGTCTTTTGTCTTGGCATATCTTGATTCTGACTTCTATGATTCATGTCCTCAAAGATGTTTTTTGAGCTTCCTTTTCTAATAATTTTCTGCAAATTTAAAGTCTAGAAATTCTGCCACAAACTTGAGCACACAGTTAGTAAATAATAAGATGCATCTCAGACTTGTTGTTGTGATCATCTCAACTTAATGGTTTAACTTCATTAAAAACCTCAGGAGTGAGTTTGTCTTAATAAAATCTGCCGAGGAGATGGCGAGTATGCTGAATACTGCCTCAGAGTGGGGAATGTGGTTCGCTATGATGGTACAATACTTCATCGGAGCAACTCGGACCTTGCGGCCTTCCCCCTATGAAGAAGGAGCTAGAAAAGGTGATAGGAAGCTGGAGTCCGGTGAGCTGATAATGCAGAAGGCCTTGGCAGATGTAAAATTGCTGACAAAGGAGAGGGATGGGTTGGTGCAGAGTGTTTCTGACCTAACTAAGCAGGTTGAGACCCTCTCCATTGAGAAGAAGGCCGAGGATACCTCCAAGGCGGTTGCTGAGGAAGCTAAGGTGGCTACTGAGGTGGCCAAACTTTCCCAAGCTAAGGTGAGCACCTTGCGAGAAAGAGTGAAGGAATTGGAGCTGGAGGTTGAGAAGGAGAAGGCCGAAAACGAGACCATGGGGAAAATGTGGATTGACGCTTCTGCAGTGTACTTCTATGTTGCTATCAAACAAATGAAGTATCTTAACCCCGGGGTGGAGCTGAACACACAGGGCATGTTCGCACTTTGCACGGTCGAAAATGGAAAGTGGTTCCGTTGTGATCCCACTGGCAATGTGGAGTGCGAACCCGGGAATGAGGTACCTTCGACCCCTGTCTTGCATGGTGATGATGGTAAAGAGGACGAAGAGGATCCCAACCCTGAAGGTGCGGCAAATGAGGACAAGGAGTCAACGGAAGCTGCTGTTAACATTGAAGGTGTTCCGCCTCCAGGTGGGAATGAGTGAAGGGTCGGGATGCAGGTTAAAATTCTAATTCTTTTCTTGCTTTCCTCCTTATTTCCCACTTAATCCTCACATTTTTACTTTTCTATGGTATTACCTCGAACATATGTTCCTTTTATGCAACCGTTGTTTTTCATTTCCTTGTTGCTCAGCTTCGTCGCTGTATGTTGTTCCCTGCCAGGGTTTTATATGTTTTCAATATTGATGTAGATTCGAGGCAGTTTAGGGATTAAGTTGGACAAGTCGAGGAACTAAGTCCGAGATGCTCAAGGAATAAATCCGAGATGGTCGAGGGAGTACGCCCGGAAATACTCGAGGGACTACGCCCAAGATGTTCAAGGAATAAATCCGAGATGGTCGAGAGACTACGCCCAAAAATACTCGAGGGACTACGCCCGAGATGCTCAAGGAATAAATCCGAGATGGACGAGAGACTACGCCCGAAAATACTCGAGGGACTACGCCCGAGATGCTCAAGGAATAAATCCGAGATGGTCAAGGGACTACGCCCGAAAATACTTGAGGGACTACACCTGAGATGCTCAAGGAATAAATCCGAGATGGTCGAAATACTACGCCCGAAAATACTCGAGGGACTGCGCCCGAGATGCTCGAGGAATAAATCCGAGATCATTTAAATAATTCGAATAAACCAAGGACAATTTATGTCATAAATACTTTTTATTTTTATGAATGTAAATGAAACAGGCTGATATACACAAGTTTTACAAATTTATAACTAACTGTAATACTTGCGGAGTTTACCCGCGTTCCATGTACGGGGAATAGCCTCTCCGGGTAGCGTCTCTAAGGAATAAGCTCCTGTTCTAGTCTTGGTCGTTATCCTATAGGAACCCTCCTAGTTCTCTGCAAGCTTCCCTTGAGATGAGTTCTTATTTATGACGTTAGCACGTCTGAGGACAAGATCCCCGACTTCAAATGATCGTGGAACTACCGTCTTGTTATGTCATCGGGCCGACTGTTGTTTGATGGCGGCTTCTCGTATAGATGCCCTTTCTCGAATTTCTTCATTTAAATATAGCTCTTCTTGCATCCTTCCGTCATTAAATTCAGGATCAAATGCTTGTAGTCTGAAACTTTGCTCACCAACTTCGACCGGGATCACGGTGTCGACTCCATATGCAAGGCGAAAAGGAGTTTCTCCCGTGGTAGAATGTGGGGTCGTATGATAGGCCCATAGGACATTTGGGAGCTGTTCCACCAATAAACCCTTGGCAGTGTCTAAACGCTTCTTCAAGCCCTTAAGTATAATATTGTTAGCTACCTCTGCTTGACCATTAGTCTGAGGATTTTCAACCGACGAGAATATATGGCGGATGTGGTAATCCAACATTATTTCACGGAAACCGTTATCTGTGAACTGGGTACCATTGTCTGTCACCACTGTATGCGGAATTCCAAAACGGCAAATGACAAGGCGATAAATGAATTTTGCCAAGTTCTTCGTCGTGATTTTTGCAAGGGGTTGGGTTTCGATCCATTTTGTGAAATAATCCATTGCCACAACGAGCTACTTTAGCTGTCCGGGGGCCATAGGGAATGGCCCAAGAATGTCTACCCCCACCATGAAAAGGGCCAAGGAGTTGAAATTGACCATAATTCTTCAGCGGGAGCTCTATGTATGTCGACATGCTTTTGGCAAGACGAGCATTTCTTCACATAACTGGAGCAATCAGCTTTCATCGTTAGCTAATAGTATCCTGCTCTGAGGATTTTCCTGGCTAGAGAACGTCCTCCGGGATGGTGGCCGCAACACCCTCATGGACTTCCGCCATGACATCATAGGGTATCTCTCCCGAGATGCATTTCAACAACGGTTGTGCTAGCCCTCTTCTATATAGAATTACTTGAATTAAACAATATTGAGCGGTTTGTCTCTGAATCCGACGTGCTTGTTCAGGGTCTTGAGGGAGCGAGCCGTCTTCAAGGTATCTCTGAATCCCTGCGTACCAACATTCACCGGTTTCGAGAGACATAATCATAGTAGGGAAAGGAATTACCTCCAGAATCACAGATCTGTTATTCCCGGAAGATCTCGTGCTTGTTAGCTTGGACAAAACATTTGCTCTGGCATTTTTCTCCCTCGGAATGTGATTAACTTCGACTTCCGAGAAGCTCCCACATAAGCCTTTCACCTTTTCAAGGTATTTTAATAACAAAGGGTCCCTGACCTGATAGTCACCTTTAAACTGAGAAACGACAAGCTGGGAGTCGTTGTTGATTCTCACCCGAGATGCTCCGACCTCAGACGCCATCCGTAATCCAGTAATCATGGCTTCGTACTCAGCTTGATTATTAGATGTCGGAAACGAGAAACTCAAAGAATTTTCCAGAATAACCCCTTGGGGACTCTCCAATAATATCCCGGCACCACTTCCTTTTGGATTCGAAGATCCGTCTACATGGACCTCCCACCATCCATCAACAATTCCAGGTGTCGGCGTAAGTTCCGCGATAAAGTCGGAGAGGGCTTGTGCCTTGATTGCCTGTCATGGTTCATAAGTTATCACGAATTCCGAGAGCTCTACAGCCCATGAGACCATCCTTCCGGCAAGATCAGGTCGGTGTAGCAATTGTCGTATGGGCTGATTAGTTCTCACAACAATTGGATGAGCCTGAAAGTATTATCGAAGGTGGCGAGCCGCCATAACTAGAGATAATGCGATTTTTTCGACTTTAGGATACCTGAGCTCCGGGCCTTGTAGCGCCTTGTTGATGAAAAAAAATGGGAACTGAATGTCGTCCACTTCTCGTATTAGCACCACGGCAATTCCTTCATCAGCCACTGATAAGTATAGAAACAAGGTTTCTCTGACTAATGGTCGTGTTAAGACGGGAGGGGATGCCAGATGCATTTGATCTGCTGAAAAGCTTCCTCACATTCTTGGTCCCAAGCAAATTCTTTCCCCTTCTTGAGTAGACGAATAAAGGGCAGTGCCCAAGCTGCTGATCTCGCTACGAACCTGGTGAGAGCGGCAAGCCATCCTGTTAACTGCTGAACTTCCTTCACCGAGGTGGGACTCTTCATCTCCAACACAGCCCGACATTTATCCGGGTTAGCCTCCACACCCCGTTCTGTAAGCATGAAGCCGAGGAATTTTCCAGCTCGGACACCAAAAGTACACTTCTTTGGGTTCAGACGCATATTGTATCGTCTAAGCTGATAAAAAATAGCCCCGAGGTCGTGGACGTGGTTTGCGTCTGTCACGCTTTTTAACTATCATATCATCAACATAGACCTCAATAATCTTTCCGATTTGATCTCGGAATACTTTACTCATCATCCTCTAGTATGTCGCTCCAACATTCTTTAGCCCAAACGGCATCATCCGATAACAGTAATTCACTCCATCCATCATGAAGGCGGTTTTTTTCCCAATCCAGGGGATACTTCGGAATTTGATTGTAGCCGGAATAGGCATCCATAAAAGATAAAAGTTGAAAACCGGAAGATTGATCAACCAAACGGTTGATATTAGGCAAGGGATAAGAATCCTTGGGGCATGCTTTATTCAAATTTGTATAATCTACACACATCCGCCATTTGCCATTTGGCTTTTTCACTAAGACTACATTTGACAACCATGTATTGTATTTCACTTCCCTAATAAATCCGGTATCAACGAGCTCAGAAACTTGTTGCTGGGCGGCTTCAGCTCTGTCTGCCGACATTTTCCGGCGCTTCTACTCCACAAGCTTGACTCTAGGGTCTACTGATAAACGATGGCAAATTACGTCGGGATCAAAACCTGGCATGTCAGCTGCAGTCCAAGCGAACAAATCAGAATTTGGCGGATTAGTGTGCAGAGTGCCTTGTCATCTTCCGAGCTGAGTCCGCTCCCCACCTGCGTGACCTGATCCGGGGTAGAACCAATCTGCAGAGGTCGAAAAGTGCCTTCAGGAACGGGCCTCATCTCGGCGAAATCTTCCCGGACATCCAAATCAGCTAACATCACCTCGACTGAAATTGGTTGGTCATCTACTTTCTCTTTTTGAGACATGGGCTTTTCCGGCTTTGTAATCTTCAAAGACTCCTTATAACATGACCGAGCCATGACCTGATCACCCTCGATGCTAATGATTTCTCCTTCATCGCTCCAGAACTTCATCATCAGATGACTAGTGGAGATAATTGCCCCTATGGAGTTCAAAGTGGGTCTTCCAAGAATAGCATTGTACGTAGTGGGACAATCCACCACGAGAAAACGCACCTTGGTGGTTTTGGAAACCAGGGTTGTCCAAATGTAACCAGGAGTTCCACGTAACCTTCTGGATG
Organism: Sesbania bispinosa; assembly: GCA_026901365.1. Classification (NCBI taxonomy): domain Eukaryota; kingdom Viridiplantae; phylum Streptophyta; class Magnoliopsida; order Fabales; family Fabaceae; genus Sesbania; species Sesbania bispinosa. The sequence goes on from QLOH01000830.1 coordinate 259,515, forward strand.
TACCTTATCACCTGTGAACCCTATTAAATCTCCGTCATTATAGGGCAGTAAATCTGATTTTGGGATGTGTAGTAGACGAAAGGTTTTGAGGAACATAACATCAACAGAACTTCCTTGATCAATGAACACCCTCCGGAACTCATGGTTGGCCATAAATGCCATGATAAGCAAGGGATCGTCGTGGCCCGGGATGACTGGGCCATAGTCCTCTTCGGAGAAGCTGAGAGGAGGAAGCTTCCGTCTCTAGGAGCCGTGTTTTGGGCGCGATGAAGATGATGCCGAGAGAACTTCCTTGAGGTGCCTTTTCTTCGCATTTCCACTTTCACCTCCCCCGGTAAATCATTGGGTGTTCAGGTGGACGCTCTTCCCTGGCTGGGGATCTTTGCTGAGATGAGGAAGGCTGTTCGCGACGATATCTCCTGGAGGTGGATGGCGGAGTGTGATCCGTTGTTGGCCTTCTCGAACTTGATCTTTCCCTCCGAGGTGATCTCGTCCTTGATCTGCTTTGTTCATGACGACTAGAATCATGTCGGCAACCTTCACGCCGATAGTCACTCTTCCGGCTATCAGCCTCTGGGCGTCAGAATGTTCCTCCGCCTTCCTTTTTAAATCTATCTAGCTTTCCACGTCGGATAAGCTCTTCAATTGCATCTTTCAAGTTTAGGCACTGGTCAATATCATGCCCTTGGGATTTATGGAATCTACAATATTTGGATTTGTCTGTCATAGGTGACGGCTTTTGAGGTCTCGGTCTTCTCATCCCGGCTTCATACATCTCGACGTTCTATATTTCATTGAGAATTTTACCCCGGGACATGTTTAATGGGGTGTAGGAGTTATACCGCCCCATGATTTCCTTGTCTCCTTTATTTTCATGTTGACTACCCTTGTCATTCTTTTGCCCTTGAGTTTTTGAAGCCTGGCCAGGGTTGGCATCCTTAACCTTGAGGGCAAGCTCTTTATCCTTGAGGCTAATATACTCCTCAGCCCTACTTAAAAATTCTTCCATATTGGATGGTTTTCTTTTGGATAATTTGATCCAAAACGGAGTGTGTGGGATTAGGCCATCCTTGGCTAGCATCAGCTGCACCCCGGGTTGTAACCCTTGAACCAATAACGCCTCTCTGGTGAAACGGCTGATATAATCCCGGAGCGATTCTGAGGGGCCTTGCCAGATCTTCTTAAGTGATGCCTAAGTTTTTGGCTGGACTTTGCTGGTGGTAAAACTGGTAATAAATTTTGCCCTCAAGTCGGCCCAGGTGTTGATCGACCTCAGCGGGAGTGTTTGGAACCACCTGAGGGCGATTTTCTTCAAGGATAGCGGGAATACTCTGCACATGATTGGTCCTGAGGCGTTCCTGATGGACATTACAGATTCATAGATGTCCAAATGTTCTAATGGATCACCCATTCTATCATACAACTCGGGAACTGGTACTTTTTCAAAACGTTTATCCACTGGAAAAAGCATTATACGCTCTGAGAACGGCAGAACCACTTGTATTACCTCATCATCGGGAGCATGACGCGACTCGTCTAGAGCAGGAGCGGTTCGATTGCGTGGACGGGAATTTGAGTGCACGGATTGCACTGAAGGTTGAGGAGAATATGGTGTTGGTCGTGAAGATGGTGGATGTTCACGCTGTGGTGAAGTGTGGTGGTTTGGCTGCGGCGAAACTCTGGTTGCATGGCGTGGAGACGACCGGCATTCTAAACCTGCTTCTTCTTGAGCTAGACGGCGCTATAAACATTCCAATTGTTTTTCCGTCTCGAGCTTCTCCAATCGTTGAGCATACTGCTCGAGCATTTCTCCTTGGCGATGGATAAACTCCATCAGTTCTCCATGTAAAGGTTGATCTTGTGGAGATGCAGGGGAGCCATGGCTTCCAGGAGGAAGTGGGGGAGGAGGAGCACGAGGGTGAGTCAAGGTAGGATGCGGGGGATGAATTCCTGCAGTAGCAGGGACGACTCCGGTTATGGCAGAAAAGAGCGCTGGTGTTGTTCCAGTAGCCACAAGAGGAGTTCCATCACCTCGGGCGGCGGAGGAACTACTTCTGGTTCCAACCATTTTCAGTTGTGATGATAAATCCAAGAATTTCGTATAAAGAACAGAAAGATCCAAGAACGAAAGCTTCGTTGTATCGTTTCCCACAGACGGCGCCAATGATCTTCCTGTATCTTCAAGAATGGTTGCAGACGACGGTTCCACGGCGGCAGCGAGCGGTTGGTGGTGGTGCACCTGTAGAGACTCTGATGCTTAAGTCAGAAGAGTATTCTGGCAGAGTAACAGTGTATTAGAATGGAAAGCATACCTGATAGATGCACCACCGAGGTATTTATAATAGTGTTTTGGCGGGAAAATCCGTTAGGCAGTTATAACAGATCCCTGAAATTACGTGCACGCGCCTATCCGGGATTGGGAGTCACGCGTCGTTATATACTATATTTTCGTGATACATTGTGCCGATATGTGGGTGTCGGTTACAGTTAAAGTGTGTGAAGAACGTTAAATGAGTAAACTGTCTCTGTTGATTTTGGTCATTGTGTGTGTTTATGTAGAATGATGCAATGATCCCGGGCTATGTCGGTTGACGTTGTATGTCGGTGTATCAACCCAGGTCGGGATATCTCGGTCCAGAACAAATAGTTTTTATCTTTATTCACCTTAGCTTTACTTGGTTCGTCTCTTTGTATATATAATCGTGTACCAGAGCTCAGTTTGAGTAATCAATAATATTCACTCAAATTATCTCTTTTGTGGTATCAGAATTGTCTTTGCCTCACAACAATTTCTATTCGATTCTCATGGCTTCCCCTCTACCCCTACTCCAATGAACCTTGTGGAATTTAATACGCATACTCATCTTCCAATCAAATTAAATTCCACCAATTACCCCGCCTGGTATACAGACAGGTCAACTCTCTCCTTATTGCTTGAGATTTAGAAGGCTATGTTTCTGGGGCTACACCTTGTCCCCTGTAACCATCTATAATGGTGAATCATCCATCCCAAATCTATCCTACTCATTTTGGGTGCGACATGATAAACTACTTTACATGGCTCTTTTTGGTTCATGCGATGTCGAAGCCCGAGCTATTATGTCCTCAGCTGACACCTCTCGTGAAGCCTGGATTGTTAATTCAATAGAAGAAAGTCCGAATTTAATAGCAAGAATTGCGAATTCAATAGCAAATCCAAATTTACTCACATGAATTGTTGATTCAACAGAAGCATGGGGGTTTTGTTTGGTTGATTTTAGAAATCAAGAACAAAAAACTAAAATTTGAAATTCAGAAAATATGCAAGAAAATGGGTTAATTCTCAAGGTCATTCACATAGGGTCTTTCATTGGTTTACAGAAAATTATCAATTCTTTCACAAATTCGAATCAACCAGTTAAGCATCAATCAATTCATCAATTATCTCACGCAAGGATTAAGCAAACTTGTGTGAGAATTCTAATCCCTAACCCACTGAATTAAGCAAACAGTAGATTCATTTTAAAATTAAGCAAACTAAAATTCGAATTTAGGATTAAGAGGAGAAAAAGAACCATGAAGCATGCATTCCAATTCAAGATTCAATATCCTAGAATTCTGAAGATTAAGATAGAAATGTGCAGAAAATTGAAAAACGAAATTGCATAGATGAAATCTCAAGATCCAATGCTAAGAACACTTGAGAATCAACCTTGAATTTTCATCCTTCCATGGAGGTTGAAGAGAAGAAGAAGAAGAAGAAGAAGAATAAGAAGAAGAAGAAGAAGAAGAAGAAGAAGAAGAAGAAGAAGAAGAAGAAGAAGAGACTTAAATCTGAAAATTTAGAAAATGAGCAAGAGTTCCCTCCAGAAGAGTAACTGCCCTTATTTATAGATCTACTCCTAACCACATGATTAATCAAATCAAAATGATGGATGGGCCTTGATTAACTAGTATCAGGCCCAATACACTAATACAAGTCTTAAAACAACGTTGTTCCCGTGTCAATTTCTGTAGCCCAACTTCAAAATTACACTGCTCCTAAGTCCCTTGTGGAAATACCATCATGTAGCATATCAAATTAAATCCATGGATCTTAGCTTTCCAACACAACTGAAATCACTCAAATCGTCCACCTATAGCTCCAGATATTATTAAAACAAGACAGGTAGGTCAATAGGCTTATAATCCAAAATTAAACAACAATAACAATTAAAGCCCAGTTAAACCCAATTAGATAAATTCCAATTAAAATGGTGGATTTAATCATGAATACAGTCCAATAAAGCTAAGATTAATTGCTTTTCAAAAGTCATGCGTTAGAGAGCTCCCAACAATATTTGTTGGTTGCTCAATGCAACAACTCAAAAAGTGAGCTGCGGTAATTTTTTTTTTGTTTTAAAAATAATATAATTTAAAGTAAATAATAAAATATATAAGTATGGAATAAGTTGTGGTTGGAGGGGAGGGGAGGGGAGGGGTTTTAAATAAGTTTTAATGTTTGAGGAGAGAGGGGAGGGGGCCAAAATCCCTCGTAAGGCTATTTTGCTCCCCTCCAAAAATAGGGGGATTTGCAGGGGAGGGGAGGGAGAGTTTAATTAAATAATTAAAATGGCTTAAATACATCTACACTCATATTAATAGAACTGTGTGTTATAAAAGTAAAGAGATATATAATAAACTAACTTTATTTTCCCTCCCATCCCACATGAACCAAACATGTAAGGGGTCATTTTCCCTCCCCTCCCCTCCCCTCTTTGAACCAAACAATTAAAATGTCACCTCCCCTCCCCTTCCTTTCCCTCCTCTTCATTAAAATCTCTCTCCTCCCCTCCTCTCTTTTGAACCAAACAGTACTGGATTAAAGATAAAAAGTGATTGAGTTGCTTAAAATAATAAAAATAATATAATAGTATAGAAAAGTGTAAAAAATTATATAATATTAATTTTAAAATTTTTTAGGGATGCTGAGATGGAGATGACCTTAGTGGGTTTCCATACAGGTATAGGTGCGAGTATTTACTACCTGTGCTCTGCCCGCTCCATTGATACCCCAATTATCGCTGGGAGAAAATAATTACTATTGTCCTTAACTTTTAGAATGACAAATAAAAGAACAAAAATAATCTAAAAAAATGTGACAAATAAAAGAAAATGGAAGGAGTATTGTTTACTATTTATTTTTCTCAATATTTATGATGTGAAATTGGAGTGGGTGTGCCGTTGACATTTTATTTCTACAAGATTCCCCCCGTAATTGAACTAAAAAGCTCCCAAATACATGATACAACTTAATTAATCTATTTTACACTATAATTTAAAGATGTATTTATAATATTACATCGTTTAATAAATATGAAATTATATATATTATAAATTTAATAAATGATAGTGATAATATATTATTGAATAATAATGTAAATTATTTTAATATTGACAATGTATATAAATTAAATTTATTTTTATATGAAAATTTGTATAAACTTTATAAGATTTCATTTATTTAATATTTAGGAATAAATAAAAAAATTATTTATAGAATAAGACACTATAATATGTTAACACATGGAAAGATATAGCTTAGCACAAGGTCGGCCCGAGGGGAGGTTGGTAAAGCAATCGTTTTTGGCCTTCCCGTTTACAAGGCCTCAAATTTTTTTATATATATTAAAATTAAAGGTAAAATATGTATGCAGTTTCTGTAAAATTAAATAAATTTGATTTTGGTTCTCACGACTTAAAATTGATGTGTTGAGTCTCTTTTTTAAATCACCTCATATTAGTTTTTATCAGGTGTGGTTTTAGTTTCTAATATTTTTTATCAGATGTATTTTTAGTCCTTGGCGAAAAGGGTGCTAAGGATTAATTTAAGGTGATTTCAAGAAACGAAAAACTCAATATATTGGTTTTAAATTATGAAAACGAAACCCAAATATGCTTAAAGTTTTAAGGATTAAAAACTTATTTTACCCAAAATTTAATAAAATCTTTATATCAAATATAAAAAATATTACTAATTATTAGTTAATAGATAATAATTAAAAAAAAAATTCTTATAAAAGATTTTTTTTAAAAAAATATTATTTAAGATCTTTTATCTCTTAAAATTAAACTTCAAGTTTACAATTTGTTTTATAACTGCGTATATCTTGGACATCTCTGCCTTAGAAAAAGACGCATATATATATATATATATATATATATATATATGATAAAGATTCCTACATTTTAAGCGCATTTTAGTCAATCCCATTCTCACGTGCTTTTGAATTTTCTAATTGCAACCCACTTTACTTGTGTGCCCATCCTGCTGAAATGAGAAAAAGAAAAAATAAAAATAAAAAAGTGGCTTTTGACTTTTGAGACCCCATTTTATTGAATATTGATTGCTAATTAAGACCGGTCCCACCGGCCATCAATTCGAGTGTGGACATTGATGTTTGTAATAAGTGTTTTAAGTTTTTAAAAATAGAAAAATTATGATCATTTTATTCAAATGGTTATTTTTAATTAACCATAATTATTTTAAAAATTATTAGTTTTTAAAAAATGAATATAAACCAAAATATATTTTACAATAAATGAAAACACAATATAAAATAAATTTATAATATTATTTGAGTATTTGTTTCTTTTCATAACTATAATTCTCAACAAGTGAAATGAGAATGGTGAAATAATTCATAATACTAAATTTCTTGATGTAGTACTACCTTCGTTTCTAGTTAACTGTTCATTTAGATAGAAAAATATAGATATTAAGAAATACAATCATTATTTTTATTTTCATGATAATAAATTTTAAAACTTCTAGTTTACCATTTATTTTTTTTAATATTATTGGTTTTCTCTAGTTTTTAATAGTGGGTCATTTATTAATATAATGATAGAGTGGAGAGAAATGTAATTATTATTGCATTGGATTTATAAGTGAACAATTAGATATGAACATTTTTTTCTCTGACAGTGAATAGTTAAATAGAAATGAAGGTAGTAATTATTAACAACAGTTTTGCCCAAAAACATTTCCATCTTAATACCTCACTTTTTTATTTACAGATTCTAAGTTGATCTCAATAATACACAACACTCCTTTATACTTTTTATAATGTAAGCATCTCTTTTCTCCAATCGAGCACCTCTAAAATTTCAACTAAATGAAATCCATGAGGGACCCCACATACATTAATATTTCATTCATTATAAAATCTTATTAATTCATAAATAATTGAATTATAAAAAAATAAAATTAAAAAAAATAAGAAAATGATGAATACTAATTTTTTTAAATAAAAATTTGGAGAACCTATAACGTTTTGGTCTCTTCCGCATTTTTTTTTGTCACATCCGACATTTTTTCAATGTTAAACCTATAGCAATGATTTTGAAACTATTGCCATAGGTGTTGGAAACCAGAAAAAAAAATTGGATTAACCACTAGTGGAAGAGTCTATTTTCTCTCCCGAACTCGAGGAATCCAGTAGGAGAGAGAAAGAGAGAGGGCGTGTGTAACATCCTAAAATTTCTAGAACAGATAAAATAAAATAAAAGGGAGGAATAATAGTATTATTATTATCTTTATTACGAATAATAATATTTAATTAAAAAAGGGATGAGTGGGTTGGTGTAGGCCCAGCCCAATTAGATGGTTAAAAAGAGAGGGGTCATCCATTTCACCCGATCCTTTTCAAAAACGTCAGATAACCAAACCCTAGGGAGGAGAGAAGCGACTGCACAATTAGGAGAAGGTGTCGTAGAGTAGATCATCAAGGGAGTTCTGCCAACCATTCTTGATCGTCATTCCTAAGGTACGGGGGGAAGGGGTGCTGCTATATGTCTATGCTGGAGTGCTTGGGTAGTGAAGGCAACCATAAGTCCCTCTAGGATTCTTAAATTTTAAATTATGAAAGATGAATTGTCTGTAATATGATGAAATTCGTGATTGTTGTCATGATTACTGTCATGTTCTTGTTGGAATTGAGAGTAGGAAGCGGGGTTATCGAAAGGGGTCAAATTAGGATTTGGGAGAGAGATTTCATAAATTGATTTGATTGTTGTTTTAACTGTAATCTATTGATATAATTGATGAATTGATTGATTTTCCTCGGTAAAAACGAGTCTAATTGAGTTAGGAACTTAAAGATTTGGGAAGGGATTGAAGAAGAGGGTTAAAAAGGGGTAAAAACGCAGGTGCAGTCGCATTCTGCGACATTTACGCTCCACCTGCGCTGAGCGCAGGGTGGAGCGTAGCTTTCTGGAACCCGCGCTTCACTTGCACTGAGCGCAGGGTGAAGCGCAGCACGCGGATTAAGCTTTTTAATTATAATTTCAACAGGTTCCTTCCAAATTTTAGATAACTTTTCTTAAAATGTGAAATTGAGATGGATGTTTACCTAATATATGAATTGTTTTGTGGGATTGATGAGATTAAATTGGATATATAGAATGTATTAACTGTGGCATGAAGTATTATGGTGTGAGTATCTTATGTGATGTTCTATGTTTATAATATTCGTTATGTGATGTGGAGTGATTAGAGTAGAAGAGATTGTATGAGATGTATGTGAAATGATGATGATGCATTGAGCATAGAGACTGTATGAGATGTATGTGAAATGATGATGATGCATTGAGCATAGAGATTGTGTGAGAGATATGTGAAATGATGATGATGCATTGAGCATGAGCATATGATGTATGAGACGCATGAGATACATGAGTAGCCAGACGTGGCTAAAAATACCCTAGCCCGAAGAGGAGGTGACGAGCAGGGGGAGACCATGATGGGAGACATCCGATGCATAACTCCAAGAGGGAGTGTTTTAAAATGTGACTCACCTAGCCCGTAAGAGGTGGGTGATGGTGGGAGGGAGCGGGTGTCTTTGCACGGACCCATACAGGGGGTGCAACCTATCAGCCAAGAGGGCATTTAACGGTAGGGTCATCATTGGTAATAACTAAGGGGATTGATGAGGTGCGCCCATTGTGCGGAGTTCCAAATCATGACTCTTAGGAAGAGGCATTGTGCATGAGCATAGAGTGAGCATACTTGTCATTTTATGATTGTTTGAGAAGTGTGAATTATATATTTGTGTGAAATTAATGTGCTGAATATAAAGAGCGTGGATTGAGATGAATGATGATAGGTATGGTGATGGGTGGGAATAAAGGTAGCCTTATGTATTGCATGTATATGTATATATTCTTTTCCTCACCGTACTCTTCTGTGGTTTTTATAGGTGATGAAGATGGCACTCAATGTGCCGAATTTTAAAGGGATAAGGTCTCGCTCTGATACGTGTGACATCAGGGCTTAGTGTTTAGGAACTTGTTCTTTCATTTTGATATTGTAGAAACACAGGGAAACACTAGTAGGGGGGTTGAATAGTGTTTCTTAAATAACTTATGAAAGCTTTTCGCAAACAGCTTTTATAATGAAATTTCAGACAGGTTAAAGGGGTTGTCTGAAGTTTCTTAAGACAGGTTCTGAAAATATGTTTTTAAAACATTTCTTGCTTTTATAAATTATCAGAACAGTTTTTCAACACCCTTTGATTAGAATAAACGAATTTGACAAGAGATAAGGGTAAGAAAACTTAGCCACAGAATTTATCTTGGTTCACTCACTACCACTGTGAGCTACGTCCAGTCCCAATGCCAACGAGCACTTGGATTTTCTCTTAATCTCAACCAGATTACAAGTATTCTTTTACAGTCAAGCCTCTTCAGGCTCTACAACCAAGTATTCTTTTTCAGTCAAGCCTCTCTAGGCTCTTACAAACAAGTATTCTTTAGACAACAAGCCTCTCCAGGCTCTTACAAACAAGTATTCTTTAGACAACAAGCCTCTCTAGGCTCAAAAATAGTTTTACAGAGAAAAGATTGTTTAAGCTCTAAAACTAAACCAGTTTGAAGCTTAAACTGTTACAATGTACAAATAACTGAGGTATACTCAGAATATATGAAATGATGTACAAAGAATTTTTATCAGAGTATGTTTTACAGAGTAAAACTAGCAGCGTTTTATTTCTATTAAAATGTAATCTCTTGTTCTTCTTCCTAAATGATCTTCAGATGAAGGGTATTTATACCCAGTCTTCAATCCGTTGAAAAATCACCGTTTAGAGATAGTATTTAATGCTTTTTAATCCGTTGTGAGACATGCTCCTAAGCATTCTGAAACTTTTCTGACAACGTCCAAGGTTGCTGCTGACAAAAGCTGCCACAATTCTTGCCTGCAAAAACTGCGCTGCAGAGATTTCCCAAATGGTGTATGAAATTCAAACAACCCAGGAAAGGTCTCTGTGTCTTTGCCAAAATAAGCCTTGAAAAGATGCATGCAGCAGAGAGAGATTTGACTCTTCAGAACTTCATACAAGTCTTCTCACAACTTCAGCAAGATGTGCCACGTCATAAAATACGACTTCAGACGGCTTCAACACTTCAGACAGGTTGAACCTTCAGACGACTTCAACACTTCAGACAGGTTGAACCTTCAGACAGCTTCAACACTTCAGACAGATTGAACCTTCAGACAGTCTTTATTAAGATTAAAGTGGCTTGCTGAAATCATAGATAAAACATTAAAAACATATGTATCCATGATAATTCTTTTAACCAAATTTGTTAAACATTAAAACTTAGGGATTGAGCTGTCTTAAATCATCATAATCTTCCTTATGATATTTTTGAGACTCGACATTTTAATGATGACAAATTTGCTTAAAATAAATAAATCTGAAAGGAGTTTTAAATTATCATAAGTGTAATATAAGTATAACTCCCCCTCAGATAAATACTTCTCAAGTCTAACAGTTTCTGATATTTCTCAAATACTCCCCCTGAGAACTGTAACCACTTCAGATTCAGATTTGTTAGATTTTAATACTCCCCCCTTTTGTCATCAATCAAAAGGAACTTCAGAGCAATAATCACAAATCAAGATCAAGAATAACAATCAGATCAAACAATATAATCAAAGCAATCAGAGCTTATAAAAACACATGATGCCAACAACTGATTGTATTAAAGCAATGTTCAGACAAACAAAAAAATTATAGAATCTGAAGATTAACACAAAACTGAAATAACATCACACTGGCTATACATTATAGACTATCCATTATTCTTCTTCAGCAAGGCTGCTATCAGTAAAGCAGGAATCTCTTCTTTAGCCTTGTCAATCTGAGAGATAACAGTAGCCTTCAGTTCTTCTTGCCCAGTTCTGATCTGCAACTGTTCTTGGAGAATCTGATCCTGTTTAGCAACCAGATCAGCATTCTTCTTCTCTAACCTCTTGACTTGCAGTTTCAGTCTTCTGTTCTCTTCTTCAGGGTCCTTCTCAACCTCATATAGCACAATCTTGATGCTCTCATGATAGAATCTAAAAACCCTGAAACCTTATGGCATGATAGTCTTCAGGATGGCTGACAGCAAAGTGGAACTTATGAATTGGAATCATGACAGGCCAATCCTCTGTGAAAGAAGCCATAGGGAATCTGCCTCTGACATACTGATAATCTACAAGAGTAGAGGCACCAGGATATGTCATGGAGTCTTCATCCTGTCCTGAAGTACCAGAAGAAGATCCAACACGTTCTCTGATATTCCAGTAGGATGACCATATCCAATCCCTGGAAGAATGATCTAAGCCTCCACCTTGTTTCTTGATCATTGCAGGGAACTTCTTATTCCAAGCAACTTCAGACAAGAACTCATACATCTGCAGATAATTAGGATAAGTCTTGAGCTCCTTAAACTTGTCTTCAGGGCCTTCCTCCAGGGGATACCTGGGAATGATTCTTTCAGGTTGCATTAAGATCTCTGTGGATGGCCTGATGGAAATTGCCCTTGGGGTCCTGTACCCTCTCATGCCTACCAGCTTTAGATAGTCCCTTTCAAACAGCTCAGCCTCTGTTGATAGTTGCCTAGCAAAGTTCCAATCCTCATTGGACAACTTCAAAGAGTCAGCAGAAAAAGGGTTAAGAGGAGCCCACTTATGAGCAAGGCCTTTACCCTTTCTGATCTTCTCCAGCTGACCATAATATGCCTCATCTGAACTTCCTTGGTACTTTGCTCTTACTTCAGCTGCAGTCTGCTTGATAAGACCTTGATGCAGAGAGATAAGGGGCTCATCTCTGAAGTACCTAAGCTCTTCAAATAGATTAGGGAATTTGGGAACCCTGAGCCTTTCAGTAAACAGGCCTTCATACCTGATGTGTGGAACTTCAGAGGCTAACTCAAAATGCCTATCAGTAAGGGGCCATGCATAGGGGTCAAAAGTAGGTTCTGTGAAGAAATCCCTACTTTTAGGACCTAACCTCAGCTGCTCAGGCAGCATACCTCCCTTCCAGACTTGAGAATGGCCTTCTTCATGTTGATCTAAGAAATCTTCAGACTGTGTAGCTTCTGAAGATGATAGTGATGATGATAGTGATGATGGTGGTGATGGTGTGGATTCTTCTTCTTGAATCACTGAATCCTTCTTCTCAGGTTCAGTTACAACCTTCTCTTCTTCCTTCTTCTCCTGTTTCTTCTCAGGTGAGGATGGTGGAGATGGTGTAACATTGTCAAACCTTACCTTGAGCCCTTTTACAGGAGGCTTCACAACCTCAGATTCCTTTTCTTTGACAGCTTCCTTTTCTTTTTCTTCTCTTCTCCTCTTGAAAAAGAGGTTTGATTTAACGAAATTTTGATACTTACCAGCTTCATCCATTTCCTCAAGTTGGCTGGCAGTGCTCCTTGTTACTCTGGCAGGTGGTGTAGGGGCTGTCTGAAACAGCTTTGTCCTTGCACTCTTCCTTTGCTGAGCACTTGATCTTTTCCTTTTCTTAGATGCTTGGGCTATAGTAGCTAGCCTATCATCTTCAGCAATAGCAAGCTGAGAGGCCACAGCTATAGCATAGTCAGATTTTTCTATTCTGCCTTCTTCTCCAACTCTTCTTACTCTAATGCAGTAGCAAGAGCTGCTACCTGAATCAGTTCAGGATCTGATGGACATGCAGCTAAGGGTTCTGCTGGTACTGCCTCAGAGTCAGCAATCTCAACCATCTCTTGAGCTTTTCCTTCTGGTTTAGAAGTAGGCTTAGGAGACAGAGGCTTAACAGCTTCAGATGTCTGACCCACAATTTCAGACGACTTTGTCAGAGCCTTCTGAACAGGTTCAGATCCCTGAGTCTGTAAAGCTTCTAGAGAAACTTTTGCTGAGCTCCTCACAGGGAGTTTCTTTCTCTTCTGCTGGGGGGAAGGCTTGGAAGGCTTGAACTCATTCTTCCTTATATCTCCCTGAAGCTCATCCTCAAGGACTTCTAAGGTTGTTCTCCTCCTTGCAGCTTTCTCAGACAGAATGCTCTCCTTCAGAAAGGGAGATGGAGGTCTTGGAGTCAGCTTTATCTGCATGCTCTTCAGGTTGTTCTCTCCAAAGAAAACTGGGTCTTTGTGATCAAACAGCCTTTCTATGGGAACCTTAAAGTGCAGAAGGATTCTTGTGATGAGAGTGTTGTGGGGAAGACTGGATGCAGAATCTCTGATCTTCTTTTGCATGTGAAATACAAGGATGCTGGGAAGATTCATCTTTTTCTTGATCAGGTTTATCAGACAGAACCTCTCCAGTTCTGAAACATGATCCCTGCTTCCACTCTTAGGGATTATGGTGTTCCCCAAGATAGCATGAAGAACCCTGACTTTCTCCAGCATGTATTTTGCATTCATGCTCTCTGGTTCTTCTGTTCCATACAACAACATGGTGAACTCCTTGTGCCCACCTTTCTTCACCTCCCAGCCTGGAGTGAAGGTAACACCTTCAGCTTTCACACCCAGAATGGTGGAAAGAATCCCTTCATCAACGAACATAGGGATATCAAGCACAGTAGAATTGATGCTGGTATATACTCCCTTAGAGTTGGGAATACCTCTAGCATAAGTCCAGAACTCCACCACACTTTGTTCATGCCATGCAGTGTAGATGTTCTCAAAGAATGGAGTCCATCCTGCTCCATCAAACTCACCAACCAAGTCCATACCAAGGTCTTGAAGCTCCTCTAGGTTAACACCCTTGGTACTGACCACATTTCTTGCAGAAGATGCCTTAGGTGCCATTGTTGTTGCAGAGAAAAAGCTTCGAGAGAGAGAAAAAACTTTCTTGACGGCTGCGCAGACTTCGGGTAACGTGCGAAGTGGAAGAGACAAAACTTTAAAATAATGGAAATCAACCGTCTCAGATAGCCACGTCAGCAGTTATTTCAGACATATGAGAATTTCAGACACCCACACAAAGTTTAGACAAGCTATAAGTTCAGAAACACTTAATATATCAGACAACAACATATTTCAGACAATCATTTAGAAAATGCATGTATGTTCAGATTATTGCGTATGAACTTAAATCTATCTTCAGCTAGGGGTTTTGTGAATATGTCAGCCCATTGATGCTCTGTGTCAATGAACTGATTATCAAAAACACCTTTCTGAACATAGTCTCTAATGAAAGGATGCTAGATTTCTATATGCTTTGCCCTAGAATGTTGGATAGGGTTATTGGACAGATTAATAACACTTGTATTATTACAAAGAACAGGTATAGCAGAGATAGGAATGTTAAAATCCCCAAGCTGATACTTCACCCATAGCAGTTGTGAACAACAACTGGCTGCTAAGATGTATTCTGCTTCTGCTGTTGATAAAGCAATGGTGCTTTGCCTTTTGCTTGACCAGCTGATCATGTTATTTCCAAAGAAATGACATCCTCCACTGGTGCTCTTTCTTTCCATTCTATCTCCAGCAAAGTCAGCATCACAATATCCTATTAACCTGTAATCTTTGCTCTTCTTATAGCACAGACCAAGATTAGTAGTATCTTTCAGATACCTAAAAATTCTCTTTACAGCTTTGTAATGAGTAATTCATGGATCTGATTGAAATCTAGCACAGAGACAAACATTGAACATTATGTCAGGTCTGCTTGCAGTTAGATACAACAGAGAGCCAATCATTCCTCTGTATAAAGTTTGATTCACTGGTTCTTCCTTTTCATCTTTGCTCAAAGATGCAGAGGGATGCATAGGAGTTGACATGGGTGTCCAATCACTCATGTTGAACTTCTTAAGCATTTCTTTTGTATACTTTTCCTGGTGGATCCATATACAATTAGAATCTTGCTTAATCTGAAGCCCTAAGAAAAATTTTAATTCTCCCATTAAACTCATTTCAAACTCTGGTTGCATCAACTCAGAAAACTCCTTACATAGGGAAGAATCAGTTGAACCAAAAATAATATCATCAACATATATCTGAACAAGTATAAAGTCTTTGTTAGACTGTTTTCTAAAAAGGGTTGTGTCTACTTTTCCTCTTTCAAAACCATTGTTGATAAGAAAGCTGCTCAGTCTGTCATACCATGCTCTGGGAGCTTGTTTCGGACCATAAAGAGCCTTTTTCAGTTTGAAAACATAATCAGGAAAAGCAGTATCTTCAAAACCAGGGGGTTGTCTAACAAAAACTTCTTCTTCAATGAACCCATTGAGGAAGGCACTTTTAACGTCCATTTGATATAGTTTGATTCCATTATTTACAGCATAAGATAGAAGAATTCTAATTGCTTCTAACCTGGCGACTGGAGCAAAGGTTTCAGTGCTGTCAATACCTTCTTGTTGATTGTATCCTTGTGCCACCAATCTTGCCTTATTTCTGACCACTTTACCTTCTTCAGACAACTTGTTTCTGAATACCCATTTGGTTCCAATAATAGTTTTCCTATGGGGTTTAGGAAAAAGAGTCCATACATCACTTCTAGCAAACTGTTTTAGCTCTTCTTGCATGGCTAGGATCCACCCTTCATCATGCAGAGCTTCATCAATGTTCTTTGGCTCAATTTCAGACAGGAGAGAAAGAAAATTTAGATTCTTGAATTTTGATCTTGTCTTAACTCCTTCTGAAGTGCTGCCAATGATTTGCTCTTTAGGATGATGTGACTTGTATCTC
The DNA here is from genome assembly GCA_026901365.1 of Sesbania bispinosa. NCBI lineage: Eukaryota > Viridiplantae > Streptophyta > Magnoliopsida > Fabales > Fabaceae > Sesbania > Sesbania bispinosa. Next base: position 275,472 of record QLOH01000830.1, read on the forward strand.
TAGTTAGTTTTCTGAGATACTGTCTGATCTGTCTGAGACTCAACATTTGTCTAAAGATGTTCAGTGGCAGATGGTGCTTCAGACACCTGTTCATCCTTCAAGCTGTTATGATCATTCAGCTCCATACCTGCAAAATAATCTTCTAGATCTGATAGTTCCCTATCAGTCTCTTTCTTGTCATTGAATTTTACATGAATTGATTCTTCCACAATTAAAGTTCTAGAGTTGAATACTCTATAGGCTTTAGATGTTTCAGAATATCCTATGAAAAATCCTTTATCAGACTTTGCATCAAATTTACCAAGATCAGCCTTAGTGTTCAGTATAAAACATTCACATCGAAAAGGATGAAAATATGATATGTTGGGTTTTCTTCCTTTCCACAATTCATAAGGAGTCTTTTTCAGAATTGGTCTTACCAATATTCTGTTTTGAAGGTAGCAAGTTGTATTAATAGCTTCTGCCCAAAAGGATCTTGGTAGGTTGCAAGAGTTGAGCATGGTCCTTCCCATTTCTTGCAAGCTTCTGTTCTTTCTCTCAACAACCCCATTTTGCTGAGGTGTTCTAGCCACAGAGAAATTGTGTGAGATCCCATTCTCATCAAAGAATAGTTGGAAGTTTGCATTCTCAAACTCTCCACCATGATCACTTCTGATGACAGATATACAGAATCCTTTTTAATTCTGTACCTTCTTGCAGAATATTGTGAAATTCCTGAAAGTCTCATCCTTGCTTCTTAGGAATAACACCCATGTAAATCTAGAATAGTCATCAACAATGACCAAACCATATTTCTTATCACTAATGCTTTCTGTTCTAATAGGACCAAACAAGTCAATATGTAACAGTTCTAAAGGTCTGCTAGTGGAAACAACATTCTTATTCTGAAAAGAGTGTCTTGTTTGTTTCCCTTTCAGACAACTTTCACATAAAATGTCAGATTTGTAAGAAAGCTTAGGCAGTCCTTTAACAAGGTTGTGTTTTGCTAACTTTGAGATTAATCTCAAGCTGGCATGCCCAAGTCTTTGATGCCAAATCTGTTTTTCATCTTCAACAGAGATAAAAAAATTTACATTTTGACTTGCTAGCTCCTCTAGATCAATTTTGTACATATTACTGTGTCTTTTAGCAGTAAAAAGGATTTGATCAAGAGAGTCCTTGACTATGCATCCTTCTTTAGTAAAGGAGACCACATATCCACTGTCACACAATTGACTTATGCTCAGTAAATTGTGTTGCAGTCCCTCTACCAGAAGAACATTATTAATAAAGGAGAGAGGAGACATACCTACAGTCCTTATTCCTGTGATCTTCCCTTGCTGGTTTCCACCAAAGGTGACCACACCTCCTGCTCTAGGCATAAGATTTTGGAACAAAGACCTTTCTCCTGTCATGTGTCGCGAGCATCCACTGTCCAGGTACCATTTGTGGGGTTTCCTTTGTCCTGTTAAACACATCTGCAACAGGAATGATCAAGTTTTTAGGTACCCATATTCTTTTGGGTCCTTTCTTGTTAGCTTTGGGCCTTGCTTTTCTCTTGTGTTTGCACTGAGCCACATTGTGTCCAGGCTTGCCACAGTGAGAACACCCAATAACCTTCTTTTTGCCTTTAGTAAAATTTAAGACAGTAGGAGGTTCAGAGATGTTGTAATCACAAAAGCCTAAACCACTTTTGTCAAGGGAATGCCTTTGATTTCCAAGCATTATATTAAGATTTTTTGTTCCTTTGACAAATTTGGGTAAGTCTCTTGTTGGTTCCTCAACCTGTTTCTGATGTTTTTGATTTTCTTCAGACACAGTTTGTGAACTACTGTTTTCAGATACAAGGATCTTCTCCTTGAGCATAATATTTTCTATCTCAAGAGCCTCATATTTACTACACATTTCTGTGTGGGCTTTGGACAGATTCTTATACTCTTTGAAGAGTTCCTGGGAACTTCCCTTCAGGTTATCATACATCTCCTGAAGGGTTAAAGGAAATACCTCAGATTCTGAGTTGTCTGATGAGGGCAGGCTGGCCATAAGACATAGATTGGCCTCTTCTGAAGTGTCTTCCTCTTCTTCTGAGGTAGACTCATCAAGATCCTCCCATGTTGCCATCAGACCCTTCTTCTTTTTTAAGAACTTCTTCTTCTTGAAGTTATTCTTCTTTAGTCTTGGGCATTCTGCCTTCATGTGACCTGGTTGTTTACACTCAAAACATATAATTTTGTCATTGTGTAAATCCTTACCTGATTTATCTGATTTAGAGGTAGAGGATTGGTTCTTTCTGAACTTTCCTCTGTTCTGCAACATCCTCTTGATCTTTCTGCTGAGAAGAGCAAGATCATCATCATCTTCTGAGCTATCTTCAGAGTCTTCATCTGCTTCTGAAGTTTCCTCAGCTTGCATGACTTTTATGTTCCCATGCCTAGTCTGTCTGGTCCTGGTGTTCAATGCCAGAGATTTAGTTTTGGATTCATCCTCTCCAAGTTCTAACTCATGGACTTTGATAGAGCCCAATAGTTCCTCCATTCTCAAGGTGTTTAAATCTTTAGCCTCTTGAATGGCAGTAACCTTGGGTCTCCAAGCCTTGGGAAGGCTTCTCAGAATCTTTCGATTATTATCTCCAGATTCATAAGATCTTCCCAAAGATCTCAGTCCATTTGTTATTTTCTGAAACCTACCAAACATTTGGTCAGTAGTTTCAGACTCATGCATCTTGAACATCTCATATTGATGAACAAGCATGCTTATCTTTGATTGTTTGACATTATCAGTTCCCTCATGGGCTGATGCCAATGTATCCCAGATTTCCTTGGCAGAGGAGCATCCATGAACTTTCTCATACTCTACTTTGTTCAATGAACATACCAGGTAGAGTTTTGCCTTAGCATTTAATTGAACCTGAGCTCTCTGCTCCATGGACCATTCAGACCTAGGAATGGGTTCATTACCACGCATGGGAATATAGTCACCTTCAGTTACTATATCCCAGAGACTGATGTTGCTGCTTTCAATGAACAACTTCATGCGATCGCTCCAGTAATGCTAGTCTACACCATTAAAAGTTGGAGGTCTTGTCACAGAGGCTCCTTCTGTGATGTAGTGGCTGCTGTTTGGTTGTGCTTCCATCTGGATCTTTAAACCTCAACACTTGTTAGGTGCTCAACCCTGAGTTAAGCTCTGGTACCAACTGTAGAAACACAGGGAAACACTAGAAGGGGGGTTGATTAGTGTTTCTTAAATAACTTATGAAAGCTTTTCGCAAACAGCTTTTATAATGAAATTTGAGACAAGTTAAAGGGGTTGTCTGAAGTTTCTTAAGACAGGTTCTAAAAATATGTTTTTAAAACATTTCTTGCTTTTATAAATTATCAGAACAGTTTTTCAACACCCTTTGATTAGAATAAACAAATTTGACAAGAGATAAGGGTAAGAAAACTTAGCCACAGAATTTATCCTGGTTCACTCACTACCATTGTGAGCTATGTCCAGTCCCAATGCCAACGAGCACTTGGATTTTCACTTAATCTTAACCAGATTACAAGTATTCTTTTATAGTCAAGCCTCTTCAGGCTCTACAACCAAGTATTCTTTTTCAGTCAAGCCTCTCCAGGCTCTTACAAACAAGTATTCTTTAGACAACAAGCCTCTCCGGGCTCAAAAACAATTTTACAGAGAAAAGATTTTTTAAGCTCTAAAACTAAACCAGTTTGAAGCTTAAACTGTTACATTGTTCAAATAACTAAGGTATACTCAGAATATATGAAATGATGTACAAAGAATTTTTATCAGAGTATGTTTTACAGAGTAAAACTAGCAGCGTTTTGTTTCTCTTGAAATGTAATCTCTTATTCTTCTTTCTAAATGATCTTCAGATGAAGGGTATTTATACCCAGTCTTCAATCCGTTGAAAAATCACCGTTTAGAGATAGCATTTAATGCTTTTTAATTCGTTGTGAGACATGCTCCTGAGCATTCTGTGCGTTCTGAAACTTTTCTGACAACGTCCAAGGTTGCTGCTGACAAAAGCTGCCACAGCTGTTGCTGCAAAAACTACGCTGCAGAGATTTCCCAAATGGTGTATGAAATTCAAACAACCCAGGAAAGGTCTCTGTGTCTTTGCCAAAATAAGCCTTGAAAAGATGCATGCAGCAGAGAGAGATTTGACTCTTCAGAACTTCATACAAGTCTTCTCACAACTTCAGCAAGATGTGCCACGTCATAAAATACGACTTCAGACGGCTTCAACACTTCAGACAGGTTGAACCTTCAGACGACTTCAACACTTCAGACAGGTTGAACCTTCAGACAGCTTCAACACTTCAGACAGATTGAACCTTCAGACAGTCTTTATTAAGATTAAAGTGGCTTGCTGAAATCATAGATAAAACATTAAAAACATATGTATCCATGATAATTCTTTTAACCAAATTTGTTAAACATTAAAACTTAGGGATTGAGTTGTCCTAAATCATCATAATCTTCCTTATGATATTTTTGAGACTCAACAGATATGTAGAGATTTAAGGAGATTGTCTTTAAGGGTCTTATATGGCCAAGACGTATTTTTATTATGTTGATAAATTAGTTTTTGAAAACATTGATTTTACTTTTATGGAAATTTATTAGTGGATTTGGATTCAGTGATTGTTTAATTGAGAAATGTGAACCTTTTTACCTTAATGTTGACTATAATTTTCCTTATAATTTAACTTGATGAATGTATTATCATCTAGGGGTAGAAATGTGTCACAGCATGTGGTGAGAGTCCCACACATACTCTCTTGCTTTCTCTTTCCTACTAGATCCTTCTAGTAACGGGAGAGGATATGGACTCCTAGTGGAAGGACAATGCAAAAAAGTTAAAATTACAAAAAAGATCTAGACAAACTGCAAAGAAAAAATAATAAAACATTAATGCTACCTAAACTAAGTTTTTATTTTTTGAGTGTCCACTTAATAACTATTTTAATTCCTTAAAACATTGTTGGATTAACCACCACCAAGAGTCTAATTGATTTTAATTAATATTCACTAAATTAATCAAATTTTAAAGCTCCTCAAACAATGATTTCTCTGTCTCAAAGACAAATATATGTCATGTTAGCCTTAATAGTTGTCAAACTTGTATAAAATCATAATTAACTGATTTTGAAATTACTTGTAATTGAATGGTATAAATCAGGTCAAACTCTATAGATCCTCTCAATTTAATCCTTTTTCATAGGGGTTTTCTTGATTACAATAAATTGATGAAAACAAAGATCAAAATAATAGCAAATGTTGAATCAATTAAAGATAAGATCAATCCAAGAAATTCAGAGGTAATTTTCATGATTAATCATTGGTTATTAAAAACATGCATATAGATGAATACATCTATCAATCTAGGATCATTCAGAACCCCCCTACAATGATATTTGGGGTTCTCTATAAAGAAAACTCTCAAAATTTAATTGATTAAGATTAATAAAATCAAGTGATCACTTAAAACTTTGTTAAATCTAAATCAATTTCATTACCACAACCCAATTGAAGTAAATAACTAAAGCTTAAAACCTTCACTTTAATTGCTTATCCTTTGTTTTTCATATGTTGGACAATGATTAATCAATCAAGATCTAGAAATATTCAACTTCAGACATAATGATCAAAACACGTTTACCAATCAAGCTTTGAACGATAAAATAAGAAGATGATAAAGCAAAGTAGATATAACTCAATACACAAGAAGTTGAGGATGAAAACCTAGTTCATAACCAAAATAAAAGTAATCTTGAATCCTTGAATTGAATAAAAAGGTTTATCCTTCCATGAAGGTTTAACAACAAAGAGATGAATAAACAGAAAGAAAAGCATTATGAATTCTAGAACTAGAAATATCTCCTTATCTAACAAGTCATCTTTTTTATAGGAGATGAAAATGAACCACTCTCACTCACTTATTCAGAGATGACTCGTCAAGTTTGTCGATTCAGAGAATTATTGCTAGCTCCATAACATTTCATTTTTGTCCATTACTTGAATTATTCATCAATTATTTATTATCCTCTCTGTCATCTAGCAACTTGTCTCCAAATTGCTATGCATTTTTCATCATTGAGATGGCGAAATATGAGCAAGTGGTCTGTATATATAAGAGTTGATGCCCTAGATGTTATATTTCTATTGCCAATGGTTTCGACCTAAAAAACCTATGTAGCCCAAATTATGACCCAATCTCTGAATGTTGTTCAGGTTCTCATGACTGGATGATTGTTTCAAATTTTTTAAGCCTATTTTGTCCCACTAGACATTATATTCAGGCCTTAGACTGAACAACAAAGTTGTAGAGCTTTCTTCGGGATTTCTTACAATATGAATTCATAAATTTTAGATGTCTAAAAATCAAGTTATGTTTGAAATACTGAAACATTGCAAATTTTAATTATGCTAAAAAATACAATTAGGTTCAATATGAATCTTAATTGTCAAAATATGCTTATGAGGCATGACTAGCCAATTAAGCAAATAAGAAGTATTAAAAGGTTAAATATAAGGGATAATTAATGTTTGAAAATTGTATTTATCAAGCCCCATCTCCATTCCCATCACACCAACACCTATATCACTCACAAAAGCATCATTTGTCTGAGTTTAGGAACAACCTATTATTTTGCCACAACAAGGCTTTCCTCAATTACCGAAACATCTCGTCAAATCCTTACACTCCTTCCATTACCTATCGCTCTTTTAACTCTTTTTTCAAACCACTCATCCGTCTTACATGCCTCACACCCCTCACCTTCCCCAAATTCCTCCACTGAATTGAGTCTTCTTTAAAATCTCTTCGTCATAATTTTGAACTCATTCCCATAGATAACCATTAACACCTTACAAAATAATTTATTCTGTCCACTAAGCAACATCAACCTTCATTTTCGGAAAAGTGTTAAATTAAAAAGGTCAATATTCCTAATACCTAGTCCTCCACACTCTTTTGGTTTACAAACTATATCCCAACTAACCCAAGTTATTTCTCCCTTTCTTTACATCCCTTCACAATAAATTTCTTCAAATTTGAATAATGTGATTAGTGACACATTTAGGAAGTTTAAAGAAGGAAATGTAATAAAGAAGTGGGGCAAAAAGTATCGCGTTAATTAGAGTAATGCATCCACGGAAAGAAAGGTGCTTGCTTTTACAGGTAAAGAGTCTACCAACCAATTTGTCAATAATAGTTCTACACATGCACAGTCTTCTTGGGTTAACTCTAAGAGGTATCCCAAGATAAAATGATAGGCAACTCAACTACTTTATAGTTCAAAAGGGTAGAATAGGAATTCATGACATGATCTTCCATCTTCATCCCCACAAGACTACTCTTAAAAAAATTAACTTTTAAGGTCAAGACAAGTTAATTCAAAACATCAAATAACACATCTCTTAATCGGTATGTTCTGTTAGGGTGTTTCGCTAACTTGTACCTCGAGTCCTCGAGAATGTTTGCTTTTGAATAACATACCTTGTAAGGCCCCTTAAGCTTTAAGCAATTATTAAACAAAGGAAGGATGATAAGGTCTCTTTTATCAATCCTTTGCTAATATAAAACTTAGCAGTAAGGCTCTCATTAACAAGGATACATAGAAACTGAAGAAAGTACTAGAGAGCGCTCAATCCACTACCTCTATTTAGAATAAAAACTCATTCTACTCATCATATATATTGTAGACACTCCCAACTAATTGAGTCATATATATGCCTTGTCAAAGTCTACCTTAAACACCACACAGGGATCTATTTTCTTCTTGCAAATTCTACTGTCTCATTTGCTTTAAACACACTGTCAAGCATGATTTTGTTGCCAACAAAAGTTGATTGATTTTTAGAAATAATCACTCTAAAACCTTTTTATTGCTTCCCATGGAGGACATTTGTGGTTAAAAAAAAAATGACTAATCAACATTTCAGACATAGTTTTGTAGATGCACCCAATTGGCGAGGTTGGTTTGTAGTCACTGAAATCTAAAGTTGTGTTTGAGAGTTTAGAGAGAAGTTAAAAGAATTGGGAAGGAAAGAGTTAGAAGGGGAGCGAGGGGGTGGGGGAAGAAGGGGAGATGGCTTTATAAGCAAACATACCTTACACATGGCTTTTAGGAGACAACGAGGAACTGCATCCCTTTAGAAAAGCACTCATTTACATGAAAAATCAACCATCATTTAATAAATGTCATGCTTTAAATCCTTCTAAAATCTTTTATAAACTTGAAATTAAAGTCAGGTGGCCGGATAAAGAAATGTTATAATGCAGACATTGATACAGATAAGTACAGATAAATTTGTTGAGATTAATATCGAAGTTTGGATGTGGTATTATAAGAAAATATGTTGATTTACATCTATCTATAATCTATAATTATACAATCCTATAAGTATTTTAATATTTTTTCACTATTCATTCAATTTATTACAAGGCTTAAATAACTTTTTAGTCCCTGTAAAATATATGGGTTTTGCTTTTGATCCTTATAAAATTATTTTTATTCTTTTGGTCCTCATAAAATTCAGAAACTTTGAGAAAGGTCCTTATTGTCACTTGTCATGCATCCAACCATGCCACATAAGTAATCATGTTGAGGTGGCATATGATGTGGCGTGTCTAGATGCATGACATATCATTAAAAAATGATAATAAGGACCATTTTCAAATTTTATGAGGACCAAAATAATAAAAATATTTTTATAAGGACCAAAAGCAAAAATCGAATTTTTTACAAGGACCAAAAAGTTATTTAAGCCTATTTTACTACTTTTATGTTATCAAAAGTCGTATAATCTCTTTTATTCAAAAGAAAATTATTTAATTTATAAATACGGATACATATGAGTATAAATATATTTGTTGAAATTCATACTAAAGTTTGGATGTGGTAATATAATAAAATGTGTTGATTTACATCAACTTTATTGTGTATTTTCCTAATATTTTATTTACAATAAAATTGTTTAATTTGTAGATATTGATACACATGAGTACAGATATATTTGTTAAGATTGATACTAAAGTTTGAACGTGGTAATATAATAAAATGTGTTGATTTACATCAAATATATTATGAATTTTCCTAATATATTATTTAGGGTGTTCATTAGTTTGGTTCAATCGGACGAAGCCGATAAACCCTAAATCCTACCGAATCAATCTGATTGGTTTGAATTTTTTTAGCTAAATTAGGTTGGATACGAACCGAACCAATCAAACCCGTTAATGATTGGTTCTGGTACGTAACGGATTAAAGATACTGGATCTGTTACTCGAACCAAACCAAACCACCCTAAATAAAAAAAATTGTACTAAAATAAAAAAAATTGGAAGAGATGAGAGATTAATCATCAACATACACATGAGTACAAATTTATTTGTTGAGATATTATTTAGGGTTTAGGGTTTGCTACATGGAACAATGATTGTTAATATGGTAGAGTGTTCTGATACTTTATCTTTATATGTCAATATATAAAGCAAAATGAAATAACAAAACAATACATAGAGTCAGTAACTCAGATTCCTACATTTAGCCTTATAATATGATATAATGATGATATTCTTTTAAAGTTTTACCGGTGTCACATCGACTAAAGCAAACCCAGGTGGATATACACAATTTTACTACAAGTATTCACTAGATCCTATATATTACCACCTGAGTTCCCTATAACCTATATCATTTAGTTAGATTGTGTTTCTACTATTGCATCATCCGCATATACACAAAATTTAATTTAAAAAAACCAATATTCTCACTATTCTATCGAAATCAATTTCTTAAGTAATTCTCATGCATTTCACGGGTTATACACTGGTTTCTCACAAGATTGAAGGTGCCAACAGCTTTTTTGTTTATTTTTTTTGTCATTCCCCCCAACGCCAGCGCCCTTTCGATTTGATTTAAGTGGTGTCCGCTAATTAGAACCTTAATAATTAATATCAATTTCTTATATTTTTTAAGCATGCAAGTTAGCCAACAACCTAATGATGAATATTTATATATTAGAATGATTGAAGCTGATTATCAACTTCTCTCTATGGTTTCTCCCTGGCACACTATCCAGGGGCGTAACAGAATTTTATTATTGAGACCGAAATAAAATATTAAAAATTATGTTAAAAAAATATATTTAAATAGGAATAATACATTTTATTTAAATAAAATTCTTTGTTTTTTCGTAGTACTAAATTTTTCTATAAATATTTCAGTACTAAATTTTTCAGTTATTTCTCCCTCAATATATACAACTAAAGAATTTCTAAGAAAATTATTTTCCATTCTAGAAATATTGAATGAATTATTAGAACATAAAAAGAAAAGAAAAAAAAGTCTTTAACAATTAACATAAACAATTAAACATAATACTTACAAGTTTATACACAAGAGCAAACAGTTTAGAAAAAGATAGTTGACACCTGACTGATACTATTCTTCAATCTGGCAGTTGTCAAATGAACACATAATTATATAGTGGTAGTACTTAAAAAACAAATAAATAATTTGTTTAATTTTTTTTTGTTTTTTATCACCTAATCCTAAAACATTATTTTCAAAACAAATAAATAATCTATTTAGATTTTTTTTTCTTTTTTTATCACCTTGTACTTAAAACAAAACTAAAATCAAGATTAAGAAGATATTTGTTTTATAAAATAAGATAGGAATTTGAATGAAATAATTTGTTTAGACTGCTTTTATCATCTATCACCTAAATATTTTTAATAATAATAATTTGAATGAATGCAGGATAAGGGGTTTTTTTTTATCACCTAATTCTAAAAATAATTTAAAATTAAATAAAATAATTTGATTATATCTTCTTTTTATCTTATCTTATCCTTAAAATAAAATTGAAATCAAGATAAAGAAAATGTTTTTTAAATTTTTATGATCTAATCCTAAATTTCAAATTCAAATAAAAAAATTCCTTTTCATTCTTTTCAAATATTTAGTTTTTGTTATCATATAATTATAAAACAACAAATTCAAATCAAACAAAATCTTTTCTAATGTTATATTTTGTTATCTAACGATATTTCCTCTTTCTTTCCTAACCTTTTTAATGGCCATATCATATGTTTTCCATTTTGATTTTTTTAATTTTAATAGACTATTATTTCTAATCAAATCTTACTTGTAATTTTGAATATTATTTTATCATCTCTAAATAAGAAAAAACAATTAATATAAAAACAAAATAATGAAAATTTAAAACTTAATATTTTTTTAAAATAAAGATAAGTAGTAAAAGAGTCATACAAACTAATTAATACTACAAAATCTATGAAATATTTGGGAGGCCGAAATAATATTTAATGAAATATATTATATGAGACCTATATAGTTAATAAAAAATTTAAAAAATTTTGGCGGGGTCGTGGCCCCTGCCAGCCCCCTTGGCTATGCCTACGCCCCTAACACTAGCAATATTGACTGCCTTGAAAGCACCTCCCTAAATTATTTATGAAATAGAAAAGAGAGAAATAGAATAGAAAGAATTAAATATGTGAGAAATAATGAAGAAATTAGGTTGTATTTATCTCTTATCTTGTTTGGTCGAAGAGAAAATAGAGTGAAATATAGTGTAAAAGTGAATTTCTACTCTATTAATTTTCTCCTCTTGAGAAGAGAAATTATTTCGGGTGGGTCTCATACCTTTAAATTTCTCTTATCTCTAATTTCTTTCCTATCAAACAGACGAAGATTCTTCTCTCCACCCTATTATTCCTCTCCCTCCCCTCTATTTTATGCCCTACCAAATAAAGGATTAGGGTGTATTGATTGTGAGTTTAGATGAGAGAGAAAGAAAAAGGGAAAGGTTAGAAGGAGAAGAGAGGGGGAAAAGAGAAGGGAAAATCTTTATAAAATACTCAAACTCATAAACACAGAAGAAAAAGAGTTTCCAATAAAACCATTTCCTTCCCTTCATTCTCCTCCAAAATTCAACTCACAAAATAAGTGCACTAAGAACACGAGGTTAAAAAATAATATATAAAATATTTTATTAAAAATCAAAACATTAATTATATTTATAACATTAAATATTATACACTCCAATAAAAATTTTCAACTTTTAATTACAAAATAACTCGTTATCATTTCCCAATACTTAATACTTTGCCTTGATAATGCTTAATACTTAATTTCTGTAACGCATGCGCATATACCAAGTAAGCGTAACGGACTTTTTCTTAGTTTATCAAAATCATCATCATCTGCGTCATCATTATTTGGAATCCAACTAAGTTCCAACCCTTGATAGGGATATTCTAGTAGTACCCATTCTTGTTTACTATTCTCCACAGTCACAAGCGAACACTTGGATTCCTTGGGGGACCAAAGACCCGAGACATCTGGCAATCTAGCAATGTTCATGTGAGCAGGTAGAAGTTTGTCCCAACTTATCCACGGTTTTTAAAAATAATTTTAAAATGTGCGAGTTTTTTATTTTAAAAAATTAAAATTCTGAAATCATTTTAAATTATTTTAAAAAATTGTTTAAATTTTTAGTTTTTATGGTCACAATACGGTAAATAAATTATTTAATTTTAAAAATAATTTTAAAAATTTGTTTTTGTAAAACAATTTTATAAAACTAAAAAATAAAATAGAATCAAATAGGTCCATGATTTTTCAAAAGATAATTATGTTTAACTAATTATAATTAAATTTGAATTTCTTCTACAAGTGAAAATTTTGTGTTAAGTTGAGAATTTAAAATATTAAATTTTATTGTACATTTACTTTAAAATAAAGTTATTTTACGAATGGAAATTGATTCAAGTGGTACATGTTTAATTCCCCTTAAACAAAAAATAAAGTTATTTTATCGATTAAGTTTATCTAAAATCAAATTTTAATTATTTACTTAAAAAACATACACTTTATTGGTAAGTTAGAGCCTAATCTGGTTCATGTTTGCTTTTCCTTTTTCTGGGGTCTCTCTCCTCTCCAGTACTTAGGGTGGAAGTAGGTCGAGCTGAGCTAGGTTTTGCAGGGCCCAAGTCTGGCCTGCATTATATTTTTGTGGCCCAAGCTTGGCTTGTTACCTATCATAGGTCATTTCTTTAGGCCCGGTCTGGCTTGTTTCAAAGTCTGGTTTGGCCTATTAGCCTGTTTAAAAACCCATTTCATATTATGTTCTTTAAATAGGCCAATAAATCTATCATAGGCCAGTGCGCTTACAAACTAATAGACTTACTTTTTTATAATGTAAATATGTCACTAACATATACGTTTAGATATGACAATAAGCCTATCTCTAAATAGGGCAACGGGAGAATTTAAAAAATTATATATTATTATATAATTTATTATATATAAAATATTTATATGTTTATTAAAAATAATATTATTTAGACTAGTCTGTCAAGCCTAATAGGTTTTTTAAAAAGCCTAAGTCTGACCTATTTAATTAAAAAGGCTTTTTCAAAAGCCTAGACCTGACATTTTTATTATACGAGTCAAGTCAAACAAGGCCTTATGTAACATCCCGATAATTAAAACCAATTTCATAAAGAATGACAGTAGAATAATGAACTCTGGGGGATAGATTAAGAAAGAGTAAGGAAGTGTAGGAGGAGAGCCTAAGAATGAGAAAAACTAAGAATTCAAGTCTCAGCATTCTTGCTCAAGCGAGAATGGGCTCACTTGAGCAAAATTATCAGTAAAAATGGGAAAATGAGTTTCTGTGAAACTCGCTTGAGCAAGATGATTCTCGCTCAAGCGAGAAATGGGGGAGATTTAGGGCATGTTTGGTTTGGCCATTTACTGTTTCCATTTTCACTGAAAATAAGAAATGATTTGAAAATGTGTTTGGTTGCAATTTTGAAAATATTTCCACTAAAAACATTTTCAAAATACAGTCTAAAACTTAAAACAAAAAAAAGATGTTTTCAACGTTTTCACCCCAATTTGAAAACGCGATGGCATGAGAGTAATTATAATGGAATCAACAAAAGTATTCTTTTCTTACATGCTCAACTACTGTTCATTCATTTCTTTGTGCAAACCACTACTCTTGCTCCATCATCCTCACTCCAGCCTCAAGCACGCCTCTGTCGTCCTCTTGCACCTTCACCATCATCTTATTTTCATCCTCTGAACATAAATAATAACGATTTGAGTCAAAGAAGAGAAGACGGGTGATTAGCTGAAGGTAGGAGAGCGACAATCCATTGAATGAGCGGCAATCCATTTATGCTCACTGTGAAAATGGATAGGGAGATCAAAAGGCTTGGAATGAGACCCGTGATGAAAGTGTTCCGATTTTATGTAAGCTTTCTCCATGTAGTTTCAATTGAAGCTAGAAGCTATTGTTGCAGAAAGTGTGGAGCATGTTGATTGAAGCCTGAAGAAGTTATTGAAACTTGAAAATGATTAACCTAAACATATTCTCTGTATTTTCATTTTCTAAAATAGAAAATAGAAAATAAAAAACAAACATATTTCCTAGTTTTCAAAAACTAAAAATGAAAACAATTTTTAGAAAATGAAAACATGAAATGAAAATAGAAAATATTTCCACAAACCAAATAGCCCCTTAGGGACTCTCTGGACGTTTTTCGCTTGAGCGAGAAGAAGCTCGCTCAAGCGAGAAGCCTCTCGATTGAGTGAGAATGCAAAAAAGGGGTTTTTCCCAAACCTCTCGCTCAAGCGAGAAATTCTCACTTGAGCGAGAATGCGCGTGCAAGTTTAAAACCATTAATTAGGGCATTGAATTCATTATTTCATTTCGACCCTTCTTCTTCTTAGAGAGAGAGAGAGATTCCTAGAGAGAGAAGTTGTCTTGGAGGTTCAAAGGAGGTCCCTCATCCCTCAAGTTCTTCACCAAGCTCTTGGATTCACCCTCCTCACCATTCCTTTTTCCTTGTTTTCTGTCCCACTAAGGTGAGTGTGATCACCCACCCACTCTCATGATGAATGTGTCTCTATAAATGTTCCCCATTCTCATTCCCCATGCTTTATGCTTGATTTTGGTTGATACATGTAGATTGCTTGATAGTTAGGTTGAAGTATACCTTGTAATGCTTGCAGTATTTTGCCCTAGATGGTTTGTTAGGGTTTTGGAGAATGATTCTCATGTAAATGATGTTTTGGCTTTAGGAAATGGTATGCTCATGTTAACCCTCATGTTCATATGACTATTGATGATTATTTATGTTCCTAACCCTAATCATGTTAAAGAGGAATATTTGGGTCTTAGGACCTCATGTAAATGTTTGGGTCTTTAGACCTCATGTTAAATAATCAGATTTTGGGTCCCTGGACTTCATGTTCCAAGACAATGTCTTTGGTCCTTTGGACTTCATGTTTAAAGAGGAAATCATGTATGTATCTATCATGTTTAAGGGTAAGGTCTTATGGCCTTCAGGAACGACAGTTCCTGTTAGTTTGAGCGAGCTCAGTCTAGCCTCATGTAAAGTGGAAAGACCCCAAGGGTGTTAGGTAAAAACTTCATGACTAACATTGCATTGTTGATATCATGTATGTTCTATGAATTGATTGAGTTGAAGTATAAATTGTTGCATAGCATTTTCTTGCTTCTCCTACACTGCATGTTTTATCACTCTCATTGGGACGTTAGTCTCACCCCACTCCGTGGGAACTACCTTCAGATGTGCAGGGTCCTCGTTCCGAGCAATGATGGAGGGTAGGAGCAGTTAGGGCCGTGTGAGAGCCCACTTTTGGGATGATAGCTATTTATTTTGTATAGGCATAGGTTATATTATTTTGATGGGATAAAACTGTACATGTGGGGCCTCAGGGATTTATTTTAAATTCCAAGACATATGTATGGTTATATCCTATTATGCCTATTGATTGATATTGTACATTGAGCCAATGATGGCAACTATGATGATAATATTTGACGTATTAGGGATTCTTGCTTAAGTAAATGTTGGGTTACGTAAGCCTTATTGTATTGTGTTGTATGCCGATATTATTAATGCGTGAAATAATTTCAAGAATTTGGAAATAGTGCTCCCAACAGGAATTATTTTCGAATTAAGAAATTAGGACGTTACATTATGGTATAAGAGCAGTTGAATCCAATTGGACTGTGGAATTGAGTTGTTCCTAAAGTTAGTTGTTGTCTTTCATACATTGTTATGAAATTGAGAGACTGATCACCTCGATGTTTTATTAATGATGTGTAGAGGACTATGGCTGGCGGCAAGAGAGGTCATCCCCGAACCAATCCACCTTCTCCTTCACGGGATCAATCTCAAGATCCGGTGGAGGCGGCTCTTCGGATGCTCACTCAGATTATGGGGGAGCAAACGGCTTCCAACATCGCCATGTTACAGGCCTTGCATAGGCAATCAGCTGGGACTCCCCCACAGGTTGTGATGGTGGACCCCTTCATCCAAGGTCTGGCAGAGTTCAGAAAACACCATCCCCCATCTTTTACCGGAGCTTAGTACCCAGCAGCGACAGATGCATGGCTCAACGCCATGAACAAGATCTTGGAAGTGATAGTATGCACCAATGAGTTCAAGGTGAGGTTCGCCGCATACATGCTGCAAGGGGAGGCAGAGAATTGGTGGAAGGGAGCTAGGGCTGGCCTGCTTCCTGGGAGCCCCACTCACTTGGGAGATGTTCCTAGTGGCTTTCCTGGAGAAGTATTTTCCTGACACGGCAATGAAGCAGAAGGAGCTGGAGTTCCTTCAACTGAGGCAGGGCAACATGACTGTGGGCCAGTATGTGACCAAATTCGAGGAGCTCGCCAAGTATCACACTTTGATTCAAGCCAATCCTAATGAAGGTTGGAAGTGCTCCCACCTGGAGGCGGGTCTCAAGCCTGAAATCAAGAAGATTGTAGCCGCTTTCCAAATGAGGGAGTTCTCGACCCTGGTGACCAAATGTTTGGTCGTTGAGTAGAGTCTAGTGGATGAGGGGCCCAAGCCAGCTGTGAAGGCTCGGGTAGACGACAAAAGGAAAAGGGAGGACGCGCCAACTAGGAGGCACACCCGACCTCAGTTTCATGGGGGAAAGGGTAAGCACGTTGCCCTTCCCACCACTCCAGTTTCTCCTACTTGCCCCAAATGTGGCAAGGGCCACATGGGTGAGTGTCTGGCAGGTCAGAGGAAGTGCTTTTACTGTTTTGAGGCGGGTCACATGTCGGGAGAGTGCCCGAAGAAGAAGAAGGACCAAGCCAAATCCCAAGCTACCGAGAGGGTCTTCACCCTCAGTGGTGAGACGGCGGCCAAGGCTGATAACCTGATGTGAGGTATATGGGAAAAAATACTTGTGTTGTTGGCAAGCGTACCAATGTCACAATAGTATAATAGACTTATAAGTAAGGGTTGTCGTACCCACGAGGAACTTGAACTACTATTAACTCACTACAATTTAGTTCACTGAATATTTACAGAAAAGCATTGAAATTTCATGTTGATTTTATGGTGAAAGTTTGGTAAAAAAAAATTAATAAAACTAAGCAAAAATGGTAAAAAGTGGTTTAAAAACAGATTTGTGAAATAGGGATTGAACTCGTCATTCTCCCTCCTCAGTATTCCGTTAGTTTCCTGTAAATACTGTTTCATTGACATTGATACAATACAACAAAGTCGCTTACGTCGATCCCTCGCACCTAGAGACCCTAAGAATAATATATTTAGATATCGATTCCTCGCATATCAAATAGATATCCCAGCAATACGAGCGGGTATTCAAGATCAATTTATAGATAAATATCTATTCCTAGTATAAAAACCTACCGAGTAGAAACGTTTAGATCGAAATCAAAGAAATACCTTCCGGTCAAGACTAAGATTTGATAACAAGAAACTAGTTGATTAAAAGAGAATCAAGTGTTAATACAAAATGAAACTACCAATGTCAAATGAAAGTAAAATACAGAAAACTGAATGAAATACTTCGGAGTTCGAAGACTACATTCAATCCTAGATGAGGAGGTTAGCCACTCATTGTAGCTAGCAACCCAAAAGATGAGAAAAGGAAAAGATAGAGGGAAAAATCCCTTGCCCTAGTAGAACCTTGAAGCTTGGAGAGAAAACTTCGAGAAGAGACCTTGTAAAAAGTGTCAAAAGTTCCCCTTTATACTTGTTGTGCACGCTGGATTCTGGAGGAAGATAATTGCGCGCTCAAGCGCACCAAGTGCGTGCTTGAGCGCGCATTCAGCTACTGAAGGATGCACTTGAGAAAGTTGCGCTCTTGAGCGCGCCATATGTGCGCTTGAGCGCGCGTAGCTGCTGAAGGCTTGCTGAGATGCATGCTTGAGAGGTTTGCGCGCTCAAACGCACCATGTGCGCGCTTGAGCGTGCGTAAGCTGCTGAAGGTCTTATTCTCTTCTCTTTTAGCTCCATTGGATGCTTTCATATGCTTTCCACTTCCAAAACCTGCAAAATTTCATGTTTCTCATCAAAATAGTATCAAAACTCCAAAGTAAACTAAAAACTAAAGACAACTTAAAATCAAGCAATAAGAGGGCAATAGAGGGCAAAATTTAAGCAATTAACATCACAAAGTGCTCAAATCACAACTAAAAACTACTAATTCTAAGCACTTATCAACTCCCCCTAACTTAGCATCTTGCTTGCCCTCAAGCAAGATAACTCAACCAAAAAGGAGCAAGCAAACAGTATAACATGTGAGATAAAACTTTTGTTTGAACAAAATCAACTTTCAACCATCAAGACAGCCAGGACAATTAGCAACAATATATACAAATTATAGAAATTGAAATTTCAGGTTAAGTAGAAGCAAGATATAAGTTCACTTCAGCTACTATGGTAAAGAGAAGAAGCAAAGGAATCACTCTCACAAAGAACCACTCTTAGTGTATGACTCTCTTGGGTGAGTGTTTCACTCATCCCTCAAAGTAACTAAACAGCACAGCCTTGCCAGTCATTTTCCATCCAATCGCAGACACATTATTAGCATGAATCCTAAGGTCTTTGAAGGTTGTAATGAGTCTAGGGTTCCAAGAATCATTGTTTTTTCTGTGTATGCAAATTCACACCTTTGGGAATAGAAAGCTTTTCATGCAAGTTATGCACATTTGATACTATCCCCAATCTCAAACTTGGAATCCCTCTTTTCTTGATCAACAACCAAATTCTTTTCTTCTTTTTCTTTTGATTTCTTTGTACAACCCTTCTTTTTCTTTTCTTTTCTTTTTCCTTTTCTTTTTCTTTTTCTTTCAGTTCAAGGGGTTGTTTTTTGACTTTTCATACTCTTCTCTTCATTTTTTCATAACATCAAAGCAATTTGATACCCAAGCATTTACATAACTAGCACCTAAGCTCTCTTTCCCTAAGCATGGGGGAGGGATTACTTCAATGACATGTAGGGTGCAAGTTTTTTAGAACAAATACATGGCTCAAATAGGCTATCAAAGATAATTGCTTAATCATTATGCAAGGTTGGCTATTTGGCACTAGGCTTAAAGAGAAATTTAACAATTTTGCCTAAGTCATTTTCATGCTTCTAATGATAAGTGACAATGGAAAATTCAGGCAAGACCAGCTTTACAAATAACAGTGAGGACTCTAAATTTTTATGTTTGTTTCACTCACTCACTTGGATAAGAAGAATAAAGTTCCTTGATCAAGTCTTTTTAATGCTTCAAAAATTTTCCTTTTTCACTTTCATGCACAGAAAACTTATGCCTGCTTAGACTGAGAAATTCTCATTCCTTTAACATTTTTAATTCTTCACATTTTTGAAATTTTCTGTTCTAGGCTTAAAAAATGAAATTGTAGCAATTGATTTACTTTTAAAACAAAATTTCCACAAAGAAAAATTTTATGAGATTTCCCTCCAAAATCTATGTACAAGGAAAATGTTTGTAATTAATCCTGTAAAATTAGTGAGTCCCAAAAAGTGCTATACTCCTATGTTAAGAATAGTGGTTCAATTGAGAAACAGACAAAATAACATTCACACAAGCAATTCATCCACTATCTATAACAATAACCAAAACTACTAGTTATATTCAATCTAAAACACAGGAAATAAACTATTCTACCAACAATTACTAAAAATTCCTAATTAATCAAAAACTGAATTGAGACAACATGAAAAACAGTAAAAACAAGTAAAACACCCCCTCAATGCATGGTGTCATCCTCATCATTACCATCAGCTACCTGGTCCTGAGCTCCAACATCAGATGGTCATGCTCCCCCCGAAAAAGAAAGTTTGTCCCCGGGCCATGAAACATAAGCAGAAAACTGCTCCGGTGAAGGCCAAGGCCAGGATCCAGGGACATAAGCAGACTGAGACATATAAGCATGATGGTAGGACTCGTTAAGGAGCACCTGTCCTCTATGAACTGCAGCTAGTTGGCTCTAGGTGTGCTGCTGAGAAAGATCAATGCGCTGATTGGAGAGCTCTATACGCTGGTTGGAGAGCTCCAAGCGCTGGAGATAATCAAGGATTGAAGAGTCCATGTGAGGCATAGAAGGAGGAGATGGTGGTGCCTGATGGGCTGGTGGTGGGGAAGGAATATAGGGATGGTCTTGATCTGGAGGCTGGAATTGAGGATGTTCTGCTGGGTGTTGAGATCTTGGCAAGCATATCAATATCACAACGGTATAATAGTAAGAAAAAATGGTTGTCGTATCCACAGGGAACGATACAAGATAATCCTTAGTGTTCACACTTATTGAGTAAGAGAAGATTTGAATGGTTGTTTGTGAAGATTGCAATAGTAAATAAAATAAAAGATAAGAGATAGAAAATAGGGATAAGATTGAGCAAATTAAGGAAACTAGGATTGAACTTCGTCTATCGCACCCCTCTTGTATTTGGAAACCAATGAAATCTAGGAATTTATAATTATAAATATTGAAGCCCAAATAAAATTCATTCATAAAGATTCCTCAACTATGAAATTCTTAGAATCAACTCCCTAAACACCAATTCCTTGACTGCTTAACAAATTGTTCTATCCTTAAGATCAGTTGTTAATAGTTATCCATAAATTGAACCCTATTCCTTAGCATTCAACATATCGAGTATTTTTACCCAAATCAGAATTCAAGAGCTCTATTCCTAGGCACTCAGGAACTCGCACTTGATTTCACAAAACTGCTTCCTAGCGCGCCCCATAAAATCATATCATAACTCCGGTACAAAGACGGAAGCTAAGCATTAAGAACAGAATAAAAACATCAATATTATAAAAATAGAGATTTCTAGATAACAAAGAGGATCCAAAATACAATTAGGGATTGAAACGACTACATTCAATCCTAAAGGAGAGTTTAGATACTCATGGTAACCATTACAAACCAACTAGAGAGATTGTCACACTTTTCTCTAGCTCCAAATCTGCTCAACGGCTCTGTACGTCAGTTCCTTTATAAATTGTTCTGATGGGCTTTTGAGACTCTGATTGCAGCCCATTAAAAATTAGGTTACGTTTCATGTGCTCTGCCTGCGCTCAGCGCAGGAAACAGTAACTAAAAGTCATTTTTGCGCTCCACTTGCGCTCAACGCAGGTGGAGTGCAGGAAACAACATCTATTTTTTTCCGAATTGTCCTCTTTTGAAGCTTGTTTCATGTTGTCCTTGTCCTTGTTTATTGCTCTCTTGATACTTTATTTGTAACTTTGCTTTTTACCTGAAAAAATCAGTAGATTTCCTATCAAAATAGCATCAAATTCAAATTTGACTTAAATAATTACAAAAATTGCATTTTAAGCAAAAAAAAGTGTAAATTGGGTTATAAATTCAACATTTTGCCATCAATAAGTGTTGTAATTATATAGGAATTTTACGTAATTTTAACACTTATCAAATTCCCCCCAACTTAGCTTCTTGCTTGTCCTCAAGCGAGAAAATCTCCTACAGACAGTTGACTTCAATCCCCAGTTATGGTCCCGACTAATAAGGAAACAAATTCAAAATCTCTTGCTAGACAGCTGTCACTTTCCAAATTTCAGATTGATACTCAGAACCAAGCGGTGACTCCAATCCTCAATCAGAACAAGATAAAAGTGCATTCAAATTTTTCAAGAGCAGTAATCAAAACAACAGGTGATAAATCAAGGAATTTCTCTCATTCTCACAGGTAAGTGTTTCCCTCAAATTTTTCACTGCAGTTGAACAACTAAAATTGTTAGTTGTTTCCAGTTAATAATCATGCACATGGTCAACATGGATCAAAAGGTCTTTCTCAGGTTGTAATGAGGCCAGACTATCAAGAATTCATGGTTTTTCTGGATAATTCAAAATACATAACTTTAAGAAAAGATAGCATATCTACAATTTAAATCAGTGTTCTGAGTCACTCTCAATCCACCATATCATTCTTGACTTTGAACATTTATACACAATCGGCCTCTTTTTGGAAATTCACTCCCTTTTATTGAACTTTAAAATATAAACATACATTTTTTTATAAGGGAGTGAATTCCAATACTTAGTATGCTTGCTTGTTGCAATTTCAATCAGCCAACTCATTGTAACATCCTGAATTTTACTAGGATAAATATTAATTAATTCAAATAAATAAGGAAAAGAAATAATTAAATAGGAAATAAATAATAGGACTACTATTATTATTTTTTTTCGTAAAGATAATTTTAATTTAAAAGAGGATAAGGGTGGAGAGTGAGCCCAAGCCCAATTAGACATTCTAGTAAGGAAGGGTTAACATATCATCCTAATCCTTATTCGTATGATCTTCAGAGAGCGAAACGCTAAGGAGGGGAGAAACTGTGTCTCAAGGGAGAGCTGCTGTGGAGTGAACGCCAAGAATCCAATAAAGGACTTCCTTGCTGTGATCAAGCTTCGTTTAAGGTACGGTGGGGGAGAGGGTGCTGCTTGTATGTGCATGTAGGGGTGCTTGGGTAGTAACCTAAGAGTATAATTGTATTGATGTGTATAACTGTGAATGAATGATATAAACTGTTGATTTATGATTGATTGGATGTATATTGATGATTTATTGGGTGAGATTAAAGATGATATTGAGAATGATGAAAAAAGGATGATTAGGGACGAGGTGCACCCATTGTGTGGAGTTCCAAGTCATGATCTTTGGGTAGATGATTAGATGAGTATTGGTGCATGTGATAGTTGGAATACTCAACGATGGAATTGAGTTATATAATGATGAGTTTTGGTGCATATAATATATTGGAATACTCAACGATGGAATTGGGTCATATGATGATGTTAATGAGTTTGGATGCATACATGTTGGATGTATATATGTTATATCTGATGATGATATTGTGTTATTAAATGATGTTGTGAGTATTAATGATGAATGAGTATTAGGTGAGCATGTGGCTCCTTTGGTGAATGATGGTATGAGATTATCTGTTGAGATAGATGAATAGCTTTATGCTGATTTATGAATGTTGCTTATTTGATGGATTATTGGATGTTTTGGTATGAGGTATGATGATTGTTGATGTTGTTTATATGTGGGTGAGGATAGGGTAGCCTCCTATGTGTATGTATGAGTAGTATTCTTTTCCTCACCGTATACTGTTGATATTATTTTTACAGGTGTTGGTGAGGACACGATTGGTGTCGAGTTTGATTAGAGGGAATGTGCTCTGATAGCCATGACATCAGGGTATAATTTTGGGGGTCTTTTATTATGTTTCTAGTTAGGAAGGCTTTTGGTGTAAACTATTTCGGATGTTTTACACAGCAAGTAGGATGTTCAGTATTTTTATTTTCTTTGGAGATTCCGCTGCATGAGTGTTGGATTATAATTGAGTTTTATTTCGTTTTAACTAAGTTGTTTTCGAACCAACGAGGTTTTTGGAAAGAGAGTTTTGTGAACCTTTTACCCATCGTGGGACGTTGCCTTTTCCATAATTCAAATTATTAAACATATAAGAGTATGGGGTAGAAGGGTGTCACACTCATACCCATTCTTATTGAATAAATTGCACCTATGTTCTCTATCCCTAAGTGTGTAGGGACATGATATAATCATTTACAAGGCTGGGGTGCATCAAGAAAATAAAAATTCAGGCTCAAATGGGCTACAAAAAAAAAATAGGAAAAATTATTCAAAGGTTGGCTATTTGGCACTGAGCAATTTATATATTTACAAGATGCCTTGATCATTTCCATGCTTTTCATGTGCAGAATAAAATCCAGAAACTCAAGCAATAGCAGTTGACAAGCAACGGTGAAAACTCTCAAAGTGTTTAGTCTCACAAACTCACCGGCTTATGGCTAATTTTCCTTGATAAAATCACTATTGAATTCAATTAACTATCTTGATACATTTTCTTGCACAATATCCTAATCCTAACTGATTATGGATTCAATCACTAAATTCATTTTTCTCTCCTAATTCAGTTGGTTAGGTTGTCCTCGCATTGAAATATTGAATTCAATTCCTTAAATCCAACTTCCTAAATTCCACAAAAAAATGAAATAAAAAACAGAAATCCTAATTAACTGAAATAACAAGAAGAAATCCTAAAAATCCATACTGCATAGAATTAGTGTATCAATATCATGTTAGATATAGTACAGATCAAATGAAAAGAAAATAGAAGAAAAAGAAACGAAAAAATGAAAAGGAAAAAGAAAAGAAAAACACCAAAATCAATCCTCATCCTCCTCTGTGTCCTGTAGGTGCTCGTCCTGCTCTCCAGCTTCTGCTGCTCCACCCCCTCCCGGGGCAACAGGCCTGTCCCTAGGCTACTGCAGATAATTCCAAAACTGCTCAGGTGGCATGACAGGGAAGGGGCCCTGCAGGTTGTGGTATAGTATCTGTTGCAT
Source organism: Sesbania bispinosa (assembly GCA_026901365.1). Lineage (NCBI taxonomy): Eukaryota > Viridiplantae > Streptophyta > Magnoliopsida > Fabales > Fabaceae > Sesbania > Sesbania bispinosa. The sequence goes on from QLOH01000830.1 coordinate 300,217, forward strand.
GTACAACATCCCTCGATGAGCAGTTATGTTCTGACTACATGGGTGCTCATCCCAGAGGTGCTGAGGTATGCCAACTGGTGGTGGCTGCAATGGTGCTTGTGGTGGTGGTGGTGGTGGTGGCTGGTCGTCCTAGGGCACCAGAGGTGGGTCTAACTCCTTCTCCGGTATACAGTGAGCCTCAATGTATCCATTAGTCATAGGGGTCTTGATAGGAGCAATGGGGTGTACAACTATCCCCTGAGATCGGCATAGGGCAGTAATGAGCACAAGGAATCCTAGACTGATTCTGGAGCGTGCACTGCGACGCTCCACAGCTGTCACCGTAAGGTATATCTTCTCAGATATAACCTTGGCGATGTCAATATACTGCCCAATCAAGACACAATATATGAAATGTGTCGTCTCTATGATAATCTCTGATACATGGTTGGTTGGCTTGATGTTAACCAACACTAGAACCGTCCACATCTTAGAAATGCTCTTTAGGTCCTTTCTAAAAATTCTGGCAGCCTCCCTGTAAGCGTTGGCATCAAAAGTATGCCCTGGTAAACACAAGTACTCGACTGTCCTTCTATCAAGATCCTCATTACCATATATGCCAATATCTCGTAACAGCTGGTGATATTGGCAGACCATCTACTCCTCATCATCAGGGCTAGGGCCGCCTAGAAAATCATTGATCGCATCGCAATCATAAGTCACCCAACGTCCTCTCATATAGGACCTCTTCTCAGCACCACCTCCAGGCTCTCCTGTGGTGTTGGCGTAGAATTCCCAGACCAGCTCTGGGTCGAAATGCCTATCAGGCTCGGCTACTCTCCTCCAGTGCCTCCTAGTGATCTCATTGTCGAAGTCGTCAAACTCTCCAGGTTGGAGTGATATTGGCCTCTCCTTAATGAAGTTACAGTTCAGAAGGGCACTGTGTGCTTCAACAACTTTGGAACTCTTGAACTTCATTGGATCATAGTTGGGCTCATCGCGAGCCCTCTTTCCTCCTTTGCCTCTCTTGGACATACCAGCAGTATCAATGATCTTGGTGCGAGCCAACTGCAAAAATTTAATATAACTAGGATCAATCCAATGCATGTAAGTAGAATTTTTCACAGTCCAATGATCTTTATAAATAAAATGTAACACATGCAAAATTCATGAGGGCATTTTTCATCAGAACCAAATAATTTCTAGAAACAAGGTATTCATCTATCATGCATTGTCAGACTCAATCAAACAAGATTGTTCAATCAAACAGGATTGTTCAGTGATTCAAGAAGAATTAATTCAAATTTCATGAAATGGTTAGTGTGAAAATTTGAAACAAAAACAGAGCACTAACATTTTCAATAACAATTTCTAAAGAATCAATGAGCACACCAACAGTCACCAATTTGATTGATCAATCACAACCACCATATTACCAAATATTGTAGGAACACAGGGAAACACTTGAAGGGGGGGTTGAATAGTGTTTCTAAATATTTTAGAAAGCTTTTCGCAAACAGGTGTTAAAAACACGATTTCAGACAGGCTCTTAAAGGGTTGTCTGAAGTTTTCAGACGGCTTGTAAAAACTGATTTTAAAAGATGTTTTTTGCCTTTATAAAATATCAGATTAATTACTCTAACCCCTTGATTAGTATAAAAAGAATTGACAAGAGATAAGGGTAAGAAAACTTAGCCAAGGAATTTATCCTGGTTCACTCACTACCACTATGAGCTACGTCCAGTCCCAATGCCAACTAGCAATTGGATTTTCTCTTAATCTTTCAAGATTACAAGTATTCTTTTACAGTCAAGCCTCTTCAGGCTCTACAACCAAGTATTCTTTTACAGACAAGCCTCTCCAGGCTCAAACCAACAAGTATTCTTTTTCAGACAAGCCTCTCCATGCTCAACAAACAAGTATTCTTTTTCAGGAAAGCCTCTCCAGGCTCAACAAACAAATACAGAGAAGATAAAATGCTTAAGCTTACAAACTATATCAGTCTTGAAGCTTAAATAATTACAAATGTACAGAAAAACTGAGATATGCTCAGGATATTACAATATGTGTACAAAGATAAATATTATCAGAGTTGTTGCAGCGAAAAACTTGCAGAGTTTTAGTTCTTTTTCACAAAATTCTTCTCTCTTGATGGTCTTCAAAGGAGGGGGTATTTATACCCAAATATCAATCCGTTGGAGAAAACCACCGTTTAGGAATAACATGAAATCCGTTGTGAGACAGCCTGCTGTGAGCTCTGACATTCTCTGACAATTCCTGACACGTTACAAGTTTTGCTCATGCCAAAAAGCTGCTTTTTGTTGTTGCTGCAAGGGCTGCGTAGCAGAGGACGCGTATGGCAGAGAACGTGCTTGAAATTCAAAAAGGAATGCCAGCTGTTATAACAGAAAACTTGCTTGATTCAAAAAGAGCTTCAGACGTCTTCACAATCTTCAGACTAGAGGTGCCACGTCATCAAAAGACTTCAAACGGGTTGAGCTACTTCAGACAGCTTCAACTCTTCAGACGAGTTCTGCTTCTTCAGACAACTTCAACACTTAGTCTTTTTATGTAGGCTCATAGTGGCTCTTGCTGAAATCATAGATAAATCATTAAAGCATTTGTGTATCTATGATAAATATTTTATGTCAAATTTGTTAACCATTAAAACTTGGGAATATAATTGTCTTAAAACATCATAAACCACTTTATGATATTTTTGAGACTCAACAAATATCATATCATCAAGAATCTCAAGAGCATGCAACACTCTAAGCTAATTGATTAATTACAGCATATCCCTCAATGGTTCCAACAACTTAGAACATGGCATTCAAATGGTATATGGTATTAAGCTCAGCTAAACAGATGGATTTAGACATGCAGCAATGCAACACTATTCATGCAATGGTCAATGTAATATTTTAAACAAAACAGAGCATCAATGCTACTAACCAGAACAACTTTGCAAAACTACTGAGCATATTAAAAATCAACATTTGTACCACTTAACCACAACCAACATATTACCTAAAGGCTTCATTGACAAATACTCCTAGAAACATGTAATTCTAAGAGCCTGAGTTTAGTACCTTAAGGTTTTATCAACCAAACAGAAAACAAAGCAAACAAAAATTTCAATAGGTGAAAACAACTTAAAAGCAGGAAAACATACCTGTAAAATCTCAAGATTCAAGATTGATGGAGGTTTGTAAGTGGAAAAAGTGAAAGGAAGCTTGAAAAACTCAGAGCAACGACACAAGGGAAAACAGGGGAAGGAGAAATGAATGACTTTCCCCTGTTTTAGTTCAATTTAAGCAAAGGTGTGAACCTGCGTTTCACCTGCGCTCAGCGCAAGTGGAGCGCAGGTATCAGTTTCAAATTACCGAGCTCCTGCGCTTCACCTGCGCTGAAGCGCAGAAAACAGTGACCAAATTGTTATTTCTGTGCTTCACCTGCGCTCAGCGCAAGTGAAGCGCATAAAATAGAATGAAATTTTGCAATTTTTAGTCAAGTTTTCTGCTACTTCCTACTGATTAAAAATTTTATTTTCCACAAATTTGTTCCAACAATTCTTGAAATTTCCTAAAACCTAATTAAATTAAAAATTCTAACTAAAACAAAAATTATGCATATAGAAACAAAATGAATACAATTCAATTTTTTTTTTTAAAAAAAAAATTAAAACAATGGGTTGCATCCCAGGAAGCGCTCGTTTTACGTCATATAGCTTGACGCCTGTTTTACTCAAGGAGGTTTTATCTGGAAGGTGGTGGTGGACTCTGGTTTTCCACTGACTGATATCCATCCTCTATACCATCTTTTTGTTTTGTCCTCAACTTCTTCACTCTCTTCATCATCATATGATGTTGATCTTTTTCTCTTCTTGAAACGAAATTCCACCATGGATTCCTGCAGTTGCCTTTTCCTTTTTGTAGTCTTCCTCTGAAGATTTTTTAAGGCTATCCTCTCTTGATTATTAGGAACATTATGACAGCCAGTTCCTTTTCTTTTTATTCCTTGCAGCTGTGGTTCAAAATGAGTGCGGTAGATCCCATCAGTAGGATCTAATTCCAATCTATCTGGTGGTTCAGATTGTTGGGGAATTCCTCTGTCTAGATGGAAGACGATACTCTCATCTTGAGAGCTAAGTTTTAACATTACTTTATCAACATCAATTATCATCTTGGCAGCTTTCATAAAAGGTCTTCCCAGAATTAAGGGGACATCAGTATCCTCCTCCATATCAATTACCACAAAATCCACTGGAAACATAATTTTTCTATTCTTAAAGGCAAATCTTCAATTATCCCATAAGGATATGTTGTGGACTTGTTTACCAGTAGTAGAACTACTTTTGCAGGTTTGACCCTTAAATCACCCAGCCTTTTGAACAATGATAAAGGCATCAGGATGATGCTAGCCCCAAGATCTAGCAACGCCTTTGTGACTGGTAAAGTACCAACAGTAACTGGTACAGTGAATTTGCCTAGGTCTAATGACTTCCCTGGTTTGTAAACCCCTTCTGACTTTTCTACCTTCATCTCAACTTCCTCTGGATCTGTACTTGGTTGGACACATTTTTCCACAATATCTTCTTCTAGCAGCTCCTCTTCAGATGTTAAGTCGTCCTCCAAATCATTTCCCTCTGATGTGTTACTGTTTGGGTTTTAGCAGTAAATTGTCCTTTATTATGTTCTGTTATGTCCTTTGCTAACTGACCAACTTGTGTCTCTACATTTCTGAGGGTTGCATCTGTATTCTTCTTTTAAGTTTCAAAAGAATGTATAAGAGCATCAATTTTCTCATCTAGTTTTGACAGCATGCCATGTACTGGAGTGTAGCTTTGTTGCTGTTGCTGCTGATAGGGAGTTTGCCTATTGGATGTCCCTGCATCTTGTCTCCATCCAGAATTGTTGTTTTGATTATTTATCCAACCTTGTGAATAATTGTTTTAATACTGGTTGTTGTTGGAGAAATTGCCTGATCTCCCTTGGTTGCCCATATAATTAACCTGCTCTTCCTGAATGTCTTGATAAGAGCAATGACCTTTAGGATGGTCATCTCCACAAAAATCACAAGTCAATTGTGGGGACTGGCTAGGATAAGACTGTACTGCTTGCAACTGCTGAGGGAGCTTAGCCATCTGTTTAGTAATTGCTTCTAGTTGTTGGGAAAGAAGCTTATTTTGAGCTAAAAGTGCATCAGCAGTATTTAGCTCTAACACCCCTGTCTTCTGAACTGGTTGTGTCCCATGCTGAGCTTGCTGATCATTTAATGCAAAATTATCAATAATTCTGGTGGCTTGTTCTGCATCCACTGACATAATTGTGCCTCCTGCTGCAGCATTTATGATCATCTGGGTGTCAAGTCTGAGTCCATTGCAAAAGATGTTTAGTTGTGTAATATCCTTCAAACCATGGTTGGGACACTTTCTCAGCAAAGATTTGAATCTCTCCCAAGCTTCACATAATGGTTCATCTACCCCCTGCCTGAATGTGGAGATATCTGACTTGGCCTTTATGTAGCGAGATGGTGGGAAAAATCTGTTTAGGAATTTTTCTTCCACGATGCTCCAGTTAGTCAGACTTTGATTGGGATATGACTTCAACCATTCCTTAGCTTTTCCTATCAAAAAGAAAGGGAATAAACGTAAATAAACAGATTCAAGATCACCTTCCTTAAAACCCATGGTACCAATCAATTCATAAAAAGTAGAGAGATGAGTGTGTGGATCCTCATGATCCAATCTTGTGAATTGATGGGCACTTATGAGACTCAGGAATGCTGGCTTCATCTCCAAAGATTTTGCATTAGCAGGTACAACTATGCTTGGAAAATAACATGGTCCTTGTTGCATGACATAATCTCCTATGTTTTTCTTTGTGGAATTGGTTGTCCCTCAGCCGTATCTCCAATTTTTATCTCACTAAGAATAGTGGAATTGAGAATGTTGAGATTATCTCCTTGAGCTTCCCTTTGTCTTCTTCTCCTGTTTCTACTCCTGTTCCTTCTAGATGTCCTTTCTATCTCGGGATCGAATACCAATTGATTTTGAGACACTTGTCCTTGCAAGAGCATAAATCAAGAAACTCAAACAAATGTTAGCTCAGAAGAGAGGAACAAAATAATAAATAAAATAAATAATAAAATAAATAATAAAATAAATTTTCCTAAAAAAAGAAATAAAATCCTAAAAATAAAATAAAAATAAAAGAACAAAAAATTAAAATTCCTAAAAGAAAAAGAAAAAGAAAAAGAAAAATATTTACAACTCAATAAGATAAACCTCCTAAGAATTTATATTGAGACACCGTTCCCCGGCAACGGCACCAAAAATACTTGTTGAGATCTTGACAAACGTACCAATATCACAATAGTATAATAGTAAGAGAAAATGGTTGTCGTATCCACAGGGAACGGTACAAGATAAATCCTTAGTGTTCACACTTATTGAGTAAGAGAAGATTTGAATGGTTGTTTGTGAAGATTGCAATATAAAATAAAATAAAATAAAAGATAAGAGAGAGAAAGTAGGGATAAGATTGAGCAAATTAAGGAAACTAGGATTGAACTTCGTCTATCGCACCCTTATTGTATTTGGAAACCAATGAAATCTAGGAATTTATAATTATAAATATTGAAGCCCAAAAAAAATTCAATCATAAAGATTCCTCAACTATGAAATTCTTAGAATCAACTCCCTAAACACCAATTCCTTGGCTGCTTAACAAACTGTTCTAGCCTTAAGATTAGTTGTTAATAGTTATCCATAAATTGAACCCTATTCCTACGCATTCAACCTATTGAGTATTTTTACCCAAATCAAAATTCAAGAGCCTTATTCCTAGGCACTCAGGAACTCGCACATGATTTCACAAAACCGCTTCCCAGCGCGCCCCATAAAATCATATCATAACTCCGGTACAAAAACGGAAGCTAAGCATTAAGAACAGAATAAAAACACCAATATTATAAAAATAGAGATTCCTAGATAACAAAGAGGATCCAAAATACAATTGCGGATTGAATCGACTACATTCAATCTTAAAGGAGAGTTTAGCTACTCATGGTAGCCATTACAAACCAACTAGAGAGACTGTCACACTTTTCTCTAGCTCCAGATTTGCTCAACGGCTCCGTAGGTCTCTGTCTCTCCTCTCAATCCCTAAAAGTGCCTTTATAAACTGTTCTGATGGGCTTTTGAGACTCTGATTACAGCCCATTAAAATTAGGTTACGTTTCTTGCGCTCTGCCTGCACTCAGCGTAGGTGAAGCGCAGGAAACAGTAACTAAAAGTCATTTTTGCGCTCCACTTACGCTCAGCGCAGGTGGAGCGCAGGAAACAACATCTATTTTTCTAAATTGTCCTATTTTGAAGCTTGTTTCATGTTGTCCCTGTCCTTGTTTGCTGCTCTCTTGATGCTTTATTTGTAACTTTGGTTTTTACCTGCAAAATCAGTAGATTTCCTATCAAAATAGCATCAAATTCAAATTTGACTTAAATAATTACAAAAATTGCATTTTAAGCAAAAAAGGGGTAAATTGGGTTATAAATTCAGCATTTTGCCATCAATAAGTGTTGTAATTATATAGGAATTTTATGCAATTTTAACACTTATCATTGGGTTTTTGCAGTTGTTCTGTATGTACTTGAAGTTTATTAGGCACCTGATGTTCTGAGTCCTCTCAATGCCTCTCACCCCTGCATCTCTGCATAATCCAGTGATTAAGGATGGGAATCCTAGGCCTTTGTTGGTTGCAATGTTAGTCACAAAAATATGAATTTCCTCAGAGATGACTGTAGCCAGGTCCACTGAAAAACTACTCATTATGGTGTATAAGAGGTGGCATCGGGGCATGGTGAGATCAGAGTTCTATTTTATTGGCACTATGTTAGCCAATAAAAACGACATCCAGATTTGAGTGAGGGATCTCATATTACCCCTTTTGATGAGACGAGGCCTGCCCGCTTGATTCACGTCGTAAGAACGCCCAGGAAAACAAAGGACTTCAGCTATCCTATCATCATTAAACCCCTCAGTTTTTCACCTTAGCTGACAGTAAGTGCAACCACCTTCCTCAGCAAGCACATTAGGGAGATTGAGGAATTCCCTGATGGCATTTCTATCATAATGCACCCATTTGGCCCTGACCAGGGACCTTTTATCCACAACCCCAATGTTGACAGAATAAGCATTTGCATAAAACTCTCTGACAACCTGAGGATCAAATAATTGGTGCGGATTTCCAGCCATATCCAAACCTCACCTTACTACTTCATGATAGAACTCATCAGCCTCCCCTGGAGCCAATGTAATCTTCCTCTCTGGAATCAATGGCCACCCCTGAATAGTTTCAAGGCGTTGTTCATGCTCTGGGATCCTGAATAAGGCATTAGTTGCAGCTTGGGGTGCCTGGGAAGAAGATTCCCTTCTTGCTCTCTTTGTTGGGTTTCTTTTTGCCACCATTTTCGTCCTCATTCTACAATAAAACAATGTTTTGAATTAGTGACACAACTAGAAACAACAATGCATACATGACCAAATTGCTTGCAAAAATTAAGTGGATAAGATATCAAGTCATGCCAAAATATATACAAGTACCAACAACAACTCCAAATTTAGCATGAGCACCAGTAAGAATTTCCACTTAAGTACCTAAGTGCCTATACAACAATGACATTCAAGTCAAACAATTAAGCACAAAGTACATGGTTCAAGTATTTTATCAAACACTTAGAGAGCTTAAAATTTTTCACATTGAATCAAAGGGAAAAATCATGAATTTTCAATCTATGCACTCACAAAAATTAATCCAAGGATACAGTCTATTCACAAGAGCTATTTAAGCAAGCACAATTTATTGGGGCATTTTATCAAACACTTGGTGGGCATACAATTTTTCACTTGACAAAGAGATGTGTGCATAACCCACTACTTCCAAAATTTACAAAACCAATAAAAAAATCAAACATTCCAAGAGGCAAGCAATCAAAACAATGGAAGCAATTAACTTGAGAAATTTCTAAAATAAAGTTTCTAACCTAACTAAACTATGGAGATAACCATGAAAAGGGGGAAAGAAATAGAAAAGAAAAGTGGAAGAAAGAGGGGCATACCTTAAGCTAAAGAGATGGAGGAGGAAGAAATGGTGAGGGTGTGTGCTTGGAAGTGGGAAATTTGAAGGGGAAGAAAGAGGGAAAGGGGCTGTTGGTGAGTGAGGGAGAAAGAGAGCAGAATGAAAATAGGGAGAATGGGGGAAACTGTGCATGAAGAAGTGAGGTAATACCTTTCTGAGTGCGTGCGCGTGCTTGAGCGTGTGACCATGCGCTCGCGCGCGCACTGGGACAGGGGACAAGAGCTTGAGCGCGCGCTATGGGCGCACAATATGGGTTTGGCAGAAAGATTGGGCACTTGAGTGCCCATATGCGCGCTCAAGCGCGCTACTTGGCAGAGTTTTTTTGCGCCTAGAAGCGCCTGCGTGCAAGCCCCTGCGCGTGCAAGCGCGCACCAAGTCAGAGAGTTTGGGCGCTTGAGTGCCCAACTGCGCGCTTGAGCGCGCAGATTAATACACAATTGCACTCAGATAGAAACTTTGCGCATTTGAGCGCACTAGGGAGCGCTTAAGCGCCCTGTAACAACAAATTATGCAGAAATATTCTACCCTTTTTAGTCCAACTTTTTCTAGTTCTCTACACTCATTTCTTTGCCCAGTCTTACCCAAATTAATTCAATTTAATCCTTAAATGGCTCTAAATTACACTCCCAATGGACACTTCAATTTCTACAAAATCTAAGCTAAGATTGAGTTCTAAGACACAATTTTCCTAAAACAACAAAAAACACACACAAAAAGGCATTCAACCACCTCAATCTGCATTTCAAACGTGATCTCATGCAATGTACTTCAAACATATCTCAGAATGCACAAATACGCATGATTCACAGTTATGAGATGATTAAATGTACAAAATAACAGTTTGACACATTAACACACAAATTTCACTACACAACACTTATGAACAAAAAACAATACATCTAATACATGGTTAACACATAAACAGAATTTTAAAATGAAAAGACACTGGGTTGCCTCCCAAGAAACGCTTGTTTAACGTCACATAGCTTGACACCTATTTCTTATGGAGGTTGGAACTGAAACCTTGTCGGGAGCTTTTGTGCTACACCACCAATTTCTTTTGAAAACACACTCCAAGATCCCACTGCCTCATGCAGATCTTTGGTAGGAGTTGTTTTCGACCATCTTGACCTCCTTTTGGACTTGGACCATGCCACTGACCCTCTTAGCCCGACTTTTCTTTTTGATGGTTTCTTGTTGCAATCTGCATGAGTCTTTTTCTTCTGAAGTGGGAGAGTCATAACAATCATCTCTCAAATTCTTAGCCTCATGCAGTTGTGGTCTATTGTTTGCCTGGAAGACTTCATCAGTGGCATCTACTTTAAAGCACTCTTGTTGACCTTTTGGATGTTGAGCAACTTTAAACACATTGAAGTTGACCTCATCACCTTGTGCTCTGACCTTGAGCTTACCATTATCAACATCAATAACCACCTTTGCAGTTTTCATGAATGGTCGACCCAAAATAAGAGGCACATCACTATCCTCTTCAATGTCCATGACCACAAAGTCCACCGGAAAGACGAATTTATCCACTCTCACTAAAACATCTTCAACTATACCATAAGGGTGTTTGATGGATTGGTCAGCTAATTGAAGTGTCATTCTTGTAGGCCGCACATCCAAGCCACCAATCCTTTTGAGCATAGACAAAGGAATTAAGTTAATGCTAGCTCCAAGATCAAGCATCACCTTTCTCACTGGTAAGGCACCAACAGTGACTAGTATGGTGAAGCTACCAGGATCTTTTAACTTTTGTGGTAGAGGCCTCTGAATGATAGCACTATAACCGGCCTCTAGCTCCACTGTTTCCTTTTCTGGAAATCTTCTGTTCTTATTCAAGAGGTCTTTCATGAATTTGGAATAAGTAGGCATTTTCTCTAATGCTTCAATAAATGGAATATTGATTTGAAGTCCTTTGAAGATATCCATGAAGCGAGCAAATTACCTTTCTCCATCCTTTCTTGAAGGAGCAGGAGGATACGAAAATTTCTTCACTGGATGCACCCTCTCCTCATAACTCTCTCTTTTCTTACCCTTTTCTTTTTTCTTATTTTCATTTTCCTCTCCGTTATATACAATCTCCTCTTTATTTTTCTTTTTCGCTCTTTCTTCACTGGATGCACCCTCTCCTCACGACTCTTCTTTTCATTCTTATTCTTTTCTTTTTCACTCTCTGTTTTTTCTTTTCGCTCTCCTCCCGTTGCAACACTTCTTGCTCCATTGCCAAATTATCTCCAATACCCCTCCCTATTGTTATACCACACCTTGTGGTGATAGCATTACATTGCTCCTTGGGATTGGTTTGAGTGTTGGCTGGAAATTTCTTTTTCGCTCTTTATTTTTCTTATTTTCTTCACTGGATGCACCCTCTCCTCATGACTCTTTTTTTCATTCTCATTCTTTTCTTTTTCACTCTCTATTTTTTCTTTTTCGCTCTCCTCTCTTTGCAACGCTTCTTGCTCCACTGCCAAATTATCTCCAATACCTCGCCCTATTGTTATACCACTCCTTGTGGTGATAGCATTACATTGATCCTTGGGATTGGTTTGAGTGTTGGCTTGGAATTTCCCCTTTTGTTGCTCAGCTAATTGCTTTGCCAATTGACCAACCCGTGTCTCCAAATTTCTAATTGCAGCATCAGTATTTTTCCAATTAGCAATGGAGACTTGCATGAATTTCTCCAAGGTGTCCTCCAATTTTGATACTCTGTCAACAATAGGAGGATACTGATCTTGGGGTTGGTAGAGAGGTTGTTGTCTTCCTGAAGGTCCAGCTTCTTGTTTCCACCCATGATTAGGCCCTTGGTTATTTCTCCACCCTTGAGAATAATTACTTTGGTAGGAGTTGTTAGGGAAATTTCCTGGCCTTCCTTGATTGCTCATGTACTAGACTTCCTCTTGTTGCACATTCCCACCAGAACAGTGGCCATTAGGATGGTCACCTCCCCAGAAATCACATCTCAGATTCTGATGAGAACTAGGACCAGAGCTTACAACATTCAATTGTTGAGGAATCTTTGTCATTTGCTTTGTGAGAGCCTCAATTTGTTGAGTCAAGATCTTGTTTTGAGCAAGAATAGCATCTGAAGTGTTAAGATCAAGAACTCCTCTCTTCTGAACCACTTGTCTATTGTGTTGAGCTTGATGATCGGTAGAAACCAAGGCATCAATAATCCTTGTGGCTTGTTCAGCATCAACAGACATGATTGTACTCCCGACTGCAGCATCAATAATCATCTTTGTATCAGGTCTCAGACCATTACAAAATATGTTGAGTTGTGCTATGTCTTCAAATCCATGGTTAGGACATCTTCTAAGTAAGGATTTGAAGCGCTCCCAAGCTTCGGAGAATGGCTCGTCAGGTCCTTGTCTAAATATAGAAATATCTGATTTAGCACCGATGTATCTTGAAGGTGGGAAGAATCTATTCAGAAATTTTTCTTCCACCACATTCCAGCTGGTGAGACTTTGGTTGGGATGGGACTTCAACCATTCTTTAGCTTTACTTGTCAAAGAAAAAGGAATAGTCTTAGATATGCAACTTCTTCTTGGCTTTCTTCAAAGCCCATAGTACCACACAATTCATAAAAAAAGTAGATAAATATGTATATGTATCCTCGTGATCCATCCCAGTGAATTGGTGTGCACTAATCAAACTCAGAAAAGCCGATTTCATCTCCATTGTTCTGGCTCCAGGTGGAGCAACTATGCTAGAGAAGTGTCTCGGCCCTTGTTGTGTTGCATAGTCTCCCAATGTTCTTCTTGGCTGTCTAGGAATTTCTTCAGCCATGATTGTTGGTTCAGGATTTAGTTGAGTTGTTTGTGGTTGTGGATTTGAGGAACTGCCTGGCTTTTTTCCTTGAGTGGTTGCTTGTCTGCTTCTCCTTCTTCTACTATTGTTTCTCCAAGCCGCCCTTTCAACTTCTTGATCGAACACTAGTTGATCTGCAATAGCTTTACCTCAAAGAAGCATAAAACACTCACAACATGGATTAACACCAAATAGTAATTAAAAGAGAATAAACTATTAACAAAGAACTAATTACAAAATTTTTAATGAACTAGCTTGCGGAATCTATAGAAGTTAACAAGTTCCCCGGCAACGACGCAAAAAATACTTGTTGTGTTGCTGGCAAGCGTACCAATGTCACAGTAGTATAAAAAGCCACAGTTGTGTTGTAGGAACCTCATAAACGTTATCATTCAAAGCACATGCCCATAATTAACCTTACAAATAACCACTACATTACTTATCCTCAACCTTACTAAAGAACCACTGCATTATCTAATCCTCCTCAATCTACACTTGCTTCAACCTATTTATTTTTTTGTTCTCACTCTCACTGTGTTTATTTTTGTGTTGTTTGTGTCTTTCTTTTAGTATAGTGAAGTTGTTCAGACGTATGGACCCGATGACGAGAGTGAGGATGCATCTCCACTACAACGAGGGGGAGGAATGGTGCATCACTAATGTGCCATGCAAACGGGGAGGTTACATATATTTGTAAATCACCCCCATTATGCCACCAGTTTCTTTTGTTATTCTGATTACTCTTGAGTTCCAACACCCCCGGGTCTAGTTAGGCATACTACTATTCGCCATCCATGCAAAACGTCTTCTTGAGCTTCGTGCGCCTGAAACTACGAACATCCATATCAGCCACACTATAAACCAACATTGGCTTGGTCAGGGTCTATAGGGTACAAAGAGCCACCAGATATTCCATCCTTGGCTTCGGTGCCCCAAACTTTCCCATTCCACATACTTCAGATATGGTGGTCGAGAGGTCTTCAGAGGAGGATCCAGACTATCTGTGTAGCTTTTGCTTGGAGACAAGTAGTTGTCTGTGTGTGTAGAGTCTAGTTAATGTTACAACTCTGGTTAATAACCTCCATTTTGTATTTTGCTTGGGGTCATCTTTTATTTATCATACTGCTAGAATTCGTGAGACTTATTTCTATCTGTTATTTTTGTTGTTTTGGATTTGGTGATATATCTATGACTATTTATTGTGCATGTTAATTGTGGTGGTGGTTTCAACTATGTGGCATATGATTTTATGTTTCTGCAAATTGATTTGTAAATTTGCGTTTATCAAAATATGGTTGACAAGGAAAGAATTTCATTATACTTAAAAACGAATTTAGAAATGAGATGAGAGAAGGAAAATGTTTATTCAAAGGCTGAAGAACAATTTGCAGATCAAAGAAACTGTAATACATTGAATGAAAATAACATAATCAGACAAAAAGAAAGCACATAAAAGGAATATAGTAATAAACACAAATTTAACATATGAATGGGAAAAAATCTAGTGGGACATCTTTTACTACTTAAACTTTTATTATAGAATGAAATATATGTTTTACTTTTATGATCTACATCAAGAATAGAGCAAAAATTTTATTACAATTTCACAGCTTCCCAAAATGCTAAACAATTTGGTATAGGATGATAAAGTCCACAAATCCATTTGGCAGCAAAAGGATATGAATCACAATTACTTCATATATCATTCGTCTTTGTTTGCTCTTTCAGCTGTTCATTTTTTCTCATAATTACATTTGAACCTTATTGATAATATTAAGAAAAGATTACAATTGTGTTATAAGAACTCACAAAAGTTAACGTTCAAAACACTTGCCCACAATTAACCTTACTAAAGGACTAGTACATTACTCATCTTATCCTCAACCTTACAAAGGAACTATTGCATTGTCTAATCCTCCTCAATTTACAATTGCTTCAACAAAATTATTTTTTTGTCTCCACTAATAGTAAAGTCAAAATTTGATTATAACTTTATCTTTGGGGGTCATAATTTCCTATAATGTAGAACCTTTTTGCAGAGGTAGATAAATCCCACATAAACACTTAGAAAAAAGATATGAATCACAAATACTTCACGTGTCTACCATATAATATAAAAGTACAACTAAAATTGATAATTTGTATACTGAGAGTATATGAAATAATGAACAAATGACAGAGAAATAGATTTATGCAATTTATCAAAGGCTAAAGAAATATTTACAAATCAAAGAAAGTGTAATGCATTGAATGACAATAACATAATAACACAGAAAGAAAGCACTTAAAAAAGTAACATACACAAATTTAACTTATAAATGGGAAAAAGTCTAGAGGGACATTGTTTACTACTTAAACATGTTACATGGAATGAGATAAATGTTTTATTTTTATCGTCTGCATCAATAGTAGAGTCAAATTTGATTATAACTTTTTTTAGGGAGTCACAAGTTCCCAAAATGTTGAACCATTTGGAAAAGGTAGATAAAACATCACATAACCATTTGGAAAAAAAGGGATAAAAAGTGCAAATACTTTCCATGTCATTAAGCAAAATGCTTCGTTTTTTCTTGCTCTTTTAGTTATTTTTTTTTCCTCATAATCATATTTGACACTTACTCACAATATTAAAACAACGTTATAGTTGTGTTATAAGGACCTTACAAAAGTTAACATCCATAACACATGCCCACAATTAACTTTACAAAAAAAAAAAAACACTATGTTATTTATCTTATCCTCAGCCATACAAAATAACCATTGCATTATCTAATCCTTTTCAATCTATACTTGCTTCAACCTAATTTTTTTGTCTCCCCCATAGCAGAGTCAAAATTTGATTATAACATTTTCTTTGGGGAGTCTTAACTTCACAAAATGCAAAACCATTTTCACAGCGAAAGATAAAGCTAAAGCAAAAGGATATGAATCACAAATACTTCACATGTCTACCATTTAATATAAAAATCAAAGTAAAATTTATGATCTGACATAATAACAGTATAAATAATGAAAAAAAATTGAAGAGACACAAATTATGTAAATTATCAAAGGCATAAGAATAACTTACTAATAAAAGAAAATGCAATACATTGAATGACAATAACAGAATCACATAGAAAGAAAACACATAAAAGAAAAATTGTAAAAGAACAAATTTAACTTACGAATGGAAAAAAATCCAAAGGGACATCTTTTACTACTTAAATATGTATCGTAGAATGAAATAAATGTTTTATTTTTATGGTTTGCATTAATAGTAGAGTCAAAATTTGATTACAACTCCGCAAAATGCTGAAGAATTTGGCAGAGCTAGATAGAGTCCACAAAACCATTTGGTAGCAAAGGTTATAAAGATCAAATACTTCACATGTCATTTTCTTGATCTTTTAGCTATTCATATTTTTTTGTAATCACATTTGACCCATACTGACAGTATTGAAAAAAGGTTATAGTTGTGTTAACAAAAGTTAACTTTCAAAGCACATCTAACACTTACTAGCAATATTGAAACAACGTTATAGTTGTATTATAAGAACCTCATAAAAGTTAACCTTCAAAACACATGTCCACAGTTAACTTTACAAAATAACCACTATATTATTGATGTTATCCTCAACCATACAAAAGAACCACCGCATTATCTAATCCTCCTCAATCTACACTCTTCAACCTAAATTTTATTTGTCTCCATCAATAGCCGGGTCAAAATTTGATTATAACATTATCTTTGGGAGTCATAACTTCCTAAAATGCAGAATTATTTGGTAGAGATAGAATCCACGTAAACATTTCAAGCAAAATGATGTGAATCACAAATATTTCACATGTCTACCATCTAATATAAAAATACAACTAAAATTTATAATCAGATATAGTAACAATATAGATAATGAAAAAAGAACAAATGGTAGAGAAACATATTTATTTAAATTATCAAAGGATGAAGAACAATTTACTAATCAAATAAATTGTAATACATGTAATACAAAATCACAATAATAGAATCATACAGAAAGAAAGCATATAAAAGAAAAATAGTAACAGACACAAATTGAACATACGAATGGGAGAAGAATCCATAGACATCTTTTACTACTTAAAAATGTATCATAGAATAAAATGAATATTTTATTTTTGTGGCCTGCATCAATATTAGAGTCAAAATTTAATTGCAACTTTTTCTTTCATGAGTCAAAATTTAATTGCAACTTCCCAAAATGATGAACCATTCGGTAAAAGTAGATAAAGTCCTCAACCATTTGGCAGCAAAGGGATATGATTTGTGAAGCACAAATACTTCACGTCTCATTTAGCAAAAGCCTTCATGCTTACTTTCTCTTTCCGCTGCTCATTTTTCCTGATAATCACATTAAACTAGAGGTGTCAATTTGGGTTTAGCTCGGTGAGCCAATCCGGCTCATCGGTGGGTTGGATTTAGGGATGGCAATTGAGCCCAAGCCCTATGGGTATCCGCAAAAATTACCCGCAGTGAACATGGTAAAAACCCGCAAAGCGGGTATGGGCGCAGGTACGGGCAAAAGCCCGCATATTTTCATGGGGATGGGCGCGGGTACGGGCACTTTGATGCCAGCCCGCCCCATACCCGCACTCATATAAATAAGTATTTAATAAAAAATACCATATATAATTATATATTGGGATATATTAATTTTATTAAAATATCAAATATATTTATGCATATTTTTAAAATTAATACATATAATATATTACAAATTAAAAATATATTTTTATAACTATCTATTTGTGTTTTTTTACTTTATAATATATGATTAATTAGTGTTAATAATCATTTTTTACGGATCTTGAAGAATTCTAACACATGATATCCAAGTTTATAAATAGTTTGACGTGAAAGTATATTGTAATATTTTAAAAAAATGAACTTTTGATCATTTGTTGTGTTTTAGAACATTAACATGTTTTGTTTCAATGTAATTAAATTGTTGTATCACTGATATATAAAAATTATGTTTGGACGATCTTCGAGTAACTTTTTCAATTGAGATATAGTTTCCTTAAATTAATATTTTTAGTAAGTTGTTAATTTTTTACTTAATAAAAGTGCGGGTAACGGGCGCGGGTACGGGCATATAGGTGCCCAGCGGGTATGGGGATGGGCACTAAAGTTACTGCCCACGCGGGTATGGGCGCGGGTACGGGCTTTTGTTTAAAACGCAGGTACGGGGACGGGCACTGTGGTACCCTGCCCAGAGGGTACCCATTGCCATCCCTAGTTGGGTTGGTAAAATATAGGCTTACATTTTCGCGGGTCAAAAGTGGGTCAACCCACTTAACTCGCAAGCCAAAGTGGATTCGAGCTGGATTGAGGTGGGTTGGCTCACTTTTTAATTTTTATTTATTTTTTTTATATTTTTTAAGTCATTTTGATAATTTTTTATTATTTTTATAATTTTTTAAATTAAGTGAGCCAACCCGCTTAACCCACCAACCCGCGGTGGGTCGAGCCGGGTTGGTATTTTTTCAGCTCACAAGAAAAGTGAGCCAACCCGGCTCGACTCACTTTAAGTCTAACCCGTGGTGAGCCAACCCGCGTGAGCCGGGTTGGCTCACTTTGACACCTCTACATTTAACCCTTATTGAGAATATTAAGAAAAGGTTATACTTATGTTACAGGAAGCTCACAAAAGTTAACCTTTTAAATAGGAGTGAAAGTAAGTCGAACCAAGTTAGGTTTTGCAGGACTTAAGTCTGATCTTCATTATATTTTCGTGGCCCAAGCCTGATCATAGGTCATTTTTTTAGGACTGATATTTCAAAGTCTGGTTTGGCTTATTAGCCTGTTTAAAAGCATATTTCATATTATGACCTTTAAATAGGCCAATAAGTCTATCTATAAATACGCTAGTGCATTTACAAACTAATAGATTTATACTTTTTAATCATGTAAATATGTCACTGACGTATACCCTTAATTAGGCCAACAAGAGAAATTAAAAAGTTATATATATTATTATACCATTTATTATTATATATAATATATTTATTAAAAATAATATAATTTATAAATAGATTAGTCTGTCAAGCCTAATAAGCCTTTTAAAAAGTCTAAGCATGACCTATTTAATTAAAAAAGGTTCTTTCAAAAGCCTAAGATTGGCCTTTATATTAAATGAGTCAAGCCAAACTAGGCCTTAAATAGGTCGAGCCGTAGGCCCCCAACAAGCAGTCTGGCCCATTTCCATCCCTACCTTCAAAGCACATGCCCAAAATTAACCTTACAAGAGAACCACTACATTTAGGACTATAAATGAGTCGAGCCAAGGAACACTTGAAGCTCAAATTTGGCTTGTGAAAAAAAAATGGTGGCTCAAACTTGACTTATTTATTTAAACAAAGCCAAACATAAAGCTTGAGTTTGACTTGTTAAATAAAAACAAAGCTTGAGCTTGGTTTGTTTAGGTCATTTATAACTTCATTGTTTTTGCTTTTTTGAAAATTTTCTTTAAATCAATTTTAAAGTTTATGAATGTTGTACTTAATAAATATTTTATATTAAATGTCAAATGATAATATAAAAATTGAAATATATTCTTAATATATGGTATATGTAATTAAAAATTCTAAAATATTAGTTTTTTTTTAAATTCAATACATAACTTTCTGACTAGTATAAGAAATATTTCAATACTTATTTTCATATATATGTAGAGTAATTCTTTTACTTTATTACTTTATTATTTATTTTAAACATAAACTTATAATTTTATGTTTTCTTTTTCTATTTTTTACTAATCTTATTTTACTTTATTTATTTATATTAATTAATTATTATATTTTTTGTCGCAATCATTATATATAATAAGCAAGTTATTCACGAGTTCTTAATGTCAAGCTTATAAAGCTCTGACTTGGCTCGTTTAAATAATTGAGTCCAACTTCATTTAAATAACTGAGCCCAGCTTTAAGCTTGACTTTGTTTGTTTAACTAGACAAACGAGTTTGATCGAGCATTTGATGAGTCAAGTTTAAATAATTTACAAATAACTCAGTTCATTACTAACTACATTACTCATCTCATCTTCAACCTTACAAAAGAACCACTACATTGTCAAATCCTCCCCAATCCACCATACTTCAACCTAATTATTTTTCCTCCAACAATAGAAGAGTCAAAATTTGATTATAACTTTTTCTTTGGGGAGTCATAACTTCCCATAATGCAGAACCGTTTTATAGAGAAAGATAAAGTCCACGTAAACATTTCAAACGAAATGATATGAATCACAAATATTTCACATCTCTACCATCTAATATAAAAATCCAACTAAATTTATAATAAAATATAGTAACAGTATAAATAATGAAAAAAAAAGACAAAGAAACAAATTTATATAAATTATCAAAGGTGGAAGAACAATTACTAATAAAAGAAATTGTAATACAATTTATTAATAAAAGAAACTATATATAATATAATATATGTTAAAGAACATTTTTTATTATTTTAGTCACCATATTAAATTCTGCATAGTCAAAATGGATAAATACTTAATTTTTATATTAATTTTTTTTTAAAATACATTACAAGAAATGAATCTTTGATTATATATATATGATTTATTAAACTTATATTAAATGATATCACATATATATATTAATATTAATATAAATTAATAATGATGTATAAAATTTTTTAGAATAAATTAGCACTTTCATCTTTGAATTTTACAGTGTCTTGTAGGTTCGTCTCTGACTTTTCCAAAATAGCACTTTAGTCCCTCCAACATACACTGTAATCCTTAACTTTATTAAAAACATGCATTTTAGTCTCTAAATTTATTAAAAAAATATGCACTTTTGTAGACTAAAATACATGTTTTAATAAAATCAAGGACTAAATTATTATTTTGGAAAATTCAGGGATGAAACTAAAAAAACGTTGTAAAATAGAGGATAAAATTGCTAGTTTTCTCAACATTTTTATTATGAAATAGAATACTAGTTAATTATACTAGAAGTTGTAGCTATTACAGGAGTTAAAAATTTCCCATATTGACTCTTGAGCCTCCATGCTAAGACGGTAACATTAAAAACCCAATATCCGTCCCTGAATTGTGGTACACGTAACATAACTGTCACGGAGAGAAAGGAAGCCTCCGAATCAAACAAGGTGTTTCTCAATTGTGTTTTTATAGAAAAGAAGGAAAAACTATGCGGTTTGTCTTTGGGGTTTGAAATCCCTAACTTCAATTCTATCTCTAATCATGTCTTTACCAAGCCAGGTTACCCATTTCTCTCTTTCTCTTCGTATTCACACCACAACATGCATTTATTCTAACATCTATTGTTGTTGATGCAGCAGGTTGGATTGGGACTGCTCTTTTGCCCTCTTAATTCCAACATTGTTGTTCGGACAGCATGGTATGCATGCTTCTCTTCATTTTCGGGGGTTATTTATCAAAATCTCTCTCTTAATTTAAAAAGAAAACATTTTTCACTGATGATGGGTTATTTGTTATAGCTGTTCTGTAGGGCTTGTGCTTCCCGTTTACTCTACATTCAAAGCTATTGAGAACAAAGATCCAAATGAGCAACACAGGTGGCTATTATATTGGGCAGGTCCTAATTTTTCTTCAACCTTGTTAAAGAAAAGAAAAATGATTAATTGATTTTTCTGCTTGTATTATTTTTCTATCAATTTGGTTGATATCAGTGATATACTCTAATGCCTTTGTGATGCGTAGAATACATATATTGAGACAGGTTAAGAGGACTATTATGGTGTATTTTGATTTTTACTTGAACAAATTATGAAAAATTTGGTGTTGTTATGGTATGGAGATACATATCGGAAGGGAAATTAAATTTACATGTTTGAAAAATTCTCAAGTTAGTAGGATGGGAATAACTTTAGGTGATTATCTGCGCACTTGTATCATTTGAGTTTGCTAAGCTGTTCTACCATTGTTTACTCTGATGAGTTCATTCAATTGATGGATTTATCAGCATCATATGTATTAATACCGATCTCCCTTGTGGTTTTCAGCTTATGGATCTTTTAGTGTTGCAGAATTATTTGCAGAAAAAGTACTTTCCTGGTATGGTCAAGTTCTTCTTGTGTTTTTATCATTTTTGGATTTACTGCCATGGTTCATCATTTTTTTTTTCATGGATACAAGCCTTGGTAGAAGTTATTTCTATGTTCTCTTCATTTACTCTCTTGTGTAATTCCAGTCTTCTACTATTTACGATCTCTTGAATGCCTGATGAACCAATAACATTGAGGATCTCTATCGTGACTTGTTTCTGTTTGCTTTCAAATTTACTTGTGGTATTGTGATCTAACAAGGCTTTGTTCACCATATTTAATCAGGATTCCACTCTATTATCATGTGAAGTTTGCGTTTCTTCTTTGGCTACAGCTTCCCACTATCAATGTATGCTCCACCAAACTGCTGCATTAACTTATGTTGGTTGTTTGTTGTTTTATTATTATTATTAAATCTGAGATATCCTCTGTTCTTTTACTCCTTTCTCACTTATCTAATAAAATTTATTCATTAACAAGTAGAAAAAAAAAATTAAACAAAACCACATGGTACTCATTGAACAGGGGGCAAGACAACTGTATGCTAGTTACTTGTGTCCATTCCTGTTGAAGCATCAAGCTAGACTGGATCTGATTGTTGATTTTGTGTACGGTGAAATGGTAAGAAGTTGTTTACAAAATTCATTATTTGGCAGTGAAGGTGGAACGTTCATTTATCTGATCACCAATCGCAATACCTTAAGAGTGTGTCTGTGAGTGGAAAAAGGAAGGGAAAGGGAGGGAGTGGAAGGCTTACAGGAAGCCCTCCTCTTCTTTGTGTTTGGAGTGTAGTTCTCTTTTCATATGGCTTGCAAAGCCCTTCCCCTTCCCATCAAACTTCTTAACACACCCTAATATTTTTGTTTTGGAAAATTATTATTGCCTCGGGAATTTGTCTACGTACGATTTGCATGCCAATCTGAGTTAAGGTGCTATTCACCAAATTTGTTTTATGAATCGCACTGGCTTATTGATTATTTTGTTGTTGCATATAGCATATATTATATCATATGAATTAATTTATGTACCCAACAAAAAAATTCATTCTTGTCTAAAAAATAATTTTATCATTGCAGGGTAAATTTATTAGTACACACCAAGCAGAATTTCACTTTGCAAGAACTCTTGTAATGAAGGTATTAGTGGCAGGTATGTATGTGAACTCTATAACTATCATTATACTCTATTTCAATTCCAACATGTTGTTCTAAAAGAAAGCAAGGTGGGTGAATGGAAGCTTGGAACTAGTTTAATTCATTTGGCTTTGCTACTTTTTGTTCTGGATTAATTATATTTAGTAGATATGCTGTTATTTGAATCTTGGGAACATAATGCCTCATGAATAAGGATCATAGTATACCCCATTTTTGGGGTGTAGAGGCAGAGGGAAGAGAGAGATAGAAAGAAAAAAAAGAGAGAGAGAGAGAGAGAAAGTGAGAGATGCGATAGGAAAGGAAGGAAGAGAAAGAAAGAAAAAGAAGGTGGAGAAAGAGTTGTAAGAGAGAGTGAGTGTATTAAAATCAGAATTTAATGCTAATTTTGTCTTACCAAATATTAGTGCAGATTGTTCTTTAAAATATGTATTTTCAGTAAGGATTCTTCAATTCTATGCACAGTAGTTTATATTTACTATGCCCCCAGTATGTGGGTTTTTGGTTTTTGTGTCATTGTGTGGATTGATTTTCCTCTACTATAAAATGTATTTTGGCTGTTATTGATTTTTCAGCTAAGAAATCTGTATGCTCATTTGATTATTTTCTATATCAGCAAATCAAATAATTAGGGATATCATTCATCCTGTTGAGAGGGAATCAAAGCGAACTGAAGGCCCAAAGAGGCAGGTTCAGAATTCAGAATCAGAAGTAGAAGATTAAAGTATTTTTCTTTCCTGTGAATATAGGAGCATAGGTTGGCTAGTTTTTCAAAGCAGGAGTGTTGTGATTGGCATGTGGTGCTGAGTTTTGTTTTAGGTCTGAAAATTTTCAGTTTTATTTATTTTCTTGACTTCTGCTACACGTGCATAGGAAATAGACATAGACCAAATTGACTGATTTTAACTTGGAAGTGTTATACATGATGAACGAAAGTAATGTGTATATATGGGGCCAGTTTGGATACACTTTTGCAGAAGAACTTCTAGGTGAAAAAAGTTAGAAAGAAATAGAGCCTGTTTGGGTGGAACTTCTGCAGAAGTACTTCTAGGTGGAAAAAATAATATACTTCAAAGAGGTCAAATGCATTTAACTTCTCCATAAGTTAAAATTAGTTACTTTTGGAGAAGTTAAATGGGAGAACTTTTGGAGTAGGTGGTCTACAAAGACTAATTTTAACTTATGAAGAAGTTAAATGCATTTGACCTCTTTGATTCATGCTATTTTTTTTCACCTAGAAGTACTTCTACAGAAGTTCCACCCAAACAGGCTCTTAAAGAGGTCAAATAAATTTAACTTCTCCATAAGTAACCAATTTCAACTTATAGAGAAGTTAAATTCATTTGAACTCTTTGTTTTTTCTTTCTAGAAGTTCTTCTGTACCCAAACTGGGCCATAGTTAGTAGTACCAAGTTTATTTTTGCTGGCCAGCAAGCATTTACACCCAGCGCATTTGGGACGATGGTATCCCTTATATATATTGGTTAATCGAGTTATCCACGTCCCCATTATTGTTTTCCATGCTAAAGCTTCTTGCTGAGATCATGTTCTTCCAAATTTCCTATATATTATTGTCATTTGTCACACTGGATAGAGCAGACAGACGTTGGACTTGCCACACTCATTGTGTCCACTTGGTTGCATCATTTGCATATCAGATTTTGAATATTCTTATTGTATACTTCCACCTGTCAATTTAATAGATCAGGCTCATTTATCTATTTAGGTTAGTAATCAAAGAGGAATTGCAGGTGAAGATAGGTAGAGTGGTTGTCAATTAAGATTCTGTTCTCTCTTATTGGTTATCTTGAGAAAAGTTGTTAGAACCAGCAGTCAGAATGACAATGATAGACAGTGAAAATTATAATCCTAAACCCATTGGACTTTATATCTGTTAGGGACTGAGAATTAGAAATGGAAATGGTAAATGTATTATTTATTGTAAAGGAATATTACAAGGAAGCGAAATTCCCCTGGAGAGACTAGCTCCTTCACAATACAAGCACCCCTGCCCAGCGTACAACTGTAAAAAAAATAACCAAATCACCAAAAACTGACTCAACACTCCCACCTCTATCCCCTTATATGAACCTTACACTTCCCAAGACCCATTTCTGCAACTATGAACTACCTTCAATTCTGATTTTTTCATACTCCTTTCTCTTACATTTTCTTTTACACCTTTTTTTTCTTATTTCTTTTTTTTAAATTACGTTATTTATCACATTTCTCATTTTCTTTTCTTTCTCTTTCTTTTCATTACTCTTTCAAGGTGTAAGAAAAACATTTCCCGAATTTTGTGTATTTCCCTCCCTGCCCCTTCTAAAATAAGCTTACCAAATCCATGACTGAGCTGTTTTTTTCGTAAAAAAAAAAAAAAAATCCATGACTGAGCTGTTTTTTCGTAAAAAAAAAAAAAAAATCCATGACTGAGCTGAACCACCTCATGGCCTGCTGCCCCAAATGGACCCTTAAACTCCATGGGCCTGTCTCAAGGTGAAGACGCTGTTAACTCTAGTCATATCTCCTATTGATAGATAACTTTCTTCAGTCGAAGATTGTGAAATTGAAAATTGAAGTAGGTATTGTTTTATTAGGTTATTATTATTATTACTTGAAAAAAAAAACAATAAAATAGGGTGTGAGTAGAAACTGGAAACCTTTAGTTATTCTTACTAATATTTTGTCATGTCGATAGGCCAAGCTACTATCATGTGTACTACATAATCTTTTTAATAACACCTCGTATTGGCAACTTCATTTTCCCTTTTCATTATTAATGCACCCAACTGCCAATTATGAGCAGGGACTACCAATTTGTAAATTGTTTATGCTCGTGAATAGTGACAAATGGTGATCATTCATTTATTATTTGTGAATTGGGTTCGAGTTTATAAAACAAGCATCCACATATTGGCAGGGTGATTGCTCTTGTCCAACTAATAATTAGTGGGTACTGATTTAGTCATGATGTGTATCAATAATATTGGGCTGCGTGTATTTCACTACCAATCTTTCAACCAATCTTTTTGAAATTGTGAAATTTCCCTTTTTTTTCTCATTTCTTCTCCCGCCCTACAATATACAATCTTTCTTTCCTTATTTTCTATTCACATTTTTCTTTTTCTGGTTCTTCTCTCTCTGGTAATTCTCTCTGCCTCACATTGATGGAAGTGGTGGCCCAAAGTGTCATCTTATAGCAAGAACTTGCACAAAGTGTCATCTTCCATCGCACCACTTCCGATTGGTTTGACAATGATGGTGTTGTAAACGCAAAGGGCTTTAAGTAACAGTAGTTCGAACAGGATACCGATTCAGTTCTTGGATCTTTTGTGCAAGCGATTTCATGGCCTTCTACATTTTTCGTGCACATCGCCTAGCTCTTTTACAAGATAGCAAATTGTGGAAGAAAAGTTTTGAATAAGCAATTGGAGTTAAGTAACATACATGAGCTATTGAAGAGGAGACTATGAACTAACTCTATGCAAAGCAAGTCAAATTCAAAATAGAATGCAAAATAAGAACCTGAAGGTTAAAAAATCCCAAACATTGAGCAGAAAAAAATAAGAATAACCATTCCTCCCACAAATGTATATTATAATAAAAAATCATCTTTGACTTGACCAAAGAAATTCTTCGCGCGCCCCTACCATCATAAGTTAATGTGTGTTATTGAATGGATTTAGCATTAATTTAGAACAAACTTCGCCGGAAAATGTCTAAGGGGGTGGCACGTCACAAATGTGAAATGAAATATCTAAGGGGGTCTAATTTACAAATAAAAATCTTTGTGGGTAAAAGTATAAAATCAGATTATCTTTCTAATGTGAAAAAAATTTACAAATGTCGTAATAATATTTTGACACTTAAGAACTGGACCGGTACCCATAAAATTAAAACGGGACCGTAGAATCTACCAACATATAGTTAATGGATTTTCTTTTATCCACTTATTAATGGGGTGAGTGGGTGTTGGGATACCGCATGCACGGATACTCATATTTGTGTAATTACTTAAATAACGTCATTACCTTTTAATTTAGGAAAAATGCTATCGAGTGTCTTTAGGGCACTAGTTAAGGAACTAAAATAGGAAAATTTTTATTACACTAAGCAACATTTAATACTATATATGCAATCAATGTTGTGATTTCTAATAAATACCTACTATATATAGTTCCTTAACTCGTGCCTTTAGGGCACTTGTTAGCAAGACCCTTAATTTAGTACTGCATTCGTTTCTATTCAACTGTCCATTTAGACAAAAAAACACGAATGCAATCCTTACTCTTGTTTCATGGAAATAAATTTCAAACTTTCTATTTTACCCTTTATCTCTCTTAATACTATTGACTCTTGTTAATTTTTAATAATGTATCATTTATTAACATAAGGGTAAGATGGAGAAAAGTGTAATTATTAGTGCATGAGTTTGTAAATGAACAATTAAATAGAAACAAAAAATTTCTTCAAAAGTGGACAATTAAATAGGAACAGAAACAGAGGTAGTAGTTTTTTTTTTGTGTTTGAACTTATTATTTGCTATTGTTGTTGTAATAATATATTTGTATTACTATTGTAATTTTAAGTTTTTTATTTTTAACTTTCAAATTATGACTATAAAAGATATTCTAAATTAGGTTTTTTTTAAGTTTTTTAATTTCTTACTTATTTTTCATTTTCTTTTAATATTCATGGATATCCACGTATATGAGATAGATTTTGACTGGCTGGTGTGAGTAACAGGTACTTACTACTCGTGTCTGAGCTGTACTGTTGGCATCCCTAGTTAGAAATTTAAACTTCTTTGTCGATTTCAATTTTTTACACAAGCACTAGTGAGTGTCTTTTTTTTTAATGGTGAAAATGAGAGGAATAAATCTTGATTATAGATCTAACTATGAATGAATTGATTATTATTAAAATATAAAGTCATGTGACTCTTTAAAGTAATTATGTGACCATTAAATAACTTTTAATTTTAACCATTTATTTATGGCTAATATTTACTATAATAACTATATCAAATGTTGGAGGCTATGGGTGAAAATGTGTTAGGTCGCTCGTCAAGGAGCTTATGTTTTAACTTACATTAGGCTTAGGTCATGAAAAAACGATTTATTAAATGAACTAGCTCAAGACTTTTTCAAAAGTATAGTTAAAAGGTAATACTTTAAACCTTTATAATGATTTTTAAGTATATCATACTAATTTATTTAAGTAAATATCAATAATATAATAATATTTATACTATTGTTATTATTATATTATATGTTTATTATAATGTATTAAAATCATTCACTTTTATTTTAATATTTAAACATAAAAAACTCTATTGGCTTACATAAAAAGATTTGAGCCTATAAATCTATTTAGAGACAAACTTTTGATATATTCAAAGGCTTTATTATAAAGTAAGTTTTTAAATAGGTTTCTAGGAAAAAAATATATATAAGGTATATAGAGTTCAAATCTTAGATTTAGGAGATATATAAGCTTAGGTAAACAAATTTGTCACTTGTGTATTAATATATGAGTTTTTGAATGTACACGTGGAGGTTAAGATCCTCTTCAATTTTAAGTTATTATTTGGGAACTATCCCAAACTTATTTTCATTGATGCCTCTGAGAAATTTGTTTTCTTTGCCCACCCTTTTTTGAACCTTAGCCAAAATAAATGAAACAACATTTGAGTTGTGTCAAAGATAAAAGCTAGGTTTTGGTATGAAAATTGAGATCTCCACCGTAGAAGCCGGTAAGATCCGATTGTCTTCCTTATTCATTACATTCATTGTTCTTCTCCATGGCAGAAGGATACTGTCATTGTCGCACCACCTCATATCAAGACCATATTGGTGCATAGTCGTGTACCACCACCATCTTCGACGCTCTGCGTGATATTTGTCCTTTCAACAGGGGAACATTTTTTTTTTCTAGTTAAAATTGTGCAATACTGGGAAGGAATTTTTATTGGTTTTTCTTTAGTCCTTCAATGAGATAACATTAATCAATTCTCCACACATTCCTTCATTCAAAATAGTAATCACGCAACCCCAAATGTTCATTGAGGTCTTATGCAACTTTTTATACCCTTCAAATGGCGAAACCTTCAACCCATATACAAACTTCGTTACTAGCACTACAAGAATTTAAGAAAATAATGCGTTATATTCATAAAACAAATCTCTTTGTTGGGGACTGATTGTAAAAAAATGAGAACATTCACTCTTACCAACTATGCCATTTTCCAATGATACATCTCCACATATAACTATGGTCAAAATTACTCTTATACCAATACACAAAAAACTTATTTGTGTACCATAAACTTTTCCTAAGTTTAGACTTTAGAAAGTCCAACCTAGTGTGTGTGGATGCCCAACTACACATGTTTAATGATCCAAATATACGTTTGGATTAAAATGTGAAAAGATGTTTTTGATTCAACTTATGTTTACACCAACTCAATTTGATTTTCTATCACACTACTACTCTAACCTATTTTTTTCTCTTCATATAGGAGGATTTCCTATTTCTCAAATTAACCAGTGGTTTATATACATTTTTTGTTTCTATATGTAGTATTTTTTAATTTCATTTTTCTACAAAAAAAATTTAATTTAATCTTTATAGTATGATCATTTTGAAATTTGTTATTAATATTCGTTAAGGTTATCATACTATAACATTAGTGCGAAATTATTTTGAAAGAGAAGGATAAAAATAAAAATGACTGTGATGCAGAGAAACAAAAAATATAATAATTTTATTTCTCATGAAATTTACTTTTAATTTAATTCTTATAATTAATTGCACTATAATTTTAGTAAACGTTATTATAATAATAATACCCGATGAAAGTTAAATAAAAAAATTATATATAAGTTAAATTAATTTTTTATATAATATTAAATAAAAAATAGTATCGCTGACTAACAAAAATTAGGAATATATTTTAACTGTGTTATGAGAACCGGATCGACCCACACTTGCAGAACTGGTGGCTTGTGAACCGGTTTCAGAACCGGTGAACTAGCAGCAAACCGGTGAAAACCGGCCGGTTCACATGAGACCTGCCTAACAAGTATTTTTTGCATAAATTCTTGAAATAGGCAAAGCTGGGATTCAAATCCAGCGTATGAGAGAGCGCAACAACATTCTGACCACTACGCTGCAACTTCTCTTTAATCATAAATAAAATATATACAATATATATATATATAACAAATTAAATTAAAATTTATTTTATCACAACTAAAAAAGTTTTAAATTTCTATATTTTTGTGAAAATAAATTTATATAATGTAAAATATAATTAGATAATTATAATAAAAATATCATATTATTATTTTTTATCTTAAAAAACATATAATATTATTATTTTATGATGATTTTAATTTAATTAATCTTATTTCTTAATATTTTATATCAATTTATTGTTTAATATATATATATAATATTAAAAATTATATATTTAATTATTACCGTTTCAACCATAGTTCAAGTTGAACCATGAACCAGTATCTCCATCGATTCAATGACAGGTCCTGTTTTAAAAACACTATATCTTCGCCTTTTTAACGATTTCTTTGAACATATTTTTTACACTCATTATGAGTAACGTTATTAAACTGCAGAAAACCATTTTTTATTATTTTTGCCTAATGAAAATTAACAAGTTTTGACCATTCATAACGGTTGGATGTATTTGGTAAGGCCATGATATTTTTAATTGGAAAATACTATTTAATAGTGCATTTCAGATTTCAACTTGCGATTTGATACCTTTTCTACAATCATGATGCTGACGATGTTATATGTATTTTTTTTTTCCCCTCTGAATGAAAAGTATTATAGGGAAAAATGTTAGGTAAGTATCAAAGAAGAATGTGAGAAGCTTGTAGCTCAATCACAAACAGTTTCAAAATCAAAGTGAATGTCTTTGCTCACAATTCAGAACCTTGATTGTTCCATTGTTCAGTCCTTAACCCCAGATATTTAAAACCCAAGAACCAGAAAACCACCATCTCAGGGTTTGAGGTGGATACAATGATTGGGCGTAGAGAGAGAGAAGGACCCTTGATGAGGAACAACACGCATTCTCTGCGCAAATCAAGGGTCGTTACCGCCGTAGCAATTGGGATCCTTATTGGATGCATCTTCGCTTTCTTGTTCCCTAATGGGTTCTTCGTTTCTGACTCTCACACCCCTAATCGCCATCTCCCTCTCGCCGGATCCAAGACCCAGGTTCCATATTCATCAAAGATTATAGCTTTTTCTTTCTCCTTCAACTTTTGGCAATCTTTAGTCTCTTAGATGATTTTCGTTGACTGGAAATCCCTCTGTTCTGACTTAACTGTTTCTTTTATGTCATTGTGGAATAACTGGAATTGTGTTTGATCTTGCTGCTTACACTAATTTTTCCATCCAATCTAACTTAATTGTAGCCGTGGAGAAACACAACAAGCTCCTTTCTTCTTTCAAGATTTGTTATGTTACATAACAAGCTCCTTTTGCCTGTCGTATATTAAATAGGGACAATAATAATACTAGTTTTCTATTTGTGGTTCAATATGATCTTTTTGTTTAGATTGATTGATCTTGAAGAAAAAACTTCCCAGATATGGTCCATTCCCCTGCCTTGGGATAAAGCACTTTCCTGGTTACCATGTCAAACTGGAATTCTATTTATTAGATGATTGGAGTAGTTGTTGGATGTTGCTGATATTGTTAAGAGTCTCACACTTGCTTAAAAGTTAAGACTAAGAGGTTATTGGGGTTCCTTGCATTCTGCATAGGCTACTATCTTTTGCCTTGATTTGTATAGACATTCTTTGTCTTTGTTTTATTGGGTTCCACATGGTTTTTCAGGGTTTATAGGATGAAGTATCTTCCTGTATGAAAGAAGAGCCTGTGGCATAACAAGCATGATTTTATTAAGGAATTTTTTTTTTTGGCAGGAAAATTCAGCTGGATGTGAATCCTCAGATCGGGTCAACATGTTGAAATCAGAGTTTGTGGCAGTAACAGAGAAAAATGCTCAGCTAAAAAAACAGGTGAGGGAATTGACTGAAAGGCTTCGGCTTGCTGAGCAAGGGAAAGACCAGGCACAAAAGCAGTTTCTTTCATTGGGTAAACAGCATAAAGCTGGACCTTTTGGTACTGTCAAGGGATTAAGAACCAACCCTACAGTTGTTTCTGATGAATCTGTGAACCCAAGATTGGCAAAGATGTTAGAGAAAGTTGCAGTTAAACGAGAGCTCATAGTTGCACTTGCAAACACCAATGTGAAGGAGATGTTGGAAGTCTGGTTCACCAATATCAAGAGAGTTGGTATAACCAATTATCTAGTTGTTGCTTTAGATGATGAGATTGCAAAGTTTTGTGAATCAAATCAAGTGCCAGTGTACAAGAGAGACCCAGATAATGGTATTGATTCCATTGGAAAAACAGGAGGGAACCATGCTGTCTCTGGGCTTAAATTTCGCATTCTAAGAGAATTTTTGCAGTTGGGATATAGTGTACTTCTATCAGATGTTGACATTGTATATTTGCAGAATCCTTTTGATCATCTATATCGGGATTCAGATGTGGAGTCCATGAGTGATGGCCATAATAACATGACAGCTTATGGCTATAACGATGTCTTTGATGAACCTGCAATGGGTTGGGCTCGATATGCTCATACTATGAGGATATGGGTTTACAACTCTGGTTTCTTCTATATCAGACCAACCATCCCTTCAATTGAGCTTTTGGATCGTGTGGCAACACGACTTTCCAAGGAGAATGCATGGGACCAGGCTGTTTTCAATGAGGAACTCTTTTTCCCCTCACATCCTGGGTATGATGGGCTTCATGCTGCCAGAAGAACTATGGATATATATCTCTTCATGAACAGCAAGGTTCTGTTCAAGACAGTGAGAAATGATGCTAACCTCAGCAAAT
Organism: Sesbania bispinosa; assembly: GCA_026901365.1. Lineage (NCBI taxonomy): Eukaryota > Viridiplantae > Streptophyta > Magnoliopsida > Fabales > Fabaceae > Sesbania > Sesbania bispinosa. Next base: position 333,322 of record QLOH01000830.1, read on the forward strand.
TGAAACCAGTAATTATTCACGTGAATTACCACCCTGATAAGCTTCCCCGAATGAAGGCAATTGTTGAATATTACGTTAATGGGAAGCAGGATGCTCTCAAACCTTTCCCTGAAGGCTCGGATTGATAACCTTGATTCTGCAGTGCTGCTGGGGGATTGTTCAAAATAGTTCCAAAGTAGATTTTATCAGCGTTAAAGCGAATGTGTAGGTAAAAAAAGATATCATTTTATGAGCACATTGAGTTTTGCTTCGCCCCCTCATTCTGAGTCTGAGATGGTTCATTTTTATCTCTTCCTTCCTTCTTTTTTCCTGTGGCTTTTAGGTGGGGCTTACAATTTCTTCTGTAACATTTGTTGTATGCTAATCTAAATTTTTTGTTGTTTTTATCTCAACCTTATACTTAAATTTATTTTCAATACAAGAACAGATTATGGCCCAAATAGTAAGCAAAATTGAGTTTAGCGGTTGAGGCCTGGACAATGTCAGGGGCTGGGAAACATGGGCAAAGACATTGAGAAAAAACATGAAATCTTTATAGGTAAATATGAAACTTGAAAAATGATGTCTAATGCCTAAATTGTTTGGATAGATCATATAGGGTCCCTTTAATATGCTCAAGAGAAAAACATGTGTAACTTATACCAAGTTTTACTTGCTATATCCTGTTTTATTTATTTGATCAAAGGTATTTAGGTTCTTTCAATTCAATTTTCTAATTTATAATATACATTCTCCTAATAAAAGAGATTCCATCGGCGAAAGAGCCCTTTCTTGGAATTGGAATATGGATTTGTCGTTGTTGGAAATGTGTATTCCTATAGCAACAGAAGTGAGGAAAATGCAGGTTGGTTTCCCCAGCATAGTGGTTTCGGCATGTGTCATATTAGGCTTATCAACATCCATTGAAGAAGACTGTAATCTTTGTTCAGAGTGAGAAAAACAATGAAGGGATTCTTCCATTGTTACCCTAGAGTTCGACATTGAGGATGGTTTCATTTGTTGTGTAGAATTGGAAGTAGTTGCAACAACATATACCTAAGAGATATGTAGCAGACACTATTGATACATGATTTGGTTTTATGTCTACCATTTGTGAATGGTTTTGTACATGTACATTGTTGGGCCCGGAGGATTTTTAGGAATATAACTAAAAGGTTACACCTTATCCGTAAAAGGGGACTACACCTAAAAGATAATCTGAGGAAAGATAAAAGGATAAAATAAATTCAAAGAAGCAAAGCTTAAAGATAGACCTCCGAGAATATATATAGCCCCTTAGGACTACTTAAGGGATCATGTTTTGTGAATTACTTAGAGCCTAATTTTCTCAAGAGTTCTGCCTTCAAAGCTTTGGGAATTAGGATTCGTGACGTGAATATTGGCGCCCACCGTGGGTCTACGGTAAAACTCTTCCCGCAGGCCACATATCATTCGAATTCTTGGAGATTTTCGCAATGGTGTCTACACGAAATAATGGAGTGTCGAATGAAGGAATCGAGGGTAATGCTGATACTCATGCCATGCTTCAACAACTCATGGCGTCAGTAACAGCGTTGCAGAAGCAAAATACACCCTATGGGAACTGCGTGTCAAGAGACTGGCTTGCTCGCTCACACAACAGCGAAACCTCCAGTTCATGACCGCGATAGGTATATCTCCAATTTTTCCTATCTTAATTAATAATTATCATTTTAAAACAAAAATTTAAAATTTATTTTCTTTTTATTCGAAATTATAAAACAATGTTGATTATCATCGAATATTTCTATTTGACTAATTAATAAAATTATAAAATAATATTGATGACTAATTACTTCTTTAATATAATTGGTGAATTTATTTTATCTCTGTGTAGCAATAAAGACATGTTATTCTTAGACTACCTTAGATTTTAATGGCACAATAATGTTTAAAAAAAATAAATAAATGCAATGTGTTTACACTCAATGATATATTTAAGATTCTTTTATTGATTTTCCCTCATTGTTACCTTTTTTTTATTATTAGAGAAATGTGGGTAAGCAATTTGAAATGTGTCAATTTACATTTAAATTTTAAATACAAAATTTATATAATTAAATATTCACATTTTCTATGTAGAAACATAATGGCATGTTAACTTACTATTATCTTTTTTATAATTATGATTTCATATACTACGGAGTTCTTGCAAGATGCTAATAAAACATGGTTTTAAAGTGTTTTGATAAAAAAAATCTAAAATAAAAAATTAATAGATATAAATATTGAATGAATTTATCCTTTTTGAATTATTTGTTATTTTTATTTGATTGAGAATAAATAAAAATGATGGAAAAAATCATGTGTTCATGAAGTCATACGCCTCATGCGTAGTATAATAGGATTTTGTTTTTAAAATATGAATTATAGTAAAAGTGTACCATAATTGGTTTAAATCAAAATGTTTTTAATTATCATTTCACACGTTTGTTTGAGGCTTAAATAACTTGGTCAATATAATTAATTTAAATAAATGTAGCTAATCAATTTTGCATAATTAAATATACATAAGAAATATTCTATTACTACCAAATCAAATGCGTATACAAATTTAAGTTGAATTAAATAAATTTCCTATTTTTACTGATTGGTAAAATAATGTTACTTTATATGATTTTTCATTATCATATTTGGGAGCATGAATATTAATATGATGACAGTAATTATAATTGTTATCTTAATTATTAATATATATTCTTTTTGTTTGTAATCTCGTAACCAATATGCTGGCATGGTGGATGATTGATCAAGCTTTCGCCAACCAAGTCTGGGATTTGGCTAAATAAATTCTCCATCCAGCTCAAGGAGTCGGCTTTCGCCATCCAAGTCTAGGACTTGGCTAAAATAAATTCTCCATCCGGCTCAGGGAGTCGGCTTTCGCCATCCAAGTCAGAGACTTGGCTAAATAAATTCTCCATTCGGCTCAGGGAGTCGGCTTTCTCCATCCAAGTCTGGGACTTGGCTAAAATAAATTCTCCATCCGGCTCAGGGAGTCGGCTTTCTCCATCCAAGTCAGGGACTTGGCTAAATAAATTCTCCATCCGGCTCAAGGGAGTCGGCTTTCTCCATCCAAGTCTAGGACTTGACTAAAATAAATTCCCCATCCGGCTCAGGGAGTCGGCTTTCGCCATCCAAGTCTGGGACTTGGCTAATATTTCTCCATTTGGCTCAAGGAGTCGGCTTTCGCCATCCAAGTCAAAGACTTGGCTAAATAAATTCTCCATCCGGCTCAGGGAGTCGGCTTTCGCCATCCAAGTCAGGGACTTGGTTAAAATAAATTCTCCATCCGGCTCAGGGAGTCGGCTTTCATCACACTTGGTTAAAATAAAGTGAGAGAATAAAAAATGTAATAGTGATATAATATGAAGAAAGAGAAAAAATGATGTAAAATGAGATGTAAGAGGATGATGTGTGAAAATATTATTGTTGTTTTTCTCATCACTTTTTCATCACACTTACATTTAAAGCGTATAAATGGAGTGTAATTTTAATGAGTGAAATTTATGATAGATATACATCCATTCAAGAATGGTTAAATCCTTGCTTGTTGGGATTGAGAATATAATTTTTTTCTCAAAATAACTCATATTTTCCATAAGGTCATCGTCCTATCTTCACTTCCTTGAAAGTTTGTTAAAAATACAGTGCAAAAAAAAAAAAAAACAGAGAGAGAGAGAGAGTTGGAGGGTGTTTCAGATTAGGCAGAGATGACTAGTGATATGCTCGAGATGACACTATTCTGAACCGAGATTTTTGATCCATGGTCTGGGTCGAAATATTACTCATTATGCCAAAATTAAGGTTATCCATATCAAATACATTCAACTTGATCCTGATCACGATGACCGAGGTGATCTAACTCGACCTCACATGATGAGAGATGACATTTAACTGAGCTACCTTTTTCATGTGGGACTACTCACATTAAATGCATTTTCCATCCCAGGATTTTTGGGCCTTCTCCTTGTTACTAGACACCTAAATCACACGGTCCATAAGTAACATTACAAGATTGAGTGAGATGATGATGTCATAATAAAGAGTTGATACAAATTTTAAGAATATATTAGAATAGTGTGAATATGCTAGACACATAAAGCTATATGAATCACTTGATGACTTTAATAACCATTTTTATTGCATAATCTAAAGGTGTTGAAGCCTATTTAGGTTGTGTGCCCAACATTTATAATCAATCAGAAGTGGTGCTATCAATCATCAAAATCAAGACTAGTCCTTACGTTGCCTTTCTTCATAACAACTATTAGCCTTTTTTTTTCCCTCTCTCTACTAACCAATTTATCAAATCCTTCTAAGACCAAAGCTCCCCTTCAACTCACCATCTTCATCCATCCAACTATTCAACTATTTCCCATAAAGCTACGTTTTAGTATTTTACCCATTTCAAATACTATAATGGCATCATAGCTACATTCGGTCATCTACTAGGCATAGAAATATTACCTTACTACTTTCAAAAAAATATTTTTATATCCTAAGCACTCCCCAAATTTTTTCTAAGCCATGGTTATCACCATTCAATCATCATCTATCCTTATTCCCAATTTTAATGGTAAAAATTATGATTTTTGGAGCATAAAAATAAAGACATATTTTAGCTTTCAAGATTTGTGGGACATTATAGAAAAAGGGTTCATTGTTCCAGTAGACGCTTCAAATTTTAGTACGGCCCAAAAAAGGAATTGAAGGAAAACAAGAAAAAAAAGATTCGAAGGCTTTGTTTATCCTACAACAAGCAGTGACTGACACCATTTTTCCAAGAATAATGGGTGCTACAACAGCCAAAAAAGTCTGGAATATTCTACAGAAGTTCCAAGGAAGTGAAAATGTTCTTGTCATAAAACTTTAAACTCTATGACGTGAGTTTGAATTATTAAAGATGAAGGAATCTGAGACCGTAAAAGACTACTGTTCTAAAATAAAAGAAATAATAAATCAAATGAGAGCCTATGGGGAAAATATTCTTGAAAAAAAATTGTCGAGAAAATAGTAATCATTGTTCCCCATAAGTTTGACCCAATCATAACAATGATTGAGAAAATAAAAGATTTACCTATTTTACTTGTGATAGAACTAATGAGTTCTCTTGAAGAATATGAGTAAAGATTGAGTAGGCATGATGAGGACTCAATTGAGAATCCTTTTCAATCTAAGCTCAAATTATAGTCTTAGAATAAAGGGCATAAAGAAAACAAAAATCATGGAGAAAGTTCTAGAAACAGAAAGAATTCTAGAAATTTCTCCAGAAATGGTCAAAATGATCATTATCCTACATGTGACATATGCAAGAGGACAAATCATGTCAAGAAAGACTGTCGATATTGTGGAAAGCCACAATATCGTCACTGAAAGAAACTGGGACATGTGGAGAAGTATTGTCACAACAAAAATAAACCCAAACAAATTTTTTCGAAGAGTATGGTCGTGATCATCAAATTTTCTATGCTACCCAGGAGTCTAGTAATGAATTGAATGGAAGCTAGTACTTGGATAACGACTGCGACAATCACATGGCCAAATATGTAAGAATATTTAAGGATATTGATGAATCTGCCAAGGTGTAAGTCTGAATGGGGAACATAACTGTCGTTGAATCAAAAGGTAAAGGCACCATTATGATGTAGACGAAGAAAGGTATAAGACTTATTACTGGCGTCCCACTAGTTCCCAATCTCAAAGGCATTGGCTAGATGACGAAGAAAGGTTATTCTCTCTACTTTGAAGGAGACACGTGTAAAATATATGACAATAAAAAGTTAGAGATTGGCCGAGGAAATATGGATAAGAGGAATAGAAATTCTTGACAGGCTTGAAATAATGTTCTAACAATGCTATGAAAGCAGAATTTAACGATTCAAGGCTTTGGTGTCAAAGATTTAGCTACTTCAATACCCATGCCTTAAAGTTGTTATATCAAAAGAATATGATGAGAGATCTCCGTGCCTAAAAAAGAATAATGAAGCTTGTGAAGGATGTCTCCTTGGCAAGAAACATCGACTATCATTTTCAAGCAGCAAAGCATGAGGAGCAAAAGACTTATTGGAGATGATTCATACAAATATCTACGGACCGATGCTGACATCATCACTCCATAACAATAGGCATTTCATCCTCATCATTGACAACTTTTCTAGAATGATTTGGGTCTACTTCATAAAAGCAAAATCAGAAGTCTTTGGAATTTTCAAGAAGTTCAAGGCCCTTGTCGAAAATCAAAGTTGCACGCAGATAAAGGTACTGAGAAGTGACCATGGAAAAAAGTACACCTCCCACGAGTTTGATAAACTCTGTGAAGATGAAGGCATCGATTGATAACTTACAATTGCGCATTCTCCTCTACAAGATGGATTATGTAAGAGAAAAAACCGCACAATGATGGAGATGTGGCCAGATCAATGCTGAAGAAGAAAGGCATACTAAACATCTTTTGGGTTGAAGTAGCCTATACTGTTATCTACATGCTTAATTAACAAATGTCCGACTAAGGTAGTCCAAGATAAAACTCCGATTGAGGCTTGGAGCGTGCAAAAACCATCAACAAAACACCTAAGCATTTTTGGATATATTTGCTACATACATGTTTCGGAATAGGAGAGGCACAATCTAGAAGATAAAACCCTACGAGGCATCTTACTGGGGTACAACACAGTCAAAAGGCTACCAAGTCTATTACCTACAAACTAAGAAGCTCATTATTAGAAAAGATGTTAAGGTCGATGAAAATGTTGCTTTGAACTGGAATGATGAGAAGGTAAAGAAAAACATTTCTATATCAGTGCAACAATCTCAAAAAGATGAATAAACTGCAGAAGTTTCAGGTGAGCCTTCTTCTTCAGCATAACAACAAGCTCATTCTCCTGCATAACAATTTGGCTTCATGGAGTACTCGATGAAATGATCCAATGCATCATATATATTAGGACAAAACATATATCTAGAGCTAGCAATTCAGGTTACCCGGCTTGGCGCGATGTGAGTAGCGGACTTTATCGAGTTTGGCTAAAAAGCCTGGGAGTTATTTGGGCTTTTAAAATAGGTGTATGAGCCCTACACTTTTTACGGGTTTTTTTAATGGGCAAGTCGGTTTTTTTTTTTTTTTGCGGTCGACCTGACCTTTTTACGGGTTTTGTCAGTAGTGAGATTTATCGGGCTAGGCTAAAAAACACGATAGTTATTTGAGCTTCTAAAATAAGTACCCAAGCCCTACGGTTTTGTGTGCTTTTGCCGACTCTGCATATAATAATCAAATATCACTTCATTAGAGATGTAGAATCAAGCTAGAGCGTATCACAAGATTGAAGATCAAGTTGCATACATATTCACAAAGACACTATCAAAAGCAAGGTTCAAACAACTACACACTATGCTAGGAGTTAGGAAAAATTGCATTAAGGTGGAGTGTTAAAAAGTTGATACAAATTTCTAGAATATATTAGAAGTGTGTGGAATATGCTAGAAAGGTAAAGTTATACAATGTACCAAAAAAAAAAAGGTAAAGCTATATGAATTACTAGATGACTCTAAAATCTACTAACAATTTCTTATTACACAATATGGTGGTGCTGAAGTTTATAAATAGCATTTGCATTGCCTTTCATCGTATCAACTATTAGCCTTTGAATTTCTCTCTATACTAACCAATTTATCAAATCCTTCTAAGACTAAAGTTCCCACCTTTAGCTCATTATCTTCCATCCATCCCACTATTCAACTATTTTTCCATTAAGCTGAGTTTTAATATTTTACTCGTTATCATGTGTCACTCATGCCATTTCCCACTCCTCCATTTCGTGTCCAGACAATGATAGCCTAGATATGCATGTTTTACCTTGCTTACGTTGTTTAAAATTGCCTCTAATTAGAAAAGTTAAAGTTAATATTATTCTTAAAATTTATTTATAATTTGATTTATCAAAGATGATATATTCAGGGACATTTATATTATCTTTTTTTTTGGGATAAAACTATATTTATGAAAATAAAAATATATGTTAAAGTTTATTTTCTTAAAATTTAAGGTTTAGATTTTCATTTTAAATATTGAAGATATGTGTTGAGATGGTTTTGGAAATGATGAAATGCCAAATGATAGTGTGGGACACTTTTCTTAGACCACTAATGCTTGGAGTTGCTTTGGATACCAGAAGAAAATGATTGGTTAATTACTTGCAATGTTTACTTTGACTCAATTTTATACATACTTGATTTCTTTACTTTTTTTACTATTTGGATAAATTCTTATTTGTACTTCTCCTTTTTATTTCTTCTATGAAAGATATATTATTCATTTTATGACAAAACTGTTAGTGTGGCTGTATGCATGTGCTTTCTTGGAGTCTCACTTCATTTAGAGGATCATCGTAGTGGAAAATAAGTAAACATATTTCCACAGACCCTCAAAGTCAATGTGAAATGCAGGTGTGTCAAGGTATGAAACTTACTTAACTATATATGCAAGCAATGTTGATGGACACTATTATCTTCACAAGTGAATGTTTGCATCCACCTTGGTCTCTTTTACTCTATTTTAGCAATCCACTTAGAATGAATGACATAATTTATGAATAGTCTGATTTCATAAAAGTCATTAACTTTCTGCATTTTTATGACTATTTATGTTTTGGATTGAAAATTCTAGTAGAAAGCTTGTGATAAAGTATTAATCAAACCATGGACCACATGAACAAGAGAAAGATATTCTACATGTCATTGTCATGAATTCCTAACACCAACCTCCATCTTTTCCTTTTTTATGTTGTCAGAATTCGTTGCTTTCTAAATAACTATGATATGTGTGATAAATTGCAAGTTTTAACTTATCCTTTTAATAGATATATTCCCTTCCTATACAAAGAAAAAATTAGTCTAGTTTGGTTTAGTTAATCTTGAGCTTTATCAGTATATACTTTCAGGCAATTAAACAAAATGATTATGAGTACAATATTACAAAGGAGTTTGGTATCAATATAGACAACAAGCTTGCAACAGTTGAGGCTTTTGTTCATCTTGCTTCACGAGTAATATGCTTATAACTAAATTGATAAGTTATTACTTTCCTTTGGGATTTTGCTGATAGTACGTTATGGATTTTTTTTCTTTAAATTGAAATATCATGACCTTGGAAGAGAGAAGAATACTTGCTACAAGTTGATTAGTGAATGGAACATGATGTATATAGATTATAATTATATTTTTTTAAGAAAGAAAAAAAAGAGTAAGATCGGTTGTTTCCATTGGATTGTCAATATAGTTATTTCAAGGTAGAAAATTATAAATAGAAGTATCATGAGTAATTGGTCATGTTCAGTGGCTCGTTTATTATTAATCAATTAGTTTCTAATTGCTAGGGGTTAACTACAAATTGGCTATGAAAATTCTCATAGCTAAACGCATTACTAGTGTCACAAATCCGTTGTCTAAATACAAGGGCAACGATTTAGTATTGTGCTCTTTGATAGCACATGCAACGGTTTTTTGTTCCTATCAATGTAAACAGTGAAAAACCGTTGTCCTAATATAAGTAGAAAACCATTGTATCAGGTTGTAAAATGGCTACGGTTTTTCATCAGTGTTGTCAAACTGTTGCCAAAAGAATAGACAACACCTTGTTTGAAACCCATTGCCGAAAGAAAAGAAAATGGTATTTTTTGTTTGAGACCACTGTTTTGAGGGGTTGCCATAGACAAAAAATGTTGTAGTTAAAACGTAAGCATATGAGTGTTTTCTGCTAGCACTAAACCACCTATCACAGAAAGAAACTTGAAGATTTAAGTCGGACAACCACCTCACATCTCAAACAAGAACAGACAGGATTAGAGATATTATGTACACACAATTTGGCACAAGTTTTCAAAGCTCACCAACAGTTTAAATGTTGAAATGATCCAACAGAATGGGAAATATTTGTTAGATTACAATGTAAATATTTAAAAGCCATTAACAGGGAAATAACATTATTATGGTCCTTCTCATTTATTCATATTCGGGGATATTCTATAAGAAGAGACTGGCTTGTAAATAAGTTGTAAGTTGCCTTCAACTGTTGTTTCAGCTTCCATCAAGTACCACCAGCAACAAAGTTTAAGTCAAGTAGGCTTCATGTTCAATAAATCAGCTACTTGTTCTTGCCCATACTTCTCAATGAGTTCTTCCTGTACCAATAACACACCAAATCAGATGCTAAATTTAGTTGTTATATCTTGCCAAATAAAGCAAAACAAAGCAAGGGAAGAAAAAGAGTTATAATTAACAAGTAACTGAACAAAAAGAGTATTAGGATTAAATGGCAGACCAGTATGGAATTGTTTTCGTCTATGAGCTCTAGGCTATCCTCAGAAAGGCGATGGAACTTTTTCTTCAGTGCAAAATTTTTTACTTTAAGATGGTCAAGGGTCCTTTGCAGCCCTTCACGTTCCTGCCAAGGTAAAATGTACAGATAATGGAAAATATTATATGAAAGACCAACTTAAGAAAATTAATGAGAGAAGTTTCAACAAATTAACACTATTTGTTTCAATAAGGAACCTCTTTGTGATGACAAAAGTTAGACTATAGCACAAGTAAATTTATCAGTTCCTAAATTACTCTTATGAATTATTAGCTCCCACTATTTATATTGAGAAATTCTCTCATTGCTCTAAAGTTCAAGTATGTGCAAAACTTTCGAGACTTTTGAATTTTTTTAATCACATAGGTATCTTTCGTTATCAGAACAATTTTGTAAGAGTAGACTTTTGATTATATGATCTAAAAAATATCAATATATATATATATATAGCAAAAAAAGGAGGGATTTTATTTTCTTCTATAAAAAATAATCATAATGAAATAATTAAAAATGTTTTCTATTTTTTTTAAAAAAAATTTAAATACAGTTCTAGAAACCCAACAATACTATATAATTATAGTACCTGTTTCCACTTCCTTATTGATTCCTTAGCTGATTCCTTGTTTGTATGCCTTTTTCTTCCTTTTTTTGTTCCATCAGCTTCCTGTCAAAGCAAATGGAGCGACCTCAAGATATGAAAAATAATTTTCAAAGAAATTCATTTTCAATTTATTAATTCAATAGGAATTAATTTTAAAGTCCAGTTAGCTGGTCTATGGAATTGATTTTCTTGATATGTAATGTAATCCTTAGAACATAAGCATAAAAAACGGTTACCAAAAAGCTAATGTAAAATGAAATGAAACACGGAAAAAATAAATAAAAATTCAGTACCAGATTTTCAAGTTGTGGATTAGTGCCCGATGCATTGACGCTAGCTTCAAAATGATGCGATGCAATACCTCTGTTCTCATGAACACCTTTCTTTGCATCTTTCCCTGCTTAAATCCCATAATCATAAAACATAAATTTTCATCTTTCATTTAACAAAATACATTTAATTCCATTAACTTCAAACATATATACCATTTCCTAGCACCATATTAGACTGCTGCTTCTTAGTTGAAGGGAAATCCTGATGTTGAGAGGACAACAATGAAAGAGCATATCTTTGTGCCTTAATAAACAGACCAAATTAAACAAGATACATAATGAGTAATCCCTTCATTATAAGACGCATGAATATACATGTATATGTAGCTAGGTACCTGGATTTCCCACCAGGTTGGATTATGGGAAGAACCAGCAACTGGATTTAATTGGGAAGATGGAGTAGACCCAAAATTATGATGTGCCTATTTAAAAGTGATGCAGAGCGTCAGTTATTTCCCTATGAATGCGTAACATAAATATACAATTAATGACTCAAAAAATTAAATCTGAGACCTGCTTAGGAGAAAAGCGAGGTGGTGGAAAAGGTAGGTTCATTGTTTCCTGTCGGAATAATTAATTGAAGAAAATTAGAGAATATAATATCATATCTAATTAGTAGATTGTAGCTAGCTAAAGACATTTAGTTGAGATGGTACATAGCATGTTTAATTACTTACATCTTGAGGCACCGAGTTTTTGTATGGTTGAGCAGATCTTTTGTATTCTCGTGACTCCATCAAGCTCAAGAAACTGCCTTAATGAAATAAAGAAATAAGAAAGACAAATTAACTATCAATAATGATACTGATTATACTAAGGTCCCGTTTAGAAATATAGTTTATTTAAGTGCTTATAACATAAGCTCTTATTTAATAACACTTAATGAATAAACTCTTAAAAAATTAATAAAAATTGAAGAGGGTGTAGTGTACTTAAATTCTCCATAAGCTATTTTATGAGTTATTTTCATGATCTTATTGAAATAAGCTGAAAACAGATTATGAGCATATCATAAGCTCTTTTCATAAATTTACCCATACAGTTACCTAAATGCTTATGCCATAAAATAAGCTTAAATAAGCTCTTCCAAACAGCACCTAAATATATGCCAAATATTCAGCGGTAATATATGTTAGAAATATATAATATAAAATTATTCATGTGTGCTTGACCCAATAAAAAAATATAATTTTAGAGCTTAAGATAGATAAGTCTGAGCATTGTTCACGCTTCAAATTCAATGGGTTCTTGCGTGTTAGAAATATAAAATCTTTCAGGTATCCTCCACCCAATAGTTTTAAGTTTTTGGGATAGTTGGTTTATGATAATATATAACTACTCTAACACCCTTAAACTCAAGTGGATAAAGAGGAAACCAACTTGAGTTTGAAAACCATAATATGAAAGGCGCTAAGTCATGTTGGAGAGTCCCATATAGATGAGGCTAAATAAGTGTATGTCTTGGAAACTAGTTTTTAGAATTGAATTAACAATGTTCATAATCATATATATACACGGAAAAAAGAAAATATAATGTATCAAAATAAGAAATAAAAAATACAATTAATTACAATTAAGCTCATTACGCTAAATATTTAGATGTGATAAGAACAATTGCTTTTAAATCAAATACCGCAGGAGAAAAAAAAAAGGGGCCAACCAAGTGACAAAATAAGTCCAGAATTTATTTTACACTATGCCTTGCTTTTGCGATATATATTATGTTCAATTTATTCTTGAGAACCATAAAATCCAAGGGGAAATTCAATACATAGGCTAATTAACCTTCTGACAAAACCAGCCAATGTGATAATGCTGTAAGAAATTAATGTGTCATGTGTGTGATAAATGTATATGGTTTAATAAATTAAATGAAAGAATATATTATTCAATATTTGAATGAAAGGGTATAATTTTGGGAAGCAGTTGTTATGTTTTAATGAGAGGGTATATTGTTTGATGGAAACAATATACATATATTGGAAGGACATACCAAAAAGTTGTGACTCAGTTGGTAACGCAGACTGAGATTAAAGGAAGATCTCCTGAGTTCAATCTCCACTAAACACGCTTTTAGGAGGAGGAGTGGTGAGCCTTAATTGTGACTAAGCCCCAAATAGGATTACCCTCGCTAACAGGGAATATCTAATCTTTTGTGGAAAAACTATGAATTCTAAGTTTTTTTTTTGTTATTCAAATAACATGAAATTTCCAAATCCGACAAGAAAAAAGATCAATATAAGTCAGCCTCAATAGAAATAAAGCACAAAAATCTTCACTGTCAAAAAATTTTTAAACAAAAAAAAAAAACTTACAATATCCAGAATACAAAGCATATATAGGTGAAAGAATTTGAAGAGAGTTTAGAACAAGAATGAACATGTTATATGTCTGCATTGAAAATCAGAGAGAGAAGAGAAGAGAAGCGAAGAGAAATTACCTCTAGTGCGAGAATGAAGTGCTTCTGATACTTCTTAACTGTTAATGGAGCTTATACATATATACTGATAGATTTTATCGCTTAATACCCTCCATAATTTTTCTCATGATTAAAGAATTTTCCGCGTGATCAAAATTTGTTTTTAGCAAAAAGGGAAGGCAATTTATTTTTAAGGAAATAAAATATTATATTTCAATATGAATTTTTTAAAAGATCTTTTTTATTTTCACCATATCCCCTGTTATATTTTAATATGAAATTTTTTAAATGATATTTTTAAATTTTTAAATGATATAAGCATAGAGAATATGATATTTGTTTTTAAGATTTGCATGAATTTATATATTTTATTTTCAAAATACAAAAAAGCCCGGGATTAAATGAAATAATTTTATATAGAATACGTGTAAGGTAAGGAAAATTTTTAATCTTTTTAATTCTTTCTTAATGTACCAAAAGCAAAATTACCACCATAATAATTAATTTTTCAAATATAATAAATGTAACAATTACATATATTTTACCATAACAGATTAAATATTATATTTTTATTTAATATTTACTTTATTAAATATTTTGAGTATTATTAAAAGAATATATCCTCCTGAAAAATTCTCTTACAATATCTTTTAATTTCTTAAAATAGCATGTAATTAATGGAAAAAACTGATAACATTTATTTCATTAAGAATAAAAGTGTTATATATATATATATTTAAAAAATATTAATGGAAATTCTATATAAAATATATTAAAATAAAATTAGAGGTATTAATAAAATACATTTCATCTGCGAATATTTTCCCAAAGTGTGTTTTTCTGTACGATGTATTGGTCGCGACTCGTGATAATAACTCGAGTAATATGCATATATATATATTTATTTAATTAAAATTAAATTTATAATAAATTAATATTTTTAAAATTATTAAAAAATAAAAATAGAATAAATTTGATAATTTTTTAAATTTAAATTCTAATAGTATATATTTTTTTATAAGCAATAGTATATTATCTTTTACTATTAAAATCTAATTTACATTATTATTTGATAATAAGATATAATAAAATATTAAAATTATAAAGATAAGAATAAAGATTTTATATTAAAAAAAGATTGAATTAGAAAATAATAGGATAAGATTCTGAATCTTAATCAATTTTAAAATTTAAAATTAACATTTATTAACATTTAAAAATTCAAATAGGAGTAGAGAGAAAATTAGTATTAATGATTGAGAGGGAGAATCTCACTCTCATAAGTGTGAGTGAAATTCACCCTTCAATAAGAAAAAGATAAAGAATGTAAAAAATTATTGAGATGGAAAGTAGGGTAAGTGAGTACCTAACTCTCTAAGGTAAGGTCTTAAAATTATAAGATAGAGAGTTGATTTCAATAAAATATAAAAAATTAAATTAAAAGAGAGAAAATATTTAAATTAAAATTATAAACAAGTTATGCTTATGCATGACTAATTTGAGTAGAATCTAAAATATATAAATTAATAATATTTAAATTATGAAAAGATATGCGTAATTAAATTTTTGGCAAAAATTTTTAGGATATTACTCTTTTTATTTTTTTTTGTTTTGTTATTTGTATCTTAATTTTCTGATAAAGTTCAGATTACTTAATCTCGTGAATTTATAACAGAATCTTATTAGGATTTAATTTTATCTTTTGTTAGCGATTGCAGTTAATTAATTCCTTCTAATAGCCATTGCTATGCCCATGATCTCTATATTTATCTAAATATATTGGTTGTTAATAAGTCTATCTTTTCATTCAATCTCGGTTTACTGGATGGTTAGTCTTAGCCACTTTACTAGATTGAATCCATCTTTCAAAATTTTATCTCTAAGAATATTTTAAAATCTATTCTAAATATTCAAACAATTAGATTTATTTATTTTTTACTTTTCTAAAATTCTTCAAGTAAAAAACTTGTGATGATATATTCATCAAAATTTTTAAAAATCTATTAAAATTTTACTCAAAATAGTTAATTAAAATATATTTAAAATAGTTTTTTTTGCTAATTAAGCAAAAGTTAAAATGAATTTAAAAGGAGTACAAGGGTACTCCAACCCATTAAAAATATATTTTTTTATATTTAAAATAGTTAACAAAATTTTCTTAAAATAATTAAATTATATACTATCTAATATCAATTCGAAGTACATGTAAAAGACTCTTGTATTAATAGAACTTTCACATTAATTATTATGCAAATGAATTTTTTACTTTTATTCACGTGAATATTTTTGTTTTAAATTATAAAATAAAGAAATTAATTAATAAATTGAAAATTTTGTTATTATCATTTAGGTTTATATAATTTTAAGAAATATAAATTAAAAACGCATTGATCATTTTCATATAACAATCTCTTTATATTTTGATTTTTAATTTAAATTTTAAAATTATCATTTTTATATCCTTTATTTTTTCCTTTGCATTCTAGAAAATATTGATTAAAAAACATATTAATCATCTTCATATAATGGTCTCTTTATCCTTTTCTTTTTTAATTTTGAAAACCTCTCATTTTTTATTTGTATTTTTTTTTATTTATCTTTTTTAAAAATTGGACTAAAGATTCCACTTTATCCATTTTACCATTCAAACATTAAATTTGATAACAACATATTGTAAAATCTTTAAATTGGACGTTTTATTAAACTTGATAACAATATATCGTAAAATTTGGACGTATAAATTAGAATTCTAATTTCTAACTTATTCTCTTGTATTGAAATCTTTGAATTTAATATGATTAATCAAATTATATAAATTTGAATATGTTGTAGGCTTATAGGTATACACAAATTTCCCGAAATCCTTGCTTTCAGTTTTTTCACTCATTACCATGGTGTTAGATTATGCAAATTCTTCATTCACCGCAATGGAACTTGCTATGAAGTTTGCAAGAGTTGGTGCTCAATTGCAAAGTTTTATCATCAAGACAACTCAACCATGACTAATGTACCTATGCTAATAATCCCCACAAAAAGGAAAAGCAGAACAAAAAGAAGTTTATATAACATTCCACCACTTGGGAGAATGTACCCCTTTCAATTGCTCATGCCATACAACAAGAGAAGTTGTGGCTGCAGGCATGACTAGATAGAAACATTGGATGTTAATAATGTCGTAAGTCTCCTAATATAATCCTTTTAAAAAGTAGCTCCTATTTCTCTGTCACGCATCACGCTTATCTGCTCTCATAAATCCCTCTATGAATGCAATATACATAAAGTTACTTTGTCGGGTGACCCTATAAGAAGGCCAAAAGACTAGCTACGTGGTGGTAGCTATTAACAGCTTATGTTGTTGTCCTGCTTTCATAAAAGCAAGGTAAAAGTTCTGGACTTATCGATTATTTTTGCTTCACTAATGTTGCATTTTACAAAGTTTGAGTATATACCAGCAATCGATATCAATCCATTGTGTCATTCAAACTTCGTTATTCAAATGATCCTTCTGACCGTGAGAAAATGGTTCCAGATATTGCCTTAGAAGGAGGATGGCATAAAAGGTATTCTCATAAATCATATTTGGTGAAATCATTGGAAGGAGACCTATGGATGGTAAGAAGACTTTTGGCTTTTGAAGATGTGCCAGACAATGTCTACTCCCACATCATAGGTACTGGGAACTTTATAAGTTAGAACTTGATCCACAAAGTGGTAGGCTGAGTAGTTTGGAAGACAATGTAGTGTTTGTTGGTGACAATGATTCAATTTCTAGGTCAGCTTCATGCTTTTCTAATTATCTGCAGAAGGATTCAATTTACTTTGCATATGATAATATCAGTGACCCTCATCCTTATCCTCATGGCCTATTTGATTTGGGAATTTATAATGTAAAAGATAGAAATTTTGGTTATCATTGCCCTTACCATCCTTCCTTCGGGCGGATGCCACCTCCATTTTGGGTTCTACCACCATTTGTGTGGGACTGATCACTTTGACTTGAAGTATATTTTATTTTAGAGTTGGGATCAAGTTACTCCAGAAGTAACTATTGGTAAGTTACTCCACTTAATAATTTCTAATAGAATATGAATTTACAAATCTAATCGTTGAAAAATGTGATATTAATATGATGATTATGCATACTAAATTTTAGATAAATTGGACATTTATAGATATGTAATTTTATAGTCAACATTTATTTATATTTTGAAAAGTATATTATACGTTAAATTCAAATTGTTTGATGAAGTATCAAATGGTTTCTAAAATTCATGAAACTTTGTAAACTTAATGACAACTTTCAATTCAACGGTTGAATTCATTCATAAAGACTTGTTAAGCGGAGTAACTTGATCTCCATCCTTTAGTTTATTCTATTTAAATTGTTTGTTTTTATGTTGGTTGACATGGTAAGATTGATTCTATATGTCCCTTTATGCTTGCTAAATGAATATTACTTCAATCATTTTCTATTCTACGCTGATTTTTTATTTTTATTTTTTTGACAAAAAGGAATTGAATTCATAGATTAAGACCAGGACAATTGTCGAAGGCTATAAAAGGTTCAATTTCCTCGATTCATGAAAGATCAGGATGCAAACACGCAAAATTTGCTAAATTGTGTGCTGACATATTACCAACTCTACGAGTATGAAAAACTTTAAAAGAATGAAAGTTGTGACTAAGAGAATGCAATCATTTGCTATAAGGCCTAAATAAGATGAAAGCTTGGCCTTGGACGAGATAATCTCCACAGCATCATTGCAATCTGATTCGAAAATTACATCTTGAAAAGAGAGTTCAAGAGCAAACTTAATGGCTACCCGAATTTCCATCAATTCAGCCACTGTAGCATCATTATGTAATGCAAATCTTCTCGTAGCTGCAGCGAGAACAAAGCCTTCAAAGTCTCGGATGATAATACCAACGCCCCAAGAATCACTTTCAGCCAAAGCAACATCTGAATTCACCTTATACCAACCTTCCTGAGGAGCAGTCCACGTATCATTAGTGCTCGTGGTCACCTGTGGGGTTAGCCTTAGATTGGGTTGGGGACTTTGTGTCTAAAGACAGAGTCATAAGCTCTGTTATAAATGGTTTGCAATGACACTTCCTTTTCCTAAAAAACCATTTTATTTCGGGCAACCCAGAGCCAGACCATAGCATATGGCTATAAATAAACATGAAATGTCCTCCGGAGCACTGTTAATAAAATCATCAATCTAGAGGCTAACAGGAGCAGTAGGTACTTCTTGAATTCTCAGTCCTAATGGTGAGAGGATCCAAGCTGTCTTTGACCACACACAATAACGAAACAGATGGCTCGCACTTTCCACTTCCTCCTATCCCTCTACGCAGAAGATTTTGTTTGACCGAGAGAGACTCATGTATAAGAGTCTCCACATGAAATGGTTCTGTTTCGGTTGAAATGGAAGCTTCCATAATTTTTGATAGCCTAGATATGCATGTTTTACCTTGCTTACACATAAAGTTAATATTATTTTTAAAATTTATTTATAATTTGATTTATAAAAGATGATATATTTAGGGACATTTATATTATTTTTTTTTGGGATAAAACTATATTTATGAAAATAAAATATATGTTAAAGTTTATTTTCTTAAAATTTAAGGTTTAGATTTTCATTTTAAATATTGAAGATATGTGCTGAGATGGTTTTGTATATTGATGAAATGCCAAATGATAGTGTGGGACACTTTTCTTAGACCACTAATTCTTGGAGTTGCTTTGGATACTAGAAAAAAATGATTGGTTAATTACTTGGAATGTTTACTTTGACTCAATTTTATACATACTTGGTTTCTTTACTTTTTTTTTTTACTATTTGGATAATTTCTTATTTGTACTTCTCCTTTTTATTTCTTTTATGAAAGATATATTATTCATTTTATGACAAAACTGTTGGTGTGGCTTTATGTGCTTTCTTGGAGTCTCACTTCATTTAGAGGATCATCATAGTGGAAAATAAATAAATATTTTTTCACATACTCTCAGGATTTGTTTGGTTCAAACTAGGGTGTTTGCTTCAAACGAGGGGAGAGGAGGGAAGAAATTTTAATAAAGGGGAGGGGAGGGGAGGGGGAGGTGATATTTTATCTTGTTTGGTTCGAGGAAGGGAAGTGAGAGGAGGGGAAACCTTTGTTGTTTGGTTCACAAGGGGAGGAGAGGAAAATAAAACTAATTTACTTCCATACCCTTTGGCTTTTATAACATTCAACTTTATTAATATGAGAAGGGAAATATTTAAGTAATTTTGATTGTTTTATTTTAACCTCCCTTCCCTTCCCTTCCCTCCCCTCCAAATCCCTCCACTTTTGGAGGGGAGCTACAACAGAAAAGGGAAAAGACTGCGTTTTTACCGCAGTCTTTTTTGGTGCTATCTTAGTATGTATTCACTTGTACTGCGGTTGCATAACCGCATTTTACGTGGAACTTAGAGTGCGGTTCCACGTGAAACCGCACTCTAAGCCCTTGTTTGGTGTAGTTGAAATGGAGGGAGGAGGAGAGAAGTGGAGAGAAATTCACTTCCTCTCTGTGTTTGGTGTGAGTGGAAGTGAGAAGAAATGAGTGGGACCCACTCAAATGTTATTTCTCCATCAAAATGTCGTGAAAATGAGAGAAATGGAGCTGACCACACATGAAAATCGATTTTCATCTATAGAAAATCGATTTTCATCTAAAAAAATCGATTTTCAGCTACGGATAATCGATTATTTTGTCCCAAATGTTACCCATTGTCATAAAAAATCGATTTTTATTGTTTCATAATCGATTATGGGTCAATAAAATCGATTTATTTATTATGAAAAATCGATTTCAAAAATTATTTTTCTTTTATTTCACACACATTTCTCTCATACCAAAACAACTTATTTCTCTTCATTTCACACCTATTTCTCTTCCCTATTTCTCTCCTTTTCACTTCTCTTCTCTCTATTTCTCTGATAACACCAAACATAGCATAAGTGTTTTTGTTTTTATTTTCCGAAGTTAAAAGCTACGGAACTTCCATAGCTAACCCGTAGCTAACAATTTTAACCCATAAGCTAATAGCTAAAGGAAATACCGAATAAAAAAAATTAACAAATAGGTAAATTCTACCTAAGAGCATAAATTTTGACTAGGAATGAGGTAGTAAATTTTTTAAGGACAATAAATTCTTTTAAGAGCTTTGATTTTAAGAGCACCAATTTTTTATAAAGTACAAGGTAATATGCACTTACAGCTTACTTTTAGATAATCAATAAAATATTTCTAAAATTCATTGAAGCAAAGATGTCCCTTTAATGGAGAGGGGCAGAACTACTATTTATTCAATTTGAATATATTATTCTAGGATAACACTAAACAAGTGTGCATGAGAGAGAATATGACATGCAACCAATTAAGCACTTAGTCATTAGATTTTAAAGTTAACACCCTATATAAACTAGAGCCTAAATAATAGAGGTAACAGAATTAATAAAATAATTGAGCATCTACCAAATTTCTATCACTCACCTTAGAATGCAAAGAATGCAATTCAACAGCTACATCATCGTCTCTATCTTTGGACATCAAACAACTAATGACATAAAAAACTAGCTTCTCGTACAAGGTGGCATGATCCTGTAACAACAGAATTTTAATATGCATGAAAAGTTTAATTTTATTTAAGCATTTGTGTGAAGCAAGCAAATGAGAGAGTGGTTACTTACAAGGTGGGACCTAGCAGCATCAAGATAAGCAGAGGAGGAAGCGAAATGGGCTGCTAAGGCGTTGGCTAAGACACAGTGTTTGTCATGTGCCACTGCTTCCAGAATCACGGACCTCTCTCTGCCATAGCTGAGAACCTTCATTCAGAATCAGAAGAGATCTCGTTTGAGAATATCAAAGAGTTTTGAACAAAGAAAAATACAACGGTGAAAGAGAGAGATGTAAAACCTGATGGTAGTAAGAGTTTCTTATTACGGTTTGTCATGGAAAAAGAATCTGCTCAACCTGCAGGGAAGAGTATTTTCAGTGCCTAATTCAGACATTTTTTTAATCAGATAGCACTCATTCAAGTAATTAACAAAACAAATAATGTTGTGTCACACAGTATATATATAAAAGCAAACCTGTGATAATTATTGATGGATTTAAGCAAACGTGTGCTCAAACCTAAAATGTCAGGTCTCTCTTGAAGTGCAGCTTCTAACATCATTATGAATGGCTTCAAGCAAGGGAGTATTATCCAATTTCTTCAAATTGAGTTCAAATTTAGAAGCTAACCTGCAAAATTGATATTTCCACAAAACTAAATGTTCAATAACAGGCATTCCCAGTAAAGTTGGAAGAGGCAGTAGAGATTATATTAATTTATTTAATGAAACTGACCTACCACTGTAGAACCCCTTGCACACTTTCAGGTTTCAATTTGTTGATGGCTACCATCATTCCAGAACAATCTTTGGCAGGGCTTATAAGCAATTGTAACATCATATGGATCGGACCATTGAGAAAAGATAGTCTTTTAAATTGATTCTTATTTTAAATAAAATAAAAACCAACACTGTCAGTATTTTTTAAAAGAAAAAAAACTAAAAGCTACCATTGAGCTCTTCATCTTTTTAAACCTTTCTTTTCCTTTGGGGGTACATTTCATCTGTCTAAATCTATGTTTCCTTACCCTTTCAGATAAATTATGAATCTCTGCATTCCTGCTTCTCTTGACTCTGTTCCCCCCCCCCCCCCCCGAGATTAAATATCTTTACATTGTCTTAACTGAATTATGAATCTTTACAATATCTTTTACATCATCATTCTGATGTATACAAAACCAGATCAGAAATAACAAATGAAATTGTGTTAATTTATAATTTAATGTAAATTATCTAAATCCCTTAAAAACACCATGAGAGAACATTAGTATTCATTATTATCAAATTCTATTTCAGTAGATTCCTTGGATAATTTGCTAATTTGATTATGCATATCTACTTTATTACCATGAATGATGTATCATTGCAGAACAAAATTCTTTCAAATATTGACGATTCAACTATTTCTTGTTTATATATTTGTTGAAATTTGTCCCTCTCATTTTTAGATTACAAGTGCATGCATAATGGTGTCTTTCTAAAAACTTAGTTTATGAAACATAATGGTGTCTTCAATCCATGTAGTTGAGTTCACCTAGTTGGAAAAGGGCTTTTGTTACTATTATTGTGTTATCTGTCTTCTATAGCCTGTACAGAATATACAAGCATACAAGCTCAATTTAAGACATAAAAACTAAAAACAATCACAGAAACATACATATCCCAGAAAAAGAAAATAGGATCTAAAATTGCGTATACGATTTAACCTTGATAAACTTCAAAGACCCTCTCACACTACAGTGCTGCCCTTTTCACACAACCATCTGTCCAGTTTTTTCTATTCCATTCTTCCCTCCGGTCCTATAAAATTTTTTGTTTATGTATATATATTAAAGTTAACTATGACTGGCACTCTCCCTTTGAATTCTAATTAAAAAAAATTCCTGGTGGTGATATAATTATATATATCTTGTGCTTACAGAATCAACCTTCAATATTCTATACCCACAAACACACCCATCTCTCAATGTTACATACTCTATAAAATGTGTAGCGGGTATTTCAATGTTTAACTCTGTTCCATCCACCTACTTATATGTGTACCAGGTCTGGCAAAAAAGGGGGTTTTCCAGGTTTATGACTAAATTAGATAAAACAGCAACTAATGCTCATAATCATATGGAACCTGAGAAGCATTCCGCAGGTTCAAGGCCATATGCTAATTGTGGAGGAATCATCAGCTTGCGTTTCCCACTTGGGTTAAAATGAAATTAAAATAAAATGAAGCATAATCTGAATCAAATGCATATTTGGGGGAAAATTATCAAAGCCTAAAAGAAATTAAAATAAAATGAAGCATAATCTGAATCAAATTAATCAAACATCAGAAAATTAGGGGAAAATAACAATCAAACACGAAATTGGCATAAAAAGAAAAGATGGGGATTGAAATCTGAAGAAGGGTTAACCTTGCCGGGGAGACCCTTGATAACGATGTAGCCATTCTTGCAAAGGGTGTCGACTTGCTGAGGATAGGTTTCGGAGGCTTCAGCATCAACCTTCGACTCGAAGTGGTGCTCCTCGTCCGACATGACTCACTTGGACTCACCGATTCAACTCAGATTAGATGACTGAGAGCGAGAGGATGGGTGAGGGAGAAGAAGATTTTAGGGCGTTGGGGCTTAACATGGAGGTGGACGCGGAGGCGAAGGCAAGGGGGAGTTGGGTCTTGACGCGAGGGAGAAGGTTTTAGGGATTAGAGGAGCCAGGGGGACGAGAACATATCGGAGTGATTAACGCAAGAGACTTGCACTGCGGTTAAAACATAACCGCACTCTTAGAAGTTTTGGAATGCTCCCGACCGCACTACTAGTCGCTGATTCCTGATGTCTACTCTATCGCTGATTCCTTTTTTATGTTGTCAGAATCCATTGCAAACTAAATAACCATGATATGTGTGATAAATTGCAAGTTTTAACTTATCCTTTTAATGCATATATTCCCATCCTAGCTATACAAAGAAAAAATTCATCTAGTTTGGTTTAGTTAATCTTGAGCTTTATCAATATATACTTGCAGGCAATTAAACAAAATCGATTATGAGTACAATATTGCAAAGGAGTTTCATATCAGTATAGACAACAAGCTTGCAATAGTTGAGGCTTTTGTTCTTCTTGCTTCACGGGTAATATGCTTATAACTAAATTGATAAGTTATTACTGGCCTTTGGGATTTTGATGATAATACATTATGGATTTTTTTTCTTTAAGTTGAAATATCATGACCTTGGAAGAGAGAAGAATACTTGTCACAAGTTGATTAGTGCATGGAACATGATGTATAGAGATTGTAATTATATTTTTTTAAGAAAGAAAAAAGAGCAAGACCGGTTGTTTCCATTGGATTGTCAATATAGTTATTTCAAGGTAGAAAATTATAAATAGAAGTATCTTGAGTAATTCGTCATGTTTAGTGGCTAGTTTATTATTAATCAGGTAGTTTCTATTTGCTAGGGGTCAACTACAGATTGGCTATGAAAATTCTCATAGCTAAACCTATTACTAATGTCATAAATCCATTGTCTAAATACAAGGGCATCGGTTTAGTATTGTTCTCTTTGATATCATATGCAACGGTTTTTTGTTCCTATCAATGACAACAGTGAAAAATGAGTAAATCATCAATTTAGTCCTTGAAAGTGTTGCTCAGTGTCAAGTTAGTCCATGAATTGGCAGAAACTAAAAATTAGTCTTTGAAATTGTATTTCGTCCGCCAAAGCAGTCCATCTGTTAACAAAAACAAATCTTTCAAGAACTACTTTGATAGTGGTTTGTTAGTTTTAGGGACTTATTTGAATTTATGTACTAAAATTTGAAGGATTAAAATGACAGTAAGTATCAACTTACAGGGATTAAATTATACTTCTATTAACAGAGGGACTAGTTTGATGGATGAAACAGTTTCAGGGACTAATTTTTAGTTTCTGTCAATTCAGGGATTAACTTGACAGCGAGCAACACTTTCAGGGACCAAATTGACGATTTACTCGGTAAAAAACTGTTGTCATAATATAAGTAGATATAATGTTGCAAAAATGGCTACGATTTTTTATCTGTGTTGCCTTTGCTATGCAAAATCGTTGCCAATAGAATAGGCAGCACCTTAAACTACAAAAGTTTGAAAATCGTTGCCGAAAGAAAAGAAAATGAGATATTTTTTAGGGGGTTGCCATAGACAAAGAATGTGATAGTGTAACTTAAGCACATGAGTGTTTTCTGTCAGCACTAAACCACCTATCACAGAAAGAAACTTGTAGATTTAAGTCGGACAACCACCTCACATCTCAAACAAGAACAGGCGCGATTAGAGATATTATGTACACACAAAATTTGGCACAAGTTTTCAAAGCTCACCAACAGTTTAAATGTTGAAATGATCCAACAAAATGGGAAATATTTGTTACATTACAATGTAAATATTTAAAAACCATTAACTGGGAAATAACATTATTATGGTTCTTCTCATTTATTCATATTCGGGGATATTCTATAAGAAGAGTTTGGCTTGTAAATAAGTTGTAAGTTGCCTTCCTTAAATCAGCTTCCATCAAGTACCACTGGCAACAAAGTTTAAGTCAGGCAGGCTTCATGTTCAATAAATCAGCTACTTGTTCTTGCCCTTACTTCTCAACGAGTTCTTCCTGTACCAATAACACACCAAATCAGATGCTAAATTTAGTTGTTATATCTTGCCAAATAAAGCACAACAGAGCAAGGGAAGAAAAAGAGTTATAATTAACAAGTAACTGAACAAAAAGAGTATTAGGATTAAATGGCAGACCAGTATAGAATTTTCGTTTATGAGCTCCAGGCTATCCTCAGAAAGGCGATGAAGCTTTCTCTTCAGTGCAAATTTTTTTACTTTAAGATGGTCAAGGGTCCTTTGCAGCCCTTCACGTTCCTGCCAAGGTAAAATGTACAGATAATGGAAAATATTATATGAAAGACCAACTTAAGAAAATTAATGAGAGAAGTTTCAACAAATTAACACTATGACGAGTACCCAACTTTTTTTCTTTACAAATTTTCCTGAAGAGTATGGTACTGACGATCTCTGGAAGGTATTTTCCATGTGGGGAGGGAAGGTAGTGGACGTGTATATTCCGAGGAAGAGGGACAAGTGGGGAAGAAGATTTGGTTTTGTACGGTTTCAGGATAGAGAGAATAACGGTGGGATGGAAAAAATGTTGAGTCAGATTTGGATTGACACGCACAAGCTATGAGTTAATATATCCAGATTCCCTAGGAATAAGGGACTTATTGCAACCGGCTGCTGAGGTACGTCATGTGGAGATGGAAAATGACAATGAACGGGTCTATAATGGTGGATTGGTAGAAGGGAGGAGGTATGTTGATGTGGTCCGGAAAATTGAAAAGATGTATGGTAACCAAAAACGATTCATGAATCTAGTAGCGATCTGAACTGGAATGGGTTGGAGTTTAATATGCAATGTGCGGATATGGAATGGTTGCGTAAATGCTTTGTTGGTAAGATTCATCAGGTAGATGAGTTTTCTTATTGCAGGATAAGATAATAGGGGAAGGAATAAGATCAGTTAAAATTACTCTAATGGGTGATGATCTGGTTCTGCTTCAACCTTTGCCTGGTGAAGATATCAAGGAGTTAACAGAGGAATTAAAGGATATGTTTTCTCAGTGGTTTGTCAAAAATCCAACCATGGTCTCAGGAGAATGTGGCACGTAACAGATATATGTGGTTGAGATGTCAGGGTGTACCGGTGCATGCATGAACCGAAGAATTCTATAAGATGTTGGCCTGTCCTTTAGAAAGATATGTTTGTATTGATTCCAAGACTAAATGTAAAGAAAGACTAGATGTGGCTTACATGCTAATTCAGACATCTTCCATGGAGATTGTTACTATATGGTTCAAGTTGAAGATTAACGATTTTTTATTTTCTATTAATATTGTTGAAGACCCCTTTTTTGATCCTTGGAGAGCATTGCCAAATTGTCAAAGTTGGAATCACAATTGGAGTTTATTAGTAACTGTTCTTCAGAAGTCCAATCTTCAGGGGAGAGTGACCATGAGGAATTTGAATTTGAATTACAGGATGTTTTGGGAAGTTATTTTGCTAATAATGATAATTTAAATCTAAATGAAACCTTCCAGATTTGTTTAACGATTTGGCAGCCAATCATGATAACTTTGAAAGGTCTGGCCCGGATTTCTGTGAAACAGCTGGAGGTAGTGCACAATTAGAGGATGATATTGGTGTAAAGGGACAAATAAATGGTTGTGTGAGTGGGGAGTTTGACCAACTGTCACATGGTGAATCACATGGAATTTTAAGATACCTCAAGTAGAGGCCCAAGGTAGTCCGTGTGGTTCTGGGCCTCTTGTGAGTTATGTTTCTGGCCCAACCTTGAATGCGGGAGTTCTCCCTTCAGCCACGTATGCAGCTCAGCTTGTTATTGTGAAGGAAGGAGCTGTCTAAGTTGGGCCTACGAGTTGTGTTGCTGATCCAGCGTTGAAGGAAGGAACGTGATTGCTGTCCAAGCTCAGCAGACTAAGCCCGTAGCTGGCCCATGTTTGGAATTGAACGTAGGCGCTGTCCAAGAGTGGTCTAATAATTGTGTGGCACGCGGAAGATAATCTCATCGTTGATATTAGGCATCATGTGGAGGAGCAGGTGGCTTTGCAAAATACTTTGGTTGATGGAAGGTCTCATTTGGAGCAGTTAAAGGGTATGTCTGATTCACAAAATAATGGGTCTTCGTTGAAGGTGTGGTGATTGTCATAATACTCCTGCTGAGACGCGTGTTTTGACTGTGGACGGCTCCGTTGGAAGGGAGGGGAGTAGATTAGAGGCAAACAATGGCGTTGTACCAATAATTGATGCATCGGATCTAAGGATGGACCTATCTCAGTTATGTGAAGTTCCAATTACGGTGGTGGATAATTTGAATCTTGTGCATCTTGGCCCCAAGCAAAGCACAAAGGGTGGTCAACCAAAGAAGAGGAGAGGGGGGCCTAGGAAGTTGAATGCTGGCAATGCACAAGTAAGTCATTCTGCCTGGGACTCAAATTTAAGTTCTATATTACTGGATAAAGGGTCTAGATGAAGTTGCTAAAAAAATTTGGCAGTTTGGTTTTGATTTGGGCGTTTCTGGGGTTGAGGATGAGTCTGAAAATGTTTGTGTAGATTGAAAGATATGGAATCACGTGACAGAGCTGCTATTGGGAGGGAGGTTGTGGCTCGTGATTGAGGTAGCTCTGTAAGTGAGTGTTGGTGCTAAATTAAACTAATGATTATTGCATCTTTCAACATACGGGGTATTGGGGGTAGGTTGAAAAGAATGAAAATTAGAAACTTAATATCATCTGAGGGGGATGATTTTATTTGTATACAGGAGACTAAAAAGGAAGTTATAGAGAAAAGTTTGTGTGATGCTTTGGGGGATGGGGTGGATTTTGGTTGGTCTTATGTTCCATCTGTAGGGTCTTCTGGGGGATTGTTATCATTGTGGAGGAAGTCAATTTTTATAGTAAATGATATTTTTTCTAATCCTAATTTATTGGTGTTAGTGGGTGGTGGGGAGAGGATAGAACATATTGTACAATTGTTAATGTCTATGCCCCTTGTGATTTGACTGAAAAAAGAAACTTGCGGTTAAATCTACTTGACATTAAGAGACAACGTGGAGGGGATTTGTGGTGTATTGGGGGTGACTTTAATGCGGTGAGGTTAGAGTCTGAAAGAAAAGGTGTTTCAAGTTTGTGGAGAAGAGAAGAGATGTCTTGTTTTGTGGATTTTATAATGATGCTGAGTTATTAGATTTACCGTTGAATGGGCGAAAATATACATGGTATAAAAGTGATGGGTCTTGTATGAGCAGATTGGACAGATTCTTAGTCTCTGGTGAGTGGATGGAAAATGGAGAAAACATTTCACAATGGGGGCTTAAAAGAGGGTGTGTCGGACCACTGTGCTATTCTACTCAAACAAGAGATAATAAATTGGGGACCCAAACCTTTTCGAGTTCTTGATTGTTGGCGACATCATTCAGGTTATGTGGACTTTGTGTCTAAACAATGGAAGTGGTTGAATGTGGAGGGGTGGGCAGCTTTTGTGCTAAAGGAAAAACTCAAGGCAATGAAAAATAGTTTGCGTGTTTGGAACAAGGAGTCCTTTGGTGAGCTAGATTGCAAAATCAAAGATACTAAGGAGCAAATCCATCTCTTAGATATTAAAGGTGAGGAATCTTGTTTGGTGGAAGAGGAGGTGCAGAGGAAAAAAGAATTGGTTGCTAGCCTTTGTCATCTTATGTCTATGAAGGATAATTTATTGGTTCAGAAATCTAGATTGCAGTGGCTGGAGGCGGGAGATGCAAATACAAAATACTTTCATGCTTGTATCAATAAAAGAAGATTGCAGAATGAAATAAGATGTCTCAAAGTTAACAATGTAAGGTATTGTGAACCATTTTCTCTCAAGGAAGCAGTTCGAGGTTACTTTGAGACTCATTTCCAGGAGAAACCTTGGAGGAGTCCTTGTATTGATGGAGCCGATGTTATGTCTTTGTCTGATATGGAGGCAAGCAGCTTGATTAGCCCATTCTAGAGGAGGAGATTAAGGATGCGGTGTGGGATTGTTGTGGCTCTAAAAGCCCAGGGCCAGATGGTTTTAATTTCAACTTCATGAAAGATTTTTGGCATGTTATCAAAGAGGATGTTATGTGCTTTATGAATCAATTTCACGAAAAAGGGAGGTTAGTTGCAGGTTCAAATAGTTCCTTTATTGTGATTGTGCCAAAAATAAGATTGTCCCCAAAGATAGAGGAGTACCACCCAATTTTCCTAATTGGTGTTATGTATAAAGTTGTGGCTAAAGTTCTTGCTAATAGGTTGCGGAGGGTGATTGGGAGTGTTATTTCGGAGTCTCAATCATCATTTATTAAGGGTTCATCTATTTTTGATAGCATTGCCATTGTTAATGAGGCAATTGAAGAAATGAAGAGGAAAAAAAGGAGTTGTCTGCTTTTTAAAGTGGATTTTGAAAAGGCTTATGACTCAGTCAATTGGAATTTCCTACAGTATATCATGGGTAGAATGGGTTTTCCTGAAGTATGGAGGAAATGGATTGAGGAGTGTTTGAGAACTTCCAGAATTTCTGTGCTTATTAATGGTCCTTCTGGGGAGTTTGGTATTAGCCGAGGTTTAAGGCAAGGAGAACCCTCTAGCTCCTTTCCTGTTCTTGATTGTGGCGGAGGGTTTTAATTCTCTGATGAGCAAAGCTGTGAATTCCCGTCTGTTTTGTGGGGGTATAAGGTTGGCCATGATGAAGTGATACTCTCCCATTACAGTATGCAGATGACACAATAATATTGGGAGTAGTGTTGAGTCTCAGAATATCATAAGGATTGTTTATGATATTTTAAGACAACTAGATTCCCAAGTTTTAAATGGTTGACAAATTTTGACTTAAAGTATTTATCCATAGTACACATATGCTTTAATATTTTATCTATGATTTCAGCAAGAGTCACTATGAGCCTACATAAAAAGACTAAGTGTTGAAGCTGTCTGAAGAAGCAGAACTCGTCTGAAGAGTTGAAGCTCTGTCTGAAGTAGTTCAACCCGTCTGAAAGTATCAGTGCCGTCTGAAGTCTTTTGATGACGTGGCACCTCTAGTCTGAAGTATTGAAGTCGTCTGAAGTCTCATTTATGACGTGGCACCCTCTGCTGAAGTTTGTGAAGACTTTTCTGAACCTCTGATGCACGTACCTTTTCAAACATGTTTATAGCAAGGAACACAGAGACCTTTCCTGGTGTTTTTGAATTTCATACACCACTAAGGAAATCTCTGCAACGCAGAAATTGCAGCAACAACGGTGGCAGCTTTATAGCAGCACCAACGTTGTACTTTGTCAGAATTATCAGAACTCTCAGAAGCATGTCTCACAACGGATTAAATAGCATTTAATGTTATCTCTAAACGGTGGTATTTCAACGGATTGAAGATTGGGTATAAATATCCCCTCCTTTGAAGACCATCAGAGAAGAGAAGAATTTTGTGAAAAAGAACAAAAACTCTGCAAGTTTTTCGCTGCAACAACTCTGATAATATTTATCTTTGTACACATATTGTAATATCCTGAGCATACCTCAGTTTTTCTGTACATCTGTAATTGTTTAAGCTTCAAGACTGATATAGTTTGTAAGCTTAAGCATTTATCTTCTCTGTACTTGGTTGTAGAGCCTGGAGAGGCTTGTCTGAAAAAGAATACTTGTTGGTTTGAGCCTGGAGAGGCTTGTCTGTAAAAGAATACTTGGTTGTTGAGCCTGGAGAGGCTTGTCTGAAAAAGAATACTTGTTGGTTTGAGCCTGGAGAGGCTTGTCTGTAAAAGAATACTTGGTTGTTGAGCCTGGAGAGGCTTGTCTGAAAAGAATACTTGTTGTTTGAGCCTGGAGAGGCTTGTCTGTAAAAGAATACTTGGTTGTTGAGCCTGGAGAGGCTTGTCTGAAAAAGAATACTTGTTGGTTTGAGCCTGGAGAGGCTTGTCTGTAAAAGAATACTTGGTTGTAGAGCCTGAAGAGGCTTGACTGTAAAAGAATACTTGTAATCTTGAAAGATTAAGAGAAAATCCAATTGCTTGTTGGCATTGGGACTGGACGTAGCTCACAGTGGTAGTGAGTGAACCAGGATAAATTCCTTGGCTAAGTTTTCTTACCCTTATCTCTTATCAATTCTTTTTATACTAATCAAGGGGTCAGAATATTTAATTTGATATTTTATAAAGGTACAAAACATCTTTTAAAATTAGTTTTTACAAGCCGTCTGAAAACTTCAGACAGCCCTTTAAAAGCCTATCTGAAATCGTGTTTTTAGAACCTGTTTGCGAAAAGCTTTCTAAAATATTTAGAAACACTATTCAACCCCCCCTTCTAGTGTTTCCCTGTGTTCCTACAGGGAGATGCTTCTTTTACCAATCTGTGGGCTATTAAAGCAACTCTGCAAATTTTTGATTGGTGGCGGGACTAAAGGTTAATTTCCATAAAATTAAGTTATATGGGGTCAATGTGGTGGATGAGTGGTTAAATGTGGCTGCTACTTTCCTAAATTGTAAGGTGGACTCCTTTCCGTTTTCTTACTTGGGTTTACCTGTTGGTGCAAATCCCAGAAGTAAGAGAACCTGGGCTCCGGTAATTCACAATGTGAAAAAACGGTTATCTAAATGGGAGTGCAAGATGTTGTCCTTTGGTGATCGTATTGTCCTTTTGAAGTCGGTACTTCAGTCTATTCCGATTTTTTTCCTTTCCTTTCCTTCTTCAAGGCTCCCAAAGGTATTATTTCTCAACTTAATTCTATTTTTATTTCTTTCCTTTGGGGTGGGTCAATAGAGAAAAACAAGATTCCTTGGGTTGCTTGGGCGAATGTTTGTAGGGAGAAAAGGCATGGGGGTTTGGGATTTCGTGACTTGAGACTTTTAATTTAGCACTGTTAGGTAAGTGGAGGTGGATGTTGTTAGTGGAAAAAAAGGGTTGTGGTATAGGGTGCTTAATTCCATATATGGTGAGAGGAGTGTAGGTGTGAGAAGGGTGAGTTCAAAAGGTTCTACTTGGTGGGCTGACCTATGGTCCATTAATACTACTAGTAATATCACTTCTGAATGGTTCTTGCGTGGTTGTGTAAAAGTAGTGGGTAATGGATGTGATTCATTATTTGGAAGGATATGTGGTGTGGTGTTGAGCCTTTCTGTGACCGATATCCTAGACTGTTTTTTATTGCCACTAACAAGGATGTGTCTATAGCTGTCATGGTTGAACGAGGTACCAATGGCTTGGTTTGGAATTGGAGCAGCGTAGGGATTTTTTCCAATGGGAACGTGAATAGTTCCAACAGTTAATATTGGAGTTGCAGAATGTGAAATTGCAAGAAGAACAATCTGATGGGTGGAGATGGTGTGCAACCCTTCAGATGCCTATTCAGTCAAGTCGGCATATAGAGTAATTGTTAACGAGGCTATTCATGCTGACTTTTAATGCAGAAGTTTTTGTGGTCTAAGTTTGTGCCTATGAAGGTGTCGGCTTTTGGGTGGAAAGCTATTTTAATAGAGTTCCCACTAAGGAAAATTTAATCAAGAGGAAAGTGTTACAAGCCTCTGCGGGTGACTGTGTTTGGTGTGATCAAAGGTTAGAAAGTACATCGCATTTGTTTTTTTAGTGCGCTTTTGCATCTAGAGTTTGAACTATGTGTTTGGAGTGGTGTGGCTGTGTTACTGTTTTACACAACTGTTGTCTTTCAAATTTTGCTCATTTGTGGGGTTACCAAATGTAGTGTTGAAAATAGGCAGAGATGGTCCTTGGTCTGGTTGGTTGCTGTTTGGTCATTGTGGTTAGCGCGAAATGAGGTACTGTTCTCAAACAAATCACTTGAGCTTGCTGCTCTTGTGGACCTAATTAAAATCAGGTCTTGGAAATGGCTTAGAGCTAAGGACAAGTCCTTCATCTATCCTTTTCATTCCTGGCAATTGAACCCATGCAGTGTTTAAATTTCAATATTTTATGACTGACAGCTCCTATTATATTTGATGCTATGTGAACTGCCTGGTTATTAAGAAGTGATTGTGCTGGAACTGTTGCAGTGCTATGTTTCACCTGGTATTTATCTTATTACTGCTGGTTGGACATTTGGGGTATTTTTTGGATGGATATTCTCTGCTAAAACAAGTCTATGTGTTCTGCTACTATGGAGGTATACTTGGTGCTGAAATTGAATGATTTAGTTTCGGTGGTCTGTAGCTCTCTTTCACAATCTACTCTGTTGTGTCGTGGATGCCGTAATTCCTTTTTAATTCATTAGCAAAGGTTATGGCTGGTTCTGTTTTTGCGCTTTAAACTTTTCCCTTACCACTTTATTGTAATGAAAAGTGCTAGCAACACACTCTCTAACACACTTTTTTCAATACACTCCTTGTGATTGGTTAAAATTCACATGGGTCCCACCACATTAGTAGTGGGATCCACATAATTTGGTGGGACCCATGTGAATTTTAACCAATCACATGAAGTGTGTTGGAAAGTGTGTTAGAGAGTGTGTATTGCTAGCACTCCTCTGTCTCTATTGTAATAGCTAGTTTTTGTGGGTGATATAAAGTAGGTCCTAAGAGTTTGTAGCTTTTTCTAAGCTTATGGTTATTAGGTTCAATTAATTTGGTTTTTGTTTTGACATTTAGGGTCTTTGTTGCGGGTGGTTTACTTGCTGGTATTATAGCTACATTTCAATTTGTGTAATGGGTTGATCCAATTTGTGTAATGGTTGGAGTACCCCTTATACTCCCTTTAATTATATTTTTTTTGCTTAGAAAAAAAAATATTATTTGATAATAAGATATAATAAAATCTTAAAATTATAAAGATAAGAATAAAGATTTATATATTAAAAACAGATTGAATTAGAAATAATAGGATAAGAATTTGAATCTTAATGAATTTTAAAATTTAAAATTAACATTATTAACATTTAAAAATTCAAATAGGAGTAGAGAGAAAATTAGTATTAATGATTGAGGGAGAGAATTTCACTCTCATAAGTGTGAGTGAAATTCACCTTCAATAAAAGAAAGATAAAAATGTCAAAAATAATTGAGATGGAGAGTGGTGAGTGAGTACCTCACTCTTTAAGGTAAGGTCTGAAATTATAAGATAGAGAGTTGATTCCAATAAAATATAAAAATTAAATTAAAAGAAACAAAATATTTAAATTAAAATTATAAACAAGTTATGCATGACTAATTTGAGTAGAATCTAAAATGTATAAATTAATGATATTTAAATTATGAAAAAATATGCGTAATTAAGTTTTTGGTAACAAATTTTAGGATATTCCTCTTTTTATTTTTGTTTTGTTTTGTTATTTATCAAAGTCTCGTGTATCTTAATTTTCTGATAAAGTTCAGATTACTTGATCTCGTGAATTTTGAAATTTAGATAAGATATTTAGTTTTATAACATGATCTTATTATAGTATTAATTTTATTTTGTTAGTGATTGCAATTAATTGCTTCTAATAGCCATTGCTATGCCCATGATCACTAATGAGTAAATTAGTAAATCGGTCCCTGACTTTTTTAGGGTCAAGCAATTTAGTCCCTAAGAAACCCTAAGAAATAGAAAACCTCAATATAGTCCCTGACTTTTTACTTTTTCTTTCACTGTAGTTCAACTGTGTGTTTCCCATTAATTTTTTACAACGTGTCACGTTTAGTGATACTCTGTCACACTATTTGTCACTAAAGTGTCAACCGTGACATAAAAATGATGTGGTTTTGTCAAATTTATAGCTTGAAAGGCTTCAACTCCAACAGTCGTATGTTTCCATGTTCTCCGCTTTTTTCTTCTTCTCCCCCTTTTTCATTGGAAGGTCTCAACTTAATGACGTTATTTTTGTGTCCCGATGGCAAACAGTGTGACAGAGTGTCACTAAAAGTGACACGTCGTAAAAAAATTAATGGAAAACATACAGTTGGACTATAGTGAAAGAAAAAGTAAAAAGTCAGGGACTATGGGGTTTTCTATTTCTTAGGGACTAAATTGCATGACCCTAAAAAAGTCAGGGACCAATTTGCTAGTTTACTCCTATATTTATCTAAATATATTGGTTGTTAATAAGTCTATCTTTTCATTCAATCTCTGTTATACTGGATGGATGGTTAGTTTTAGCCACTTTACTAGGAAAAATTATTAGATGGTCCGGACCATCACGTCATCCATGGTCCCGATCAATTAACATTTTACACATAAGTAAAATTGGTCGGAATTAAAAATAAATTCATGGTCGGACCATGAATTTGCTTATGTGTCAAATGTTAATTGGTTGGGACCATGGATGACGTGGTGGTCCGGGACTATCTAATAATTTCTCGTTAGATGTGATAGGTTATACATGATGGAGTGATAAAGAGATGAAAGTTTTTAGACATATTGGTTACATGAATAACAACTCTCAAGATTAAATGGATTAATTTTATCGTTAGTTTAAAAAGAAATGTTAATTAAATTAATTATGATTTACTAAAGGGAGTTGGT
Source organism: Sesbania bispinosa (assembly GCA_026901365.1). Classification (NCBI taxonomy): domain Eukaryota; kingdom Viridiplantae; phylum Streptophyta; class Magnoliopsida; order Fabales; family Fabaceae; genus Sesbania; species Sesbania bispinosa. Next base: position 369,738 of record QLOH01000830.1, read on the forward strand.
TTAAGTGGTACATCTTGATTCCTCTCAAGCAAGGTCTCGGGTTCGAGTCTTGTGGATCGAAAAAATCCTCACCGGGAGAGTTAGCCCCACCATGAAATGGATGTTCCCGGCTCAAACAGGATTGCCTCCCATAGAGGATACTTGTGGTTAAACCAAAAAATTAATTATGATTTTTTAATAAGTGCTTTATATTCTAAAAAGGCTAAAAATTAATTTTAAATAGCAAAAAAATAATTGAAAATACTATACATATATTTTAATTAATTTAAAGATATTTCATCTTAAAATTTACTTTTGATCATAAAATTCACCATAAATTAGTCTCATTCAAAGGGATAGTAACTTTTACTTTTCACATTTTTATTAAAAAATAACAATAATTGCAAGTAATAAATAAAAAGAAAAAAATATATATGTCTAATTAGGTCTCATTGAAACCTAGCTAAATTATTTAGAAACGTCACTTCCATTTCATCAACACTTTCTAATATGAAAATTATTTGTATCTAAAAATATATAGTTAGCAGGTTGAAAGAAACTCTAGTAAAAAAATTATAAATAAAATTAGAAATGGAGTCTTTCAAATCTGAGATTTACAAAATGGGTCTGTCTAGGACGAAACACTTCACAGGTGTTTCACCGGTGACACACAACTTTGTCACTCTTAGATTGGTTAATTTTTTAATGGATGGCTAGGATCACTGACCGGATACTTAATAAACCAGATATTTAAAAATTGCAATGATGTCCCTCCGTGTTTTGTTAAGATAAATGAGTTAGATGATTAAATTTGCTTTGGCACCCTTCGCGTGCATGCAATTGTAAAGGCTTAACTGTTGATGGTTTAGTGTTTCCTTCTCTTTCACTGGCACACGCATGGAAGAAATTAAAGGGTGTCATGATATCCTTGTAAAATATCAGAAACCTGCGTGGGACAAAAATTGAGTAATAGAAGAGAGATTGATGTATGAGTTGATTTAATTTATTAAAAATTTTTTAGTGCTTATAAAAAATCTGTTTTTAATTAAAGTAAATAAATTTGAACTCCATTTAATTTAATCAAGTTAAATAATTTGTGGATTTCAAAATGAGTAATTGTATGTAATAGTATTTAGAAAATATATAGAAAATTTATTTAAAAGTAATTTTTTATTTACTGATTATAGTTTAGTTATTTTATTCAAAACATATGTTTTTTTGGTAGAATATACTTTTTACCCCTGTATTTTTTACTCTTTTTGTCTCTAACTTTTAAAATATTTGTCATGCTTATTAAATGATGTGACAACACATCATTGGATGACAGTGTAAAACTATTTTACACTATCAATGTATACTAATTAAACTCTTTTTATGTTATTTTATATTAAAAGTTAATTTTTTTTAATTTTGTGACTATAATTAAGCTATTTCATTTGATTTTTTTATATATACTTATTCTATTTTAAATTATAATAGTAGATTATATTTTATTATAGA